>NQII01004177.1:109431-133163 GCA_002778355.1 Clitarchus hookeri
ACCCCCCCCTCCTCCAAGTTCTAGGACTGATTCCCGGCGGTGTCGCTCCCGGATTTTCGCATGGGGGAATCGTACCGGATGATGCCGCTCGTCGGCAGGTTTTCTCAGGGGTCTCCCGTTCCCCCCACCCCTGCATTATGGCGCTGCTTCATACTCACCTCACTTCACCCTCATCGGCTATCAAGACCTGGATGTTAAAAGCCGTCTAAATCTTCCTAGGCATTACCAACACACCTATTTTCTCCCTATTTTTATACATATTTATTATGCATAAAAAATTATAATTTATAAGTAAAATATGATTAAATTTCAATTTAACTAAAAATCAGACACATTTATTCTAACAGAAATACAATAAGTCTGTCATACAAAACATATTCTGGAAACAAGCAAACACATCATAAATTGGGATCTTTTTTGAAGGTTTTAACTAAAAAGTGTGAAGAAACCACGAATAGACTTATCTGTTCGCGTTATCATCACACTTTTTGAATCAAACATTTGAAAAATTACCCCATGTATGCCGTCTTTGGTTGTTTCCTAAATATTTCAAGCATCGCAAACTTTTTATACTTGTTTTAACAATGAAGGGCCTGTTTGTTGTTAAATTGAACTTAAATTTGTATTTTACCTATGAATCATAAAATGTAGTTTATAATTAATAGGAATAGAACCAGTGAGGAAATATGTGTGTTGGTAATGCCTAGTAAGAAATATTTCCTGTTTAAAATACTATTACACTGAGTGGGCATGAATGCGATGCGTTGCCTCTTCAGTGTAATTTTTTGGACTCGATGAAGCTTTGTTTGAACGAGACAGAGTAATATTCTGGAAGCAGAACGTTGGAAGGGCTTCTGAAAAGTTGGAAGTAACCGTGAATGGACTATACCTAGCACTGTGAAAAGCGTTTTGTTGTTGAAACCAGATTATTTTGTTACTTTTATTTGGTTACACCAAAATAAGATTTGGTTAATGCAACTAAAGATTTGTTTGACTCTATATACATTAATCAATCTCGGTTAATATACAAAACTGGAAAAACGGCCGAGATCCGAACCCAGATCGCTTGGATCGCAGCGCTACATCCTAGAAACCTTCGCTGAATCGACTACTGACTAAAATCAAGACGGCTTTTAATTACATATATTTAAGATACTAGACAAAATGCGTAAATAAATGTTTCAAGTTTTACAGCTTTAATTTTTAGTTTCCCGTTTAACTTTTTTAATAAGGATGTTAATACCATTATAAAGCATCAATAAATGCACTAACAAACATGCACTGTCCTAATTGTCACAAAAAAGGTAACAAACGCAAGGAACAAAGGGAACAAAGGCAATCAAATGACTCGTTAAGCTAATATAAAAAACTGATTCAACTAAGTATTTTGTTGCCAGTCTTATTTATTTTGGTTCAACACAGAGATATTGATAATTCAAACGTATATTTTGTTAGATGAACAAAAATAATTTTGTTGCTTTTCAAGTTTTTTTTTACTCAAAAAATAGATTGTTGGGGCAAATTAATATATATATTTTTTTGCTGGAATGCAACTTTCTCTCAATGTGTGGTCTTCCCGTCACAGTTTTTCAGTATAAAGGCTGTTCACGTTAAAATGAGCACTTTTAAAATCTATTTCTGATAAATGTCACTGCTCTTAGCTGCATATATTCCAACGGGAACATTGTCTAGCATGCGCCCAATAGAGTTGGTAACAGCNAAATGTCACTGCTCTTAGCTGCATATATTCCAACGGGAACATTGTCTAGCATGCGCCCAATAGAGTTGGTAACAGCGGGGGGAAAGTAGTTCCATGTCTTAACGTTGAACATAATGAATTAGGTAAACATTTGTAAATAATGAAATTATTTAATTTTCTTTCTTTTGTTTAAATGCTGTTAAGTGTAATGAATAGCAATTTTTAAAACATTTGCATTTTTAAAAATTTTACAATTTTACGAGATCGACGCATGAATAAAGTGATTAGGCTCATGGCAATGCTAAATTTACATACGGTGGAAGGATACAATGCAATCCAAGTAGTAGATCGTAAACAGGTCTTTTNCTCATGGCAATGCTAAATTTACATACGGTGGAAGGATACAATGCAATCCAAGTAGTAGATCGTAAACAGGTCTTTCAAAAGTGATCAGTTCACCGTGGACAGCCTATTCGTAAATACACAGAAGTAAGCTCTGTTGTTTCTCTGATGTTAGCGTACCCATTCGCTGATTGGGTGCGCGAGGTCACAGAGTACTTAAAAACACAGAGGTGAAGCAGCCGACTATTCCGCGGCGAACCCCGTCACACACGCCAGCAAAATGGCGACACGGGCCAGTAACATGCCGAAACGCCATTCGCCAATCAGCGCCTGGTAACCCACTCGCCAGCCGGCAGCCCAGCCAATAGGAAACCTTCCGCAGCACACGGTAACCTATCAGACACAAGAGACCGCGGTGGCTGAGCGGTAGCCTGCTCGCCTCGCACCAAGGCGAACCGGGTTCAATCGCCGGCCGGATCACACCCGGATTTTCGAATGTGGGAATCGTGCCAGACGATGCCGCTGATTGGTGGATTTTCTCGGGGGTATCCCGTTTCCCCCACCCCTTCATTGCGGAACTGCTCCATACTCACCTTAATCGCCCTCATCGGCTCTCAAGACCTCGCTGTTAAGAGTCGCCCAAATCTCTTCACTCTATTCACCCGATCAGACACAAGGCCCGTTCACGGATCCTCACTCAGCCAATCAGAGAATGGGTAAGCCCCTCATCAAAGGAACCGCCGCGCCATTTAGTCTCTGTGTATTTATCTGCTCTTTGGCAAGGTTTTGGAGTGGGTGTTGAATCTGAGTGGCACCCGCGCGCTGCGGAATATTCCCTAGTGTCTAAGCTGCCGGCTGGCAAACAAATTACCATGCTGATTGGTGAAAGGCGTTCCGCCATGTTGATGGCCCGGGACGCCATTTTATTGGCGTGTACGGCTGCAGTCCGCGGTGTGAGCGACAGTTTGAATTCTATATTCTTATGTATTCTGTGACCCTGATAGTAGAGTAAGAAAATGTAGTTAACGTTCAGTCAAGCAACTTCAAAATCAATATTTGAAACAAGGCTCTACTCGCAACTAATGTACAGGATGTCCCACGTAAACTGGCCATACTTCAAACGTATGCGAATGAAAGTCTCGTCTACAACGGATTTGGCATAAAACTTTACTTAAACAAGCCGGCATAGCTAAAATTGCCATTTACGTTTAATAGAGTAAAATTANCTCGTCTACAACGGATTTGGCATAAAACTTTACTTAAACAAGCCGGCATAGCTAAAATTGCCATTTACGTTTAATACAGTAAAATTACAGAAAATTTTTGTGAGTATTTATTAGATAATTATGTAGGTAATATAAGAAAATTATTGCTCAGTTAAAAATTTTAGCCATCAATTATTTGAGCAAAAAAATTTTTACACTGGTTTATTAATTACACTGAATTATTCTTAAATGCATAAAGCACAATTTGCTCCTTTATTTCGTATACTTTAATATAATAGGACGTGAATGGTGAGACGGTCTTTATCGTTTTAGCTTGACTGTGACGTTTTCAATTCTGACAGGGTAGCATTAAAAGTCAAACGTAGAAGCTTGGAAGTTTGCCAAATTTTTCAACGATGCGTTTTTACGCTTTGTGTTTCTGTTACGTCAATATGCTTATTGTAGACAGTGAGGTTTGTAAACATGTATTCATTACTTGTTGTAACGCTAGTCCAATTACAGACGGACCTTTAGAATATTACATCATTCCGTGATACACCTGTAGGAACTGTGTTTGCAAGGTGCGTCCGAAGCGATTTATCCGGCATTTTTGAAGATAGCGGGAAGATAATGAGAGTAAGCAGTACCTGGTACTTAGTTACTTTGCTTGCCGCACGGTTGTTCCACTGGCAAATAAATTTAAGAGATTCTAGAGTTACTTTGTCTCAGGACGGGAATGTAGCCTTTGATTCGTGTAGGAAATATCTTGCAGTTTCAAGCTTTGGCCTGCTGTAATACATTTAGAGATCGAACCTGGATCGTGGTATCTTCACATCACCGGAAGGCTTCTCGTACACAAGGGTAGCACAGGGTAGTAAATGCATGGTAGTAAGAAAGGATAATGAAGAACGTTTGCAATAATTTCCCTTGTCTTTCACTGAATATTTTATAACATAATTTATAGTTGTTATATATCATGTAATATTACCAGAACATTATGAAAGATTAACACTTACGCTCGAAGCTGGAAACAGTGAGAATGAAGCTAATTAAGTGAAAACCAGTGAAAATTGAGCGACTGATAATCAATGCCAGATAACTTATTAAAATGATGTCTCAACTTCACTCATTTATTTGTGATTCCCACTGAATGTAGAGAATTCCACTGCCAGAAGCAACTTGTTCCCAGTTCATTTGCTTGATTCGCCAGTCGGCTGTAGCTTATCAACTGACTTCAGTGAATGTTATTTCACTTATTAATATCACTGATTCGGGCTTAGAGTGTACGAAGCAATCGCCGGTCGTGCACAGGCAAATATATCTTCTGTATTTACTGTTCGTGATTAAGATGATAATTATTTCCTACCAACGAAATTTTGTGATAAACGTTATTCGTTCTGTTGATAATTGAAACAAGCCTCGCTTAACCAAAATATAACTTTGTCATATATAATCCCTCAAAGACGCATTTTTTGCCAGAGATTTGTTAATAACTCTTTATGTGGTCTCTTAACCCATCCAGACCCAGCGTACACAATTGCGTACATTACGCATGTGTAGGTATTCTTGGTCCGTACTGTACACTACGTAGCTCGATGATCAATGAACTTACCTGTGGGTAAATGATTCGCAAACCATCTTACTGGTCTAGGTCATAATCGGTTCATACAACTAAAGCCGAACATATAGTCTACATCTCATTGGCTCTGACAAAGAAAGAAGTGTTGTGTCGACTTAAGCACACATCATAAAATTGTTTGTCTGCAACACCTGAAACCGTAAATTAAAGTTGGTCTGAAAGGGTTAAAGAATTTCCGAACCTCCAGCTGTCAAAGTATTAAGTGAACTCGTTCAGAAAATACTGCAACTTTATTTCTTAAGTATACATTATATTTCTTAAATAAACTCTTTGTATTTTAATAGTAAACTCAGTGTAATGCATAAAGTATTTTTAAAGTACTGCCTTGAAATTAATACGAAACGATACTTTGTATTTTTTTTTTATAATCAGTATGATTATAATTGAGGTATCGCTAGCTTATTTATATATCCAACAATGTCACATACACAACCGCTTCTTCTGCTAACTCCATTTATAAACGCCAACAAAATGGCGCAACTTGCCACCAACATGAAAGAACGACTTTCGCCAACAAGTGCTTGGTGGCTTACTTGCTAGCCAGCACCCCAGCCACAGCACACAGTAGCCAATCAGACGAATGCCGCAAATCCAGAACTTCACGCAGCCAATCAGCGAATGGGAACGTTCACATCAAAGAAACCGTCACGCTATTTCGCTTCTGTGTGCGTGTCTGTTCTGTATCACATATTTGCATGATAGATACGTGGAGACTAGTCGTTAGCTTCATGGCCCAGTTCGTTTAAATACGTGGTGGATGGATGTAAGTTGGGTAGAAAGAAGAAACTGATCGGGAATTCAAAAGTGCCTTTCGGCTGTTTGCGGTTTACTGAGAACTTTTGAAATGAACATTTGAAAAAAAATCTTCCCAGCCATATGCATACATTTTAAGGTGGATATATCCACGCCATCTTGAATTCACTTTCATCTCTTCGTATCAAAATTTTATGACATGATATTAATAACAAAAGCGTTTTATTTTTATACAGGACTACTTAACGGAATTTTTGAAGGTACGCGATTCCACTTATGAACGTATTTTCTGACATGAAGAAAACAAACTGAATAATGAAGAACCCTTCAGTTACGGTTACAGGTGTGACAAATGTAACAAAAGAAAACAAGATGACTTAAAAATATCTATTACGATGTTTCCTCTGCTTGTGTGCTTGAACATGCTCGGTTTTTAAATACTGAATCTGGAAACTAAATTGGTTTAGATGCTGAACACGGCAACTAATACCAGGGTAAATATATGTCAATTCATGATGGTGGGGGGCCCCTCCCGAATAACGTAAACAATGACTGAAATAATCATTAATTATTTGGCAGGGAATAAAAAAAGTCGTGCCGTGTCATAGCAGCGTAGAACATATAACTGAAAAGTTCATAACGGCTTGAAGTACGCGAAACTGGCGAAAATAGCCCCAATCAGTAGTTTCCCATTGAATATTGTGGTAGCTGAATTAAGATGAATCCCACTAAAGGAACTGGGTTTCATGTAATTTGATTGATACGCGTGTAAATACGGGATAGAGGACACATGCCAACTACGAAGTAACCAACATTTGCATTCCAACATCGGACTGCCTTTACCCAATGGCACTATCAATAAACTTGGTGAACAGGATTCGAGACTAGAACACAGATTGTACAAATACGTGCTCATAAATGTAACTACCATTCGTCTAACCGAGTTTTCATGTAGCTAGGGTGCATTCAAGTTATGTAAAATATATATTTATTGTTCAAAAAGATTGGTCTGTTGGGGAACTGTATATAAAGAGAAGCCCATGTTATTCTTTGACGACGTGACTTTGACAGTTCTGATGACGATGGTCGAGTTAATGACACAAAACACAAACATCAGTCGTAGGTCTACTTATGTTTATAAATTCGCCAGACTACCACTGTAAATTTTTTTTAAGTAAACTTCTGGAGTGGAGGTTTTGACGTGAACACATGTTTAAAATCAGACCGACACGCAGGACTGCAGGGCGGAAATGGCGATGTAACGTCTGCATGGTGATCCGTTCTAACACTATAACGTCGTGACTAATGACACGATGAGAATAAATGCGGTCTCGTTCAACGTCCACAACGATGCGAGCATGACCTTGAGGTATCGCCGTGTATGCGGGAAGTGCGGGGAGGGACCCGTGGCGGCGGGCGGAAATTTTGGGCGTGGGTGGAAAATTTCCGCGTAATGAATAATTTTATCTCGCGTCCCCGATGCGCTAGTGCGCTAATTTTTGGTGCCAAATGAAATATCTCGTCTGAATCTGTGGGTTCAAGCCACAAAAGACAGGTGTCCATTTCGTTACTTTCGTGTATATATTTACCATATTCCAGAGAAAATGTTACCCGCTAGCGCATGCGTATTCACGTCACGTGTCCCCAAGACAGCCACGCCCCGATTTTTACCTCTACAAATTATAGGGATTTCACCAGGCGTCAAGCCGCAAGCAAGCACAGGAATGCTATACTATAAATAGCTGGGAACTTCCTTACACATTTGACTCTTTTCCTTAACACATGCAGGATATCTACCGTTTATGTACGGGAAAGAAATTACCATTCATGCTTTCTCAAAGCAAGCGCTGATATGGTAAATTCTCGGACAGAGTCTCAGAGCATAGCTTCTGAACTCGTGACATCGTATTTCGCTGATTGGCATCGACGTTTCAGGTTTCGAGTGCACAGGAAAGTTGTGGACGAAGGGCCGGAACAGCTTCTACGGAATGTTAGGAAACTCAGTGTTAAAACTCCAGGCATAGTTTATTTGTACCAATAGTTACGCAAAAACCCTTATACGCTTATATCCGGAAACGTATTTTTTAGATCAAATAGTTAAGTTTAACGTTGCGGCGTACAACACCTGCAAAACAAGGCTGTGCGATCGAGCGTGTAGGACAAGTTGCATAGGAAGTAAGCCCTCGGCCCTTAATATGTAATAATTTAGTGTCGCGCGCCTACTTCATATGCAACTTGTACTACACGTATGATCACACTGTCTTGTTCTCCGGGTGCGGTACGCTGCAACTTTAAATACAATTACATTATATAAAAGTGGTTTTCTGTATATACGGACAAAGGACTTTCGTATTACGATTGTTCCAAAGAAACTATGCCAGGAGTTTGGACACTGAGTTTCCAAACACGTCGTATAATTACTTTTAATGAAGTTCATGGACAGAGGACGTGAATTTCGCGATTTTTATTGACATAAATCTAGACTTCTCAGTTCTTTAAACGATCTGGACACAGCTGTTTAATCATGGTCTGCTACCATAGTGAGAAACTGCTTCTTTTGATTCCACTAGGATGCACGTGTTACGGTCAGGGAATTCCTTTTTTTTTTCTTATTGGCCGAAGAGCCGACCAGGGCGTGTCTGAACAACTGTGGTCCAATCACGAGAGGAACACGCGAAAATACGTTCTTAATGCTAAACCTGACACCGAGAGAATGTGCAAAATGCACGGACCTCTGTCCGTGGATACGCTTGCGCCACAGTCACAGTAACCCGCGCCAACATGCGAGTCGCAAGGCCCGTGGGTGAAGGAGAGGGAAGAATTGAAGATCAGGCGAAGGGTGGTTTCAGAAGGAGTTCCCGGCGAGAAGCAAGGGGGGAGGAGGAGGAAGAAACCAGAAGATGGAAGGAGAGCTGCTAGGAGGGTTGCGGTCGGACGTCTCCCCCAATCCGACGCCGACGTCGAGGGGGGGTTGGTTAGACGCGGAATTGTGCGAGAGCGAGGGTTGCAGACCGCCCAATCTCCAGCCCAGACGTCCTGCGGGCGTCCCGACATATCCCGACCCACGCGCAAATCGAATTTCCCCGCTTGAATCGACTTTAACAAGCTCGCCGCTCCCATTCACCGAACCGCCATTCAAAGTAGCTGCGGTGCTTGTGATGTGGCGAGTTGAAGTGGTTTGGGGAAACGGAGAGAGAGAGAGAGAGAGACAGAGAGAGAAAGAGAGAGAGAGAAAAGTGATAGGAGACGAGGGGTTTTCCTGCACACGTCGGTAAGGGGATGAAGTAAAAAAAAAATAACACCATGTATGTGTTGGCGAATGTTTTTTTTTTCCTCTCTTTCCTCTTGTCGTCGCACCGCCGACGTAACTCGGTTTCCAAGAGAAGCTAACACAAGAACTTTTAAATGCCTTGTCACTTTGCGTGCGACGAGGCGAACTTTCCTGCAAATTTCATTTTCCTCCCCTTGGAGTTTGAATAGCGACAATTTTTTCGGGAATAAATTTTGTTGCCGCTTTTCGCGGATTTATATTGGCTGAAGGTTAAATTATTCTGGTCCCACTTTAAAACCGAATCTCGAGTATTTTTGTGCAGAAAAACTTTAAATATATTTCTCTTGCTTCGGTAGTACGTGCAGGATGGTACCGACGTCTTCTCTGGTTCTCTACAACCAAAACCTAAATTGATTTTTAAAAAAATGGCGTGTGGCCTAATTGTAATCACGATACATTTTATTGTGCCTCCCAATTTTATTTTTATAGCCGAGTTTTTACCTTATCCGTAATGTAACATTAACAGTAGACTATTTTTCTTGGGAGTTCCTAGATTTCTTACAGAAATTAATAACCTGTCCGTTTTTGAGATGGCAGTTAAACTAATCCTAAACCACTTCCGTTTACAATAATAAGTTTATACATTATAAATTCGTTAAAATTATTGAACAGTATATATTTTAAAATTGCTTTTGTCAAGATTTGAAATATTTTTGTATTAGGGGGAACTATTCATTATTAAAAATAAACCATAAATCTCAACTTTCTTTATATTGTAAAATTACTGCTGATAATAGCGGAATATGCTTTTCTCGTTGCCCCTGCAACATCCACACGATAATTGGTTGAGTCTTCCTAAAAATAGGCCGGGGATGAAATAAAGAGAAACAGAAAAATGGTTATTCTCGCCACAGCTTCCATAATCGAATCAGAATACGCCTTTACTCAAGTTATGATGGATGTCGATGGCCAAAATGAGTAATCTAGTCTATATACTTGCCACGTAGTCTATAAGCGTCGAATACCCATCCAGTATTAAAATCCGTATATATGGAAAGGGTGAAAAATTTGAGGAAGGATTTGCACATACTTATACTGCAAAAACCGCAATAAGTGCAGGGCTGCACTGTTATTGAAATCAATTTTCATATTCTCTCTCCGAACAATAGTCTACCAGCATTGAGTATATCTTGAAGACTGTGCAGTCATAAACATACGTATCCCTCACTCTAAGACATTATTCACAAATTTACTATATGAGTGTATGCGTAGAGTGAGAAAACGCGAATAATAAAGTTATTTCCCGTACATTCATGCTAGCGTTCCTACATTTGCTCAGGAAATAGTCACATGCGTGGGAAATTTTCCAACTTTGTATATTAGCGACGCTAAACATTCCTGCTTTCGATAGCTCGCGTGTAGTATCGACGAGGCTGGGGTCGGAAGTTCCCGTAACATTCCTGGGTTGGGATCTGAACGCTCAAGCACTCTTGACACACTTGCTCTAGATATCGAGTCCAACGGGGCACTGAATATCTGTGTTTCAGCCACCGCCGATCTCTCATATGCCCCTGGAAGGCCGTGCTGTCACGATATCAGGAACCGAAGTTCCCATAACTCGTTAAGTGGGTTTGCAGATCTAGTTGCAGCCCCATGGACTTGGGTCTGATCAGTGAGTCGACGGCGGGCTGCTGTGTTTACGATTTAGCTGGGCTCCGGGCCTGTATTCATAGCTGTAAACCGCTGTTGCTATCTTAGTTAATTTACGTGTAGTCGTTATCTGTGTTTCCGCACACACGCAGGCCGTATTCAAAGCTACGTTTGCAATCTGCGCCGGCCAGCCTCATAGCTCAGCTGTGCTGTGATTGGTACACACGCGTGACAAGAGGGCGGTTCCGTCTGGCCAAGCAAGGGTTTCTTGTTTCTTATGCCAACGGTCGCGCCACGATAACAAATTATGTGGTCTCCTGATCGCAGCAGTTAAACAGCGTCGGGCTTAGTCAGTACTTGGCTGGGCGACCTCTGAGGACAGTCATGTACCGATGGCATGCAAACCCCACGGCAGCCTTGAAGATATCCAAATTCCCAGGCACTGAGGTGAGGCCTTTGGGCTACGAACACCGCCCATTCACAAATGTAACGTTAAGTTACATTATATCCTTGTTTCTTATAGGTGTGATTTGTTGATATCCTGCGGCAGAAACGCATTGAGAGTACATAAATATGTGAATTTGGACATTTTTAAAACATCTAAGAAAACGATTCCAAATTCGGCTGATAGTTCACCAATCTTCTCTGTTTTTATTTATAGGACGAGTTCTGATTTATATGGCTCATATGATAATTCTACGTGTACTGCTATAAATGCTAACAATCTACTTGGCCTTATTAAAAGAACCTTGGGAAGTTCTAAAAAAGACATTGATTCAATCCGGAAGCTTCAACCCATACGACTTTGGCAACGAAATCCTCTGATTAAGGTTTCTCATTTTCTCAATTTCCTTTCTTCTTGAAGCTCAAGGCAATAAATAAATATTTATTTTGTTTAACAGGCCTTGCAGATTGAGAACACTTTTAGAAACATGAGGGACGCTACAATCCATAACCTGAAAATCATATTGATGCTTTTGTAACAATTTTAACATTACCTGCTATAAAGTTGCATTTTTCTGTAAACGGAATGTAAAATTTCGGGATTTACGTTGCACTATTATGTACAAGGAATATAGCCTATTTATAAATAAGATGGAACTTTGTGATCAAATTGAGTTCCGAACCACTTGAAATCATTCTCGGGGTTTAAAATGGTTTAAGTTAATATTTTGCAACAAACATTTAATGATTAATTATCTCTGTTTTAATGCAGTTTATACTTGCACCAGATATGTGAAGAGACCACTCACTCTTTCACCACATACACAACGACATTGCCAAATCTGAAAATAAACCGAATGATCTAATAAAACGTGAGAAATGTAATGAAAAGTGTTAAGGTGCCACACGGAAATACAAAACCACTAGTAAAAAGGTAACATCATTTGTGAATTAAAATTACGTAAATAAATGTAGACCTCTGTTGGCTGGTAAGACCAATCCTTATTAATTTATTTAACTTATTAATTAATTAGACTTATTTTTGGCGGCGCAGTTAAGACAAGAGTGCATTTTCTTCCACAGGACCACACTACATAATACATAGTAATTATATATTTTTTTGCAGTTTCCTTAATTTGTACAGGCAAACAAGTGATTAAACTCTTCCACTAAATGTACTAACATCTGATATAGGCCAAGGCATTGTTGCTGAGAATCATTCCTAGGATATGAACACCCGCACTTGCACATTCGAAACTGCGATATCATGGTTCAGGCGGACAAAACAACAATCCGGAAACAGATTATGATAATTTGCCCGTAATTACAACATCTGAATTCGATTTGCACGTAACATAAACTTCACTCCTGAACAGAAGAAGAAAAATAAATTTACATCAGAATCAGGAATAGTTCCCAATATTTTTGCCCAATACCGCAAGTACACGGATAAGCAATTCTCTGATTCGCATCTAAACGATAATAATAATAAGTAAAAAAAACCACAATGTTTTAGTTTTAATAGAAAAAGGTCAGTTAAACTGTTAACTTTCAATTACGTAACTATAATTGTTAAATTTTGTGTTCACCAAAATTGGTACTTATCCCTCTTTTAGGGTAGCTGGCTCCGCAAAGCATAAATTCCTCCTCATCAATTTTGACTCTCCATTATGGAGGGTACGAACTGTGGATATTACTAAGTGTAAGTAACTTACGAACTAATAAAGTTAACAGTATTTATTATATAGTATTTATTACATATATGATTTATTTATACAGTATTTATTATATTTAGTATATATTACTCGTACCACATAAAATACGAGTACACAGAGATTTCTGTATTCCTAATTACGCTATGCTCTTTCATAATTAACGTTTAGTTGACAAGCCATTAATTTTTTTTGCACTTAAAACATATATATTTTAAATTCTTCTTTCGGCTATCGCTACATCTGAAGTTCAACTTATACGGGCGTTAGTATCACGTGTCAGTGTAATATGTGTATATACACTAGGAAGGGCTAAATTCAAACGGTAAACTTCGTGAGTGGGTTCCCTATGCAAAATAAAGTGAGAAATGTATACACTTTATACCTAGCCTGAATATTAAGAGATACAAGCCCTTGAAATTGTATTTTTTGCAAAATGTGGGAAATGAAGCGAAATTAAGTTACAGTATCTCCAAAAATTATTTTATGTTATCGGGATCTTCAACCCAAGAGTAAACTCTCATTAGTACCTGCTCTTGTAATGAAAATAACAGGGGTGGCCACACTTTTTTTTCAGCCAACATTTTACCGTCTGGAATTATGAACTTTTGATGGGGGTTTATTAGGAAGTAAGTATAACAAAACTAACAAAAATTGCAATCTTGTTGCTACTGCCCAGGAAACACTGTTTACGCGTTAAACGTACACAAAGATTTGGCTGCAGCGATACAAAGCCTAGGACGTAGGCAATACTACCTACATGCGTGTATTGCATGCTGCCGTGGCCACTCCACAGACGATGATAAAAGACATGTTCAACACCAAGTGTAAACAGCATGTATTATAAATTAACAAGCTTGCACTATTGAATCTGCCTGTTTGTTTCTGGCCACAGTCAGTATATGATTCCCTGCAAAAAGGGATGCCAATTTTTCAAAACAAATCCAGGCGGAAATGTTAGAATTAATATCGTGGTTAGAGCGTCCCCGTAAACATAAATACCGTTACGGATTTTCAGATTTTTAAATCGATCCTCCACATATTTAACGAAATAGCACATATTTATACCGTAAGTTATTCTCAAATAATTGGTAGCCGCTCTCGTGAAAATGTAAATATCGCAGACGGTCCACGAAACCATAAATGGGCAATTAAATTTGATACGTGGTGTTCTTTTTCTGTTCGTATATTACTTTCTTCACTGTTATCTCTTAGTTCCAAACCCAAAGGCGGAAGGTAAAATTACAATCTTTTCAGAAGCCAGAGCATGATTATGTGTGTGTTCTGTGATAATTAAACGGTAGCACGCTATTCCTGTTATTCAGGGTAAAATAGGTTTCGAATTAATAAATTGTTAACAAATTTTATTAAAATTTTGTAAGTTGAATTAACAGATCCTTCTAGATATCACAAATGGTCCGTGACTTACATAAACCAGATATGCACATCGATTAATTTATAATATTTACACTTACACTACTTTAATCACTGATTGTCAAGGCGTTTCCACTGGAATATGTTTTTTAGAGCGAATTATATATGAAAATGCTAAACGTACATTTTTTCTGATAAATTCCTTTCAACATCAAATCCCAAAGACTCTTTTGACCTAACTTTTAAGGCTTCCAAAAAATATGTGGATAATAAAAACAAACTTTTTTTTGTGCTAATCAGGTTACTATATAATTTGCTATATAATTTACTATACATAATTTGCAACTGAAAATGAGTTTTCTTTCTAGTAACGTCTCAAGTCACATACGGGCTATTTATTGCACGTGAATTCATCCATCATGTGTAGAGATGGTGGTTAGTCACGGGAAATGTTGACTGCTAGGATTCAACATACTATACATATGTCCGACAAATTTCTTTCCTTATTGGCTGTCACTCATGTATGAAGATACTACCCCCTTTTCACTGTACCAATGAGGATTCTGATACTAAAAGGCTGAACGTTCGTAACTGGTCTGCAAACTATTTAGCAGAGTCAAAACCTTGCTCATACAATCCTGAAAGAATAAACTAGTTAGAGTGTTGTAGAAAATATGATGGCTCAAACGTTTTCGCGACTTTACACCATCTCTATTCGTATCTTAAAATTATTTTTAATTTCTATGTAACTCATTGTATGTATCTAAAATTTCATTAAATCTAAGACCCAATTAGTTACCGTTATCTAATTCGCATCCTTCCACCGAATCCAGGTAGGTCTGCGTGAGTTTTGGTCAGCTTTTAAAAAGCAATTTATTCGGTGCCCGTCCCTCTTGGCCAGAAAAATGCTTCTAGGAACGAGGATTTATGTGAAGCTAAATTGTCAGTTTTTCGCCCGTGTGCCAGCTTCTTTTCACTCTTTGCTGAGGTCCGGGAAGGAGGATTATAACGGAACAAAAAATAATAAAACGACGCTAAAAGTAGCGTGTGAGGTGGCAGAGAGGGAGGGAGAGAGAGAAGGTGCGTTCAGGAATCGAAGGAAGAAGGGAGAAGGAGAACGTGACTGAAGGCGTGGCGGGGAAGTGTAAACCGCGGGCGGCGAGGGAGGAGGGGATGGTGGTCGGTCCACGAGCAGACTAATAGAGATGCTGGCGGGAATTTGTGATGCTGCAGGAAGACGAGAGAGGCAGCTCAGCGCTAATGAGACAATCGGATTACAATCTCTTCCCGCCCAACCCCCCTCCTCATTCTCTCTCTCTCTCTCTCTCTCTCCCACTCTCTCTCCAGTTATAACTCGGCGGCCGTCTTTACCAAGGAGGATGTATATAGTCTTACATTCTCCTTGTTCTTTACCGACGTTGCTGTTGCCATCGTGGTGTTTCCGTTAAGGCCAATTCACACTGGGCTGCTTACGTTTGTTTTGCGGTAAATCTGAGTAAGATTTTTTCTTCTCTAAAATCATAGCTGTTTTCTTTATGCACTGAGAAAAAATTATAGTTGTTGGAATTATATCATAGTTGCAGGTACCATCTAAATATTCTTAACATATATAGTAATACCAACTGTTGCATTCGTGTCTGTGGTTTTATTTGGTACTGTACGTATGGTTACTGCAGCACATCACCGCGTTCCTACTGAAAAACAGATAGTACCTCCAACAGAACAACTTCAACAATATTTGGATTGTTCCCACAATAATCAGAGTTGTAATAACCTAACATAATATTCTACTGCTGCTACCCCCAAACCGATTATAGAAATGTTCTGTACTATATGTACCTACATAAATATATTACATACTCCTTTGTGTGTGTACCTTTGCAAGTAAATATGTACAGAAAAAAGTAGGATATTCTTGCAGCAAAAAATTGCTATTGAGCCATTTCTTTAAACGTTTATGTTGAAGTAAACTTAATAATGTTGTGACAAAGTTACTAATGTTAACCATTTACAAAGCTTCATGTTACTATAATGCCAATATAATGTTGAAGTGTTAGTGTAAGTAAAGTCACTAAGTAATGACGCCGTAACCAAATATATTACGCTTTAAAATAACAGGAGTAACAAAATTTTTTGTGTTACTGCGACATCAAAGTAATGTCCAACCTACACGAGTTTACACTGACGTGGCGTTACAATCTGGCTGATAGAAGCGGACAGCGATAACCTCGTAAAATGAAACCACTGTATTTAAATTTAAAAGCATAGTATGATAACTAAATTAAGCTTATGCCAGTTCTCAAGCATTGCAAAGCAATTCACACGTACCAATTGTGCATATGTTTCTAGATCATAACGAAAGGGAATTGCAGTTTGTCGTTATATTGTACTAAATGCCCACATTATGAAACGTAGTCAGGCATGCCAAGATACTGCAGTTGGGAGGACGTCATATTTCGTGAAGTGGAGAACGCCAATCACTCAAGGTGCGTGTTCAATACCCCTTCCGGCCGCCATTTTTTTCGTTGGCAATATTTCTTTTTATGGCAAAATAATTACACTCGATGTATGTTACAGTGAAATGTTTTTTTTAATGAAACGAAAATACAAGAAAAGTTTTAACACAAGTTTTGGCGTCAATTTAACGCAACATTTGTTTTGCCGCAACATAAAAACCACCTTAATGTTGACAGTACAGTGAGAATGTAACGTTGTTACAAAAGTAATTAATGTACCCATAAACATTAGCAGCTTAACAGTATATTACAATAACAGCAACATTAGTTTCTGACGGTTCAAAAATTAAAAACAATATTGTAGTAACATTAATACTGTTAGCACAACATTAGACTTTTTGTTATGTTCATATGAGAAGATGTTATTCTACCTATTTAAAACATTTGCATTTTTATTTCCACAAGAACCTTGCGTCTCATCAGAGACAACGACTATTTGCACCCATAGATTTTTTTAAAACTATATAATAGTTCAAATAATTACTTCTTTTATCTTTCAAATGCACACAGGCGAATTAAAGTTTGACGTGTTGCAATCATGGTGTATCATAATGTTGGCCCTACAGTTCAGTTGGGGGATGGTTGTTGGTAGGAATAAAAATGCAGTTGTAAGTAATTTTTTTAATTTGGAGTTTATGAGATAGTTAATGTTTTTACTATTCAAACACCCGTTTACGAAAAAAAAAATTTTCTCCAAATACAATTGTTTACGATAAACAAAATAAACAGTCTACACGGAACTTGGTTACGAATAAAAATAAATACATAAAAACAAACAAAATAAATTGTTTGTTATAATCTTATTGACTGACACTAGGTAAACTTTGCGTTATGTTGAAGTCGGATCAACTTCTCGCACGTAATTCTTAACTTAAAGACACTCTTATTTCAATGTGATTATACTGCTACCACGATCTATACCTGAACATAACGTCAAAGCAAAGTTAGCGAAACGATATATATCTTAACATCAATGTGAATCGCCCTTAAGACTTAGACCCGCCTGCCTGCCTGCATCGTTTTACCTTTTTTTTTTGGGCCAAGAAGCGCGGGATCTACACTGTTGGAAAATGAAAAATGAACGCCACTAAAACGGTGACGTAGAAATACCATATGTGCATGGGGCACTGATAGAGGGTGGTACATGCAAAGATTAACAGCGCTGTGCTGTGGACAGAGAAGGAGCCGCGTACTAGGCATAACACCGCAGAGCCCAATTCATCTGTAGTCGAATCGGTGAAAAAGTAGTCTGTTGTTTCAAGCATAGACCTGTGTGTAGTAAGCAATGTAGACATGCCACGAAAGCATAGACGACCACACTTCGTGCAACTAACGGACTTTGAACGAGGTCATATTGTGGGCCTGAGGGAGGCTGGATGGCCTTTCCGAAGAATTTCCCGACACGTAGGAAGTGAAGTGTCTGCTGTGCATCATTGGTGGTGCCGGTGGTCCAATGATGGTGCATATGCTCTTCAACCTGGTTCCCGACGGCAGCGGCATACGGATTCTCGCCTGGACCGCCGCACCAGACGAGCAGTCATTGCTGATCGCACGGCGACCGCCGCACATAGAAGTATTTGTATAAGAAATCCGGCCATAAGCAGAAAAAAACTAAATTAAATATAAACACGCGCGAACATTTTGTTTTTTAAGTTTAGTAACCTGTTTTTCGTATGGGAACGACAAAAAGCTGCTACTTACCCGTCCCTCTCCGTACGATCAGTCGGAACCCAGTCATTGTCTGAACCGCATGTCTTTGTTCTCGGCACTTTCGTTTAATCACCGTATTACTTTTGAAATAGTGTTTTGGTGTGGAGGAGTGTGAAAAAAAAAACCCAGTCTGCAAATGGAAGTGGACGGTATGTACTTTATTTTATTATGGTTTTAATTAATTGTCAGTTAAATTATTATATATTTTAGGTGAGCAAAGAAAACCCTTAGAAACGTGTTTTTTTGGTGTCAAATATTTACAAAATTGTGTATTTCTTTACTTGTCAAGACTTTTCAAGGTTTGATTCTTTGAAAAAAAAATTATCTACAGTTACTGTTGAGCAATTAAAATAAAAACATTGTGCGCTTACGTCCGCCATTTTTTTTATCGAAGCGTTGAAGACGGTGTGTCATAGAATGTCTAATATTTGTTTGTTGCTTTTATTTTTCTCATAATGCAGAATCATTCTCAAGTTTCGAAACTTTCAGCAGACGAGAATTGTATAACCTTATACAAGAATTGAAGGGAAAGAAAATTGAAGAAAAGTAAAGGACCACGATGAAAACAAGGGCGGCGAAGATGATTTTTACGATAGTTAAATTATAAAGCATTTTTTTTTCAACAAGCATTATATTTTTTGTAATAAATACTTCAGTACATTAAAAGACGTAGATCTTATTTTAAAAAATTTAACAATATTCTTGACCGGTTTTACCACTCAAATACTCCTATGTGCGCTGTACAGATTAGGCCACCATCACCAACCGTTTGCAGAACGCTGGGCTACGATCAGGTGTCTCTCGGGAGGCTTACTCTCACACCTAATCACCGTGCAGCCCGCCTCGGATGGTGTCGCGAACGACTGAACTTGAGGGATGAATGACGCGTTGTCCCTTTCACGTAATTTTCTAGACTTGGTTAACCTTCGTTTGCATGGGGCAGAGAAATAAACTGGAATAAGAACTTCAGCAGGGTTTCATAACTTTTGGAAGTAACCGTGAATGTACTACAGTTTGCTATATTTTAATTTGTAGAATGCAATAGCTATAATTAACGTTTTATTATGCGGGAAGGGGCGGTGTCCATTTGGCAGTATAGCCTCTACGTGGCTCCTCGTGGAAACGGTAAGCTTTTAATTTTGTTACAATTTTGTTTTCCTTCAAAAGTGTATATAATAATATTATAACGCGAAAGGTTTTGAAATCAATTAAAAAAAGACATTAAATTATTTACGTAAAGCGTATACAGACTAACAACTGCCATCCAAAGCTTCAGTAAGTAACAGATACTGCAGCTGTTACATTACCCTGAAGATGGAGGCTGCAATTTCTTCAGAGGGGGCGAGTTGCTCATGGAAGCAGGAACGGGGAAGGAATTGGCCATGGCCTCTAGTAAGGAACCATACCAGCATTCTCCTTAGGTGATTTCGATAAACCACTGAAAACTGTAGTCAGGATGACCGCACCGGGATTCGAACCTAACTCCATTCCCCCTGGGTGGGGGCCCCAAGGGCTTCCCACTGCACCACCTNGAACAGTGCAGTAGCTTCGGGTGATTTTGGTGTAGTGATGGAATCCCATGTTCCAAGAACTGCTCAACAGTCTGGTCTCAGCATAGGAGCCTGTTGTGCTTGCATTTGACGCTGTTTGGAGTGACCGCAGGCCATGTTCGCTCTTATGTGCTATTCACGGTATAAAGTCATCGCTTTCGAAAGCCCTCTCATTTGGAATAATAGTCAATCAATGTGTTTTGCTTTAGCATTGGACGTTAATTTGGTGGTTGCGGTGGATTACACATAATATGTTTATTACTTACATGGCAGTATTTATTTAAAAAGGTCGTTGTAGGATAAATAATGGCTGAAAGGAAAAAGTAACTAGGGCCTCAAAAGTGCTCACTTTACCGTGAACAGCCTACAACCACATTAGGCCACCATAGTGTGACATATAGTCTGTTCACCGTTTCTTCATACTGTTAACAACACCTTTGAAAAACACCCCAAGAACGACNACCGTTTCTTCATACTGTTAACAACACCTTTGAAAAACACCCCAAGAACGACGTGTTTGCCTGCTTCCTAAATATGCGACGTATTACAAGCGTTTTATACTTGTGTAAACATAAAAGCTCCTCATTTTAGGTTAAATTTAACTTTTAATTATACATTATATATGAATTACAATATTTAATTTATAACTTATATCAATAAATACAGAAAGAAAATAGGTTATTGGTTTATGCTTAGCAATAAACAGTTCTTTTTCAAAATATTATGACAATGAGTGGGCACGAATGGGGTGGGGTGCGTTGGCCAACTGGTGTAATTGTCTAAGCTTTGCTTGAATGAGGCGCAGGAATATCCTGAAAGTAGAACTTCAACAGGACTTCAGGAAAGTTGGAACAAAACCTGTTGTTGTTTTCGTGTGCTCTGTTGAGCTAAACTCTTACAGTTTGTTTCTTCTAATTTCAATTTGCACCAGAAACTTTAATTATCCTTAATNAGCTAAACTCTTACAGTTTGTTTCTTCTAATTTCAATTTGCACCAGAAACTTTAATTATCCTTAATTTTAGCACCAGGGTGTCATACAAATTAGTAAGTAACGCTACCATAAAAAGTAACAGTGATATGGTCTGGGAAAATATAACAAATTGNGGGTGTCATACAAATTAGTAAGTAACGCTACCATAAAAAGTAACAGTGATATGGTCTGGGAAAATATAACAAATTGAAATAAATGGAGACAAAATGAATCGCTTAATAGGATCATCAATCAATCCAGGAAATTCTCGAATTAACTAATAATATTTGAACAGATAGGATCTTATATGATGTACTATTTTGTGTTATAAGGATATCTTTTTAGTAAAATAAGTTTACAGTAGGAGCATCATGAAAAACGCTAAAAGAAGGAGTAAGATAAAATAGCGTTTCTACGAAATATCAACCTGAAGAGCAACGGAGAAATAGAAAACGTTTATTTTTGGAGTCTGGAGTTAACCTAAGGTATTAAAATCATGAAAGTCATGCATTNAACGGAGAAATAGAAAACGTTTATTTTTGGAGTCTGGAGTTAACCTAAGGTATTAAAATCATGAAAGTCATGCATTTACGTATGTTGCCTTCTGATTTCCCACAAGGGTGCTGAGAGTTTAACGGCGCTCGGACGGTAAACAACGTAAATTCANACGTATGTTGCCTTCTGATTTCCCACAAGGGTGCTGAGAGTTTAACGGCGCTCGGACGGTAAACAACGTAAATTCAGTTTCTTTTTCTTACCACTCTGGTAGGCAAATTTTTCGTTCGTCACAACGCTGTTACGGTCGACCGATATAAAGCCTCTGTGACACTGTCAAATTTTTCCCTCGAACTGCTTCAAATAAGTTTGGTCAAATAAAGTTGGACAGTTATGACGTCATCGAAATGTCGTAAACAACGACATATATATCTGAAAAAGGTGGATGGGTCCTGTTTCGATTAAACATTTGTCGATTGGACTGGTTCAAAAATGTCTTTGATATTTGAAGGTTTCAGCCAATCAGAATCGTCCACGACANAACATTTGTCGATTGGACTGGTTCAAAAATGTCTTTGATATTTGAAGGTTTCAGCCAATCAGAATCGTCCACGACAAAAATTGTCGTCAAGAAATTTTAAAATAACGAACAATAACTGGAGACGAAGTAGATTATGAAGATAATTAACTTATGTAGAAACTGTCTGGGCATGAATGCTATTTTAAGTGAATATTGAACATCATATTACGAACTCAGAGGTACTTATTTCTTTGTGCAGTTTACATCTCTGATAAATAAAATTGTAATTTATTAAAGAAGCGAAAATAAATAACATTTCTTACATTTATTCCTGTAACGGGACTGCGTGGAAAAACAAAACAATATCTCACTATGAAAATTACTTTTAAATAATAATTCAAATTATATTCTCCCAGTAAACAATTTTTACAGTGTGACACATTTTCAAACACAATCAAGATTATTTGATAAAATTTGCTGGAAGGAACAATTTGATGGCCGTATTTTTTCTTCAAATTTTACTGTTAAATATATTTGAAGGCGAAAATTTGACAGTGTGTCAGGGACTTTACAGTTAGGGTGTGCGATAAGGTATCATTATTTTGAAATAATAAATCCTTTAAATAGTGATTCGTATTTGCAGCAACACAAATACTAGTTTCACATGGGGACCGACTTTCAGGAACACCTCCTGGAAGAAATACAGTACTTCGAGCTGATNAACACAAATACTAGTTTCACATGGGGACCGACTTTCAGGAACACCTCCTGGAAGAAATACAGTACTTCGAGCTGATCCCTGGCATTATTCACGATTACTTCGAGGAAGGGGATGATCGCATCTTGTGCAGGAACCACCACCCCTCCCATTTTTTTCCGAGGGTCCTCATAGATCACGTGACACGACCCTGAGGGGCACCTGCCCCCAAGGGCTGTCAACAGACTCATATCAGCATATCCACGACCAACCCCTGCCAATATCTCACAGGCGACCCCCCCCCCCATGACATCTACGCCTCGCGTCTGCGGGCGGCCATAAACCGTTACTCCCTCAACCGTAAACCTAATAATGCTCGTCGTTACCGGCGCAAGGCGCGTCTTTTCTATTGTTTTCCTTGCGACAACTCCCCTAGGGCCGGGAAGAGCACACACAATCTCTAGCGCGATTCGTTTCTCCCCTCGTGGAATCTCCTTCACGCGGGTATACAGGATG
This sequence comes from Clitarchus hookeri, assembly GCA_002778355.1. Taxonomy (NCBI): domain Eukaryota; kingdom Metazoa; phylum Arthropoda; class Insecta; order Phasmatodea; family Phasmatidae; genus Clitarchus; species Clitarchus hookeri. The sequence continues at coordinate 132,496 of NQII01004177.1, forward strand.
TTCACGGTAAAGCGATCATTTTTGAAATCAACCTTTGAAAAATGTCACTGCCCCTACCTGCGTGTATTACGGCGGCACGCCGGCTGGCATGTNCATTTTTGAAATCAACCTTTGAAAAATGTCACTGCCCCTACCTGCGTGTATTACGGCGGCACGCCGGCTGGCATGTTCCCGGCAAAGGTGGTAACGATGGAGGTCCCGTGCTTTAACTTTGAATTAAAAGTGTTCGGTAAACATTAGTGAATACTGAAATAATTTATTTATAGTTTCAGTAATTTTAATTATTATAAATAAAAAAATTACCAAATTAAAATTTTTTTTTTTAAGTATTTCACAGTATAACTTTACCGACGCATATATAAAATAATCAGGACCATGGAAATGTTAATTTTATATGTAGTGGAAGAATACAAAAGGTACGTACAAGTAGATCTTAAGCAGGGCTTTCAAAAGTGCTCAGTTTACCGTGAACAGCCTTTATCATCATGAATATCCTCCCTCCCCCACGAAACAGTCGTGCGTGCATATGTGAAGCATAGTAAAAGAAAGACGCGCGGGGGAGCATACATATAAAACACTATCCTGTATTCAATCACGGAGTTCCTGGATAGACGACTGATAGCTGGGGCGAAGGGCACGAAAACCGACCCTTGTGAAGATTCAGAGAA
>NQII01004177.1:141514-159036 GCA_002778355.1 Clitarchus hookeri
AGCAAACTCAATTTTAAAAAATCTCTTTGCATTACCTCAATGTAGAAGTGAGAGAAGATGGGGAGAGCAGGAGACGGGAAACGAGGGTTGCCAGCATTGGCGTTCTGCCCTGTAAGGATATATACACGTGTTTTTTTCCCCCGTCTTCTCTCCGATCTTGCTACGCTGCCAGCGGAAGTTGGCAATCGTGAAGCCACGATCGCGGATGAAGCATTCAGCCATAGCAACGGAACGTTGTAATTCTTTAGGATGTTCTGCTGCGTGGCGAAGAGAGGGGATAGGAGGAATAGAAAGAGAGAGCGAGAGAAAGAAGAAAGAAACCAGAAAAGCGAGGTGAGGTGGAAGCGAAATTGCTTTACCGAATCTTGTTTACTAGGGTCTCTGATACGTTAAAAAAATTCTGAAAAGCTGGAAACAGGCGGGATTGGAACTCTCCAGGCACGCTATTTGATGTGGCGATAAAACACCCAATCACTCACACAAGTTAGTTTTAAGTTTTGCGGTACAAGCTTGCCTGAAGAATTTAACACTTTTCGATCATCGACTTGGTCGTTTTCTCCTTTATCCTCCTAACCCCTTCAATGCGTTTTACAATTACCGATGATGTAAAAAAATCGGTAATCTTAAACCCCTACTCAGACCTGTCTACACGCATAACTTTTCAATTGACAACCGTGCTCGGAATGGGGTTCTGTGTTGCAAACTTCTGCGTAGCACGGATATTCTTTAAAAATAAACTAGCTGTCGTTCGTTGTGAAATGGTTATTAGTTAGACAATATATTCTTGTAACAGGTAGGCTCTGAATTCAGTTTCAGAGTATTAAAATCTGACTTACATAAATAAAAATTATAACATAAAATGATAAGATTTTACAGAATCTAGTAGCTAATGCGTCGGTCTCATCACCTATGGGGGCGCGGGTTCGAGTCCGACCTTCACCTAAGTAATTTTCAGCTTGTAAAATGAAGGGAATAAAATATAAAATAATAGGATTAAGACATTTTTTAATCTTTTGTTAATCGGTTAAAGTTACTTAAAACACTGCTAACCAACGTTAGCAGAACGTTGTTTGTTATCATAGTTGGCTTCATCTACGCAATAACACATCTTCCCAAAATATTACCAACTGTGGGTAAATGACTTTAGGAATGCCTTTCTGAAAGAAAACCGACACTGCTCTTAAAAGTTTGCACACAAATATATAGATAATGGTGATCTGGGATAGGACTAAGGGGTGTCAGGTGCTCGGATGGGCATGGCATCTGGCAGAGAACAGGCCACCATCGTGGATGACCTTGACATTTGATCTTAACCTACAATAGCCATCCTGGAGGAACTTTACCTCAGAATTTCCGTTTTCCCTGAAAAAATAAAACATTTAAAATTTCTAGAATGTCCCTCCTGGAGCGAGGAACAGAGGACAGACCACCATATTGGATGACAATGACATTTGACCTTGACCTATAGTGGCAATATTGGATGACCTTGACCTTTGACCTTGACCTACATTCACCATCTTGGATGGCATTGACTTTGACCTATATTTGTCACATCTGACCCCTCAAAGACTGATTAACATCAACCATCTTGTTTTAGGTTAATTGCCCTGTCATGATACTTAATGCTCTGTCATTCCACCGTAGAATTTCCTAGTTCAGTGCCCTGTCATGATACTTCATGCTCTGTCAATCCACCCTGTAATGTTATAGTTAATTGCCTTGCCATGATACTTCATGCTCTGTCATTCCACCTTTCATGCTCTGCCATTCTACNTGTAATGTTATAGTTAATTGCCTTGCCATGATACTTCATGCTCTGTCATTCCACCTTTCATGCTCTGCCATTCTACCCATAATGCTATGTTATTCCATCCTAGAATGTTCTAGTTCATTGCCCTGGCATGATACTTCATGCTCTTCCATTCCACCTCTTGCTCTGTCATTCAACCTTGTTTCTTCATGCTCTATCTTTCCTTCTTGTCTCTGACATCATCTAAGACAATGAGCAGCACGTCCTAGTCGACTTATCCATTCAATATGCAACACATGTTAGAGGCAGACAAGCCACGACTGATATGATTTAGATATAACCAACTCAGATCTGACATCGCAGTATGTGTGTATGTAAAAATTAAATAGTTATTATTAATTGATTTATTTATTTATAATATTACTATATTTTCTTACATAAAATTTTTGAAGTATTTCTTTGTGATATATTTAATTACCATTATTTATATTTAATAATATTCGTTTCATTATGCAATATTTACTTTATATATTATCATGTAAAGACTATATGGGTATTCGAGTGTCAAATAATTTGTAGAACCAATTGAAAATGTATGATTATTTCATTACAAGGTAATACAAACCATTTGTATTATGTAAATAAATATATTTTTTGCATGTGCCTGCTTATTCCTCCAAATAATAAAGCAAACGCAAATCAAACATGATNTATGTAAATAAATATATTTTTTGCATGTGCCTGCTTATTCCTCCAAATAATAAAGCAAACGCAAATCAAACATGATCGCAGAATAGTATTTTCGATCATGAACCAAGAAGTTCAAAACTATATGATTGTTGAAATTTCTAGTCATGGTTAAACAAAGCTATGAAATAATATCTCGCAAACACTTGAGTTTATAAAAACCTATTAATAAAAAAAAATTTTAAGTACGAATACTTGCATAATTAAATAGTTTCTTCAGTGATGGTTTTCTTAATCTTCGGGTGGAATTCCTGTGTTGTCGTCTTCACCTTTACTGCACTTTGGTCCATTGCATGAGGTCTAAAATCAAGCTCATGCATACAGTTCCCCGGACATTGGAACCGATGTTACCCAATATACACTTGCAGAGGCACTATGGGGATTTATATTTTCCTTTGTACATAATCTGAAATAAGTAACTTTGAAATATCATAATTTTCAGTTTTTTAAACTTCTCTCAACTACCTTGCAAGTGCATATTACATAGGTGATTTACAACGTTGTTGACATGAAAACCAAAATACCTAAAAAAAAAAATCAAAGTGGACAAAGGAATGCACAGAAATATGACAGCCAAAGAGGAAAAGTATAGTAGATAGATAGAGGAAAAAAGAGAAGTTGGGGACAGCACATAAATGAAGAAGAAAATCTAGTACGTTACTACCACCAGTAACTGCAGTGCATATATGACTGACATGAATACCACTTCACATTCACAACTCAGGATAAGTGTTGAAACCCCCTAGGAAATAGCTATAAACCCCAGGTCGGAAGATCAACATGGATGATAAATACTTCTACATGAGAAAAATTATAGAAGTGGAATAGTTGTCACATCAGATAAAACTAAAACAGTGCTTCATGATATATTGGCGACACACGTGACACAATTATACCCTGCACGGTCTACATGGTGCCACCAGTCATCAGCAACACACCTGACAATACGATGCCTTGCATGGATTACAGTTTACTGCTGGAAAAATAACTTAAAAGCAATAACATCCAACTATTAAAATTTAGATTTCAATCAATTGTGAGAAAAATATAAAAATATATATGCGGAATGGTATGACTTCTGATTCAACGTGACTGGGGAGAGATATTTGCATTTCATGATGTTTATCTGAATAAAAAATAATTCAATTTTCTCTTTATAACCATAGGGTAGAGTATGAGAACAGTCTTCCATTTATTATCTTGTATATTCCATCCAGGACAATACTAGATTATTGCTGCACTGGGTATATACATGTTGATGGTGTGATCTGGTAGTATTTACATGAACTCTTATGTGTGTTTGTTGATCTAATACATAATTGTGACCATTAAATGTTAACTTATTTTGTATAGTTAATATCTGGATGCCTTAAGTCTTTTTGATAGTTTTGCTGATGCATTTGTAACTATGCAATGTAGTCCTCAGATAAACAAATTCATATATTTCATCCCCACCAAACTCATTTTTACTTTTGCCCACCACTTTCTTGTTAGTGGGCGAGTAGCATTGGCGAGTGAAGGGATAAGCCCTCGTATCAAATTCAATTTTGAATGCTGGGTCTGAGACTAAATCATGGTAAAAGTTCATCATCTCGATGTCAAAAATAAAGCTTTTGGTGTCCATATATGCCAACTGAATATTTTCATTATATTTATTCATCATGACATCATAGTGGAAGTGATACATCAAGGTCTTAGATTAGTCGAGTACTGCAAATCCTGCGTAGATGGGCTTGTCGAACTGAATTTCTTTGTTCATTTTTATCATTAATTATCCTGTCCTAAAAAGATGGTTTTGTATCAAGTTAATTCTCTTCTCCACTCATACCAACTCCATTTTTTACCTCTTCCTTCTATTTTCCATCAGCTTACTAAATGTTGCATTGATGGAAAAATTGAAGAAATCTTTCTCAAAGTCATTAGCAGCAGCTTGGTGATTTTCGGTATTCATATCAATGTAAGGTTTAAACCATGCCCTTTGATTGCATTGCAAAACTCGATGTATCTTCTTTATTTGTAGGTCGTGCTCAACTGCTTGTTTCAAATTTACGTAGTGCACTATAGTGCCAGAGTTGTCATTAATTTGGTTTGCTTGGTTCCAGGGGGGGCACCCTTTGATGGGGAGAAATGGTAAATATGTATGATCTTTGTGTATACTGGCCGGGTACTGTACAAAGACCTCCAGTATGTAGCCTACATTGCCATTGTTTGGCACAGCCATCAGGTCCAGGCTGGTGCTCACCCATTTAAATCCAGAATATGGATGCGGTAATGACGTCGCCTAACCATACAAATTGTTGGTGTCTACATACTGGATATATGTAGATGGTTTCTCTACATAATTTGTGGTAGAAGCATGTCTGTTATTTGCTGTATGTACAACGACGTTTAATACAGTGAGCTATGCTGCACCGGATACCAGCCTCAATTAATATGTACATGTCATAGTTGGTAAGCAGTTCTAATACCACCATTGTCTTTTTCAACATAGCATCTAAGGAGAATGGGGGAGGGGGGTTATGACCTCAGAGACAGTCCCTGGAATTTCTCAAATACGTGATTGAGAAGCAAGATGTCCATCTTCAGGTAGATGTTGGAATATCCTCCCAGTATGCAACATCCAAATTTCCTCCATAAATTTTTTTATGGGAATATTTCTCTTCACTAATATCACTGTTAGTGAGTCGGTTGTGGAAGGCTTCCTTAGCAGGCAGCTGTATCTCTTATAACTTCTTCCACGAGTCACATAGTCATAAGGAAAGTTTCTCTTTCTTACAACTAGCCCCATCTCTTCAGTGCTGAACATTTTTTACGTAGATTTAAATTCGGAGGCAGGCTGGTTCTNTTTGTAGATTTAAATTCGGAGGCAGGCAGGTTCTGTGCGAGGGTAGCGATACTGGCAGACATGAATCTGCACGTATGTATATGAATTGAAAACTCAATTTGTCCCGAATCGACTTACTGAATGCTGTTTAATGTTTTCCTCTGAATTTCGGATGATGAAAACATATTTGTTGTCATATGCGAGTTCTTTTATAATTAACTGTTCGTCATAGCCAAGATTATGGAATGTAACTGGTTTTTTTAGGGCGATGACAAAGCATATTGCATTTATTGCAGGCAGGCCCAATATAGTTGCCGGTAAGGTGGTCATGGTAGTGGACATTAAGGTTCTTCTTCGTGAAAGATGCGGAGCAGTAGCAGCAGGTGTTGGCCAGATCATATGGAGACCTTTCGTTAGGTGTCAGCAGTCTCGTAGGTTCTAATGCACTATATATCTCCTAAATCTCTACAGTGATTTTCACAATGTCGGACATAAAGATTTTGGCTGCATTTTATCCTCTGTATATAATAGGCTTTGCATTCAAACCAGCTGGTTTTGATGCCTGTATGACACTGTTGTTCCCACAGATGTAAATTCCATAACTGTATGGCTAATGTTTTTGGTAGGGCATTGTGTACGATTGCTTGGGATCAGGTTGACATGATGTAACAGGCTTCAGCATGTCTTCAAAATCTGCATATATTACTGTTGGATGATAAGTCATATTTTGATCATTCTTAAATTTCATAACTGGAGGCATGTTTTTCGATGTTGACTGAGGCTTCTATATTCTTGCAGGAGCACGAGACTTATAATATTTTAAGTATTTCTCACGAGTTTACTCTCCAGTGAGTCAAGTAATGCACGGAATATCGTGATAGTATGTGAAGCACCTTTTGCATACATATATAGATTCATTATGCTGTGCCATCTGTGAAAGTATCAGTCTAGAGAAATTGGTAATTAAGGTGTTGTGGTTGTTGTAGCCATTAGTTAGGAAAAGCAAGCCGAAATGTTCAGGTTTATCCTCAGTGCGTATACATATGAGCACCACGTTCTTATCTACGAGCGAATAAATACCCACAAAAACCCCAGGGTTATTTCTCTCAAACATACATATTTGGCTCAGAAGTATGGGGAACTCGAGTCCACTGAAATTAAATTTGCCTTCCGAGATGTATCTCTTGTTGACACGTTCATGATCTCTGCCTTCCGCGAATCTTGACAGGATAGCTCACTTGAAGCATCCTTGATCGTTGTTCTGGGGATTAATTACTGCCTTCCTAGCCTTGATGCATGTTGGTAGATCTATTCAGGACGAAGCTCTAAGTGGATCAAGCTTATTGATCCATAGCTGAAGACATTTTAGAGAGGTGAAGGTCAAACCACTTCCCTTCCCCTTGTATTATTATTCTTCCTGGCAGACATGTTCGATGGTAGCCATCACAGCATATTCAATATCATCTACATTGTACAGTGGTATATTTTTTTACTTGAAAGCACGATGGTCATCTTGTTTGTCACGTGGCTCCGGCTTACCGTAGTTATAATCCCATTATATATTAAATTTGATTGCTCCCTGTGTTTTATATTCCAAGGTTAACTTATTGATAATATTCTCTTTCATATCATTCAGTTATGTTCATATGTTGCTCATTGTAGTGAATGCATTCTCTGCAATGAGTCTTAAAGTTATGGTTGAAGGCCATCCACGCCAACACGAACCCATTTTCAATAGGTTCGCCAGCCNCACGAGTCACATAGTCATAAGGAAAGTTTCTCTTTCTTACAACTAGCCCCATCTCTTCAGTGCTGAACATTTTTTACGTAGATTTAAATTCGGAGGCAGGCTGGTTCTGTGCGAGGGTAGCGATACTGGCAGACATGAATCTGCACGTATGTATATGAATTGAAAACTCAATTTGTCCCGAATCGACTTACTGAATGCTGTTAAATGTTTTCCTCTGAATTTCGGATGATGAAAACATATTTGTTGTCATACGCGAGTTCTTTTATAATTAACTGTTCGTCATAGGCAAGATTATGGAATGTAACTGGTTTTTTTTAGGGCGATGACAAAGCATATACGTAAATAACGTCCGTCCGGGTTATATCAACGGCCATTCCACCAGTAGGTAGTGGACATTAAGGTTCTTCTTCGAGAAAGATGCGGAGCAGTAGCAGCATGTGTTGGCCAGATCATATGGAGACCTTTCGTTAGGTGTCAGCAGTCTCGTAGGTTCTAATGCACTATATATCTCCTNTGTTGGCCAGATCATATGGAGACCTTTCGTTAGGTGTCAGCAGTCTCGTAGGTTCTAATGCACTATATATCTCCTGAATCTCTACAGTGATTTTCACAATGTCGGACATAAAGATTTTGGCTGCATTTTCTCTACTGTATATAATAGGCTTTGCATTCAATGGTCGACCAAAACTACGGACATACTGTGACAACAAGGGTGTCTACATTATTCCATAACTGTATGGCTAATGTTTCTGGTAGGGCATTGTGTACGATTGCTTGGGATCAGGTTGACATAATGTAACAGGCTTCAGCATGTCTTCAAAATCTGNTGGTAGGGCATTGTGTACGATTGCTTGGGATCAGGTTGACATAATGTAACAGGCTTCAGCATGTCTTCAAAATCTGCATATATTACTGTTGGATGATAAGTCATATTTTGATCATTCTTAAATTTCATAACTGGAGGCATGTTTTTCGATGTTGACTGAGGCTTCTATATTCTTGCAGGAGCACGAGACTTATAATATTTCAAGTATTTCTCACGAGTTTCCTCTCCGGTGAGTCCAGTAATGCACGGAATATCGTGATAGTATGTGAAGCACCTTTTGCATACATATATAGATTCATTATGCTGTGCCATCTGTGAAATATCAGTCTAGAGAAATTGGTAATTAAGGTGTTGTGGTTGTTGTAGCCATTAGTTAGGAATAGCAAGTCGAAATGTTCAGGTTTATCCTCAGTGCGTATACATATGAGCACCACGTTCTTATCTACGAGCGAATAAATACCCACAAAAACCCCAGGGTTATTTCTCTCAAACATACATATTTGGCTAAGAAGTATGGGGAACTCGAGTCCACTGAAATTAAATTTGCCTTCCGAGATGTATCTCTTGTTGACACGTTCATGATCTCTGCCTTCCGCGAATCTTGACAGGATAGCTCACTTGAAGCATCCTTGATCGTTGTTCTGGGGATTAATTACTGCCTTCCTAGCCTTGATGCATGTTGGTAGATCTATTCAGGACGAAGCTCTAAGTGGATCAAGCTTATTGATCCATAGCTGAAGACATTTTAGAGAGGTGAAGGTCAAACCACTTCCCTTCCCCTTGTATTATTATTCTTCCTGGCAGACATGTTCGATGGTAGCCATCACAGCATATTCAATATCATCTACATTGTACAGTGGTATATTTTTTTACTTGAAAGCACGATGGTCATCTTGTTTGTCACGTGGCTCCGGCTTACCGTAGTTATAATCCCATTATATATTAAATTTGATTGCTCCCTGTGTTTTCAATTCCAAGGTTAACTTATTGATAATATTCTCTTCCATATCATTCAGTTATGTTCATATGTTGCTCATTGTAGTGAATGCATTTTCTGCAATGAGTCTTAAAGTTATGGTTGAAGGCCATCCACGCCAACACGAACCCATTTTCAATAGGTTCGCCAGCCCCGAAGACTACTCTGCGATGGCAGGAGCTGCCCTTCGTCTAAATCAGACAAACTGGAACAGATAAGCTTGTTTGTGTGTCAACAGGGCGACTCTTCGCTGGTGGGGCAGTGAAACCATTACATTTATACCTGCATGCCTTCAATTTATCAGATCTGGTAAACTGCCTGCCAAATTTTTCACATTCCAGTGTTTCATCATTAGGGTTCATCCAACAGCTGCGCTCATATCTTCTTGCACCGTCGGTGCAAGAGAACTTCACGTTGCCGATATTGTATCTAGTAGTTGCCTTCTGCTGGATTTGACCAGTGCAGCTTTGTATGTTTGACAATATCGTCTTTGCGAGCAATTGACACCCCACACTTGACACATATCTGTGGTTCTTCCCTGAAGGGTCTGAGCCCGCAATTTCTCACATGACGGAGTTCATTCCAACGATCAGTAAACAATTGATCACAAAAGCCACACCGCGGTACTGGTGGAGCCATAGTACTTACCACAGGCGAAGAAGTTTTAAGTAAGGGAAGACACGAAAGACTCATCAACACAGGATACCTTGCTGTCCAAGGTGTGTGTTGTAGGAACAGCCACCTGCACAAGCACAAAACACATTTAATAATACTGACACACAAATATAATGATAGGATGGGATATTGGGAACGTGTAGAGGTCGGTAGCTTTGAAAATAATTTTGAAACATGAAAGTCGTACCAGAAGAAGAAGAAAGATGTGTGATGTACTGGGCTAGGAACGATAGGCTACGCTTCTAGCATCCTTCATACGACTACTCGATTTGACTTGGGAGAGAGCGAGTTGAGATGAGCGAACCGTGAAGGATGTATCTTGGACAAACACATTCCACATTGAATAGTTTCCACCTAAAAAAATCACAGAAAAGCACTTGAAAATTTAGTTGAAACCAATACTTACGTCAAAGAAATATAGATCTAGCAGTATAGGACTGGCACCCCAAACTTGGCTGCAGTCGGTCGATGGGCCACGCAAGACTTGATAGAGGGACTTGCGTACAGGCACAGCCGATCCCTAGGAACATCAAAACCATCTAATAACTTTATTTCACAAAATTACAATCAAACTGCCACCAAAATGTGTTTCATATTAGGCTCTAATGGTGTGAGTTCAAAATAAAAAAACTCTAAGCATGTGTATGTGGTTTCTCATATTATACAATGCATATTATATTCAAACCAACACCGCCATCATAATCACAAAGTTGAAAAATCACAAAGTCGAAATACCAGTTTCATTCTACTTACAAAAATATTAATACACTATATTGGATTCGAACCTGGTTTAGTGTAGGTGAATAGCTATGATATTACATGGCTAGTGGACATACTGTGTGATTTAATGCATGGTAGGAAATGCAAAAAAACTGGTGGATTGTTAATTATTTTTAGTAGTATAATAAAAAATTAATATGACCAGTCAATTTAACGTGTATGAAGTGGTAGAAAATTACATTGACGACCTCAAAACGAGAGTTACGAACGCCATCCAAACCGTAACACCGGACATGCTGACAAGAGCCTGGAACGATTTTGATTATCACGTAGATGACGCTCGGGCCACTCATGGTGGTCACATTGAACATTTACGAATCTATGTTGAACAAACTTCATGTTTCAAAGGTTCATTTGATTGCTCAATCAAGATTGAAGGTTGTTTGGTTTTCATATTATAGACCTTAAATGTTGGGATATACTCTAATACTCATCCTGTATATTTTAGGTATACATCATTAAAACCTGTGACGGCTTCCATTTCATGTCTGGAAACCAGATTTATAAGTGTAATGACAGAGCATGATGGGCACAATGACAGATCATAAAAGGCAGAATGACAGAGCATGAAGAATCATGACAGAGCAAAGAACTAGATCATTCTAGGGTGGAATGACAGAGCATGTTAGGCAGAATGGCATAGCATGAAAAGTGGAATGACAGAGCATGAAGTATCATGACGAGGCAATGAACTAGAACATTCCTGAAACAAGTTGATTGATGTTGTTTAGTCTTGTGAGGGGTCAGAGATGGCAAATGTAGGTCCATATCAATGCCAACTAAGATGGCAAATGTATGTCAACATCAAAGGTCAAGGCCATCCAAAATCGTGAATGTAGGTCAAAGTCATATTTTAAGGTCAAAATAATCCATTATGGTGGCTGTCGTCTGGTCCTCACTGCAGGAGGGAAATTCGGGAAATTAGGAGGAAAATGGAAAAATTTGAGGTAAAAGGTCAAAGGTTAAGGTAATCCAATATGATGAATGTAGGTCAAGGTGAAAGGTCAAGGCCATCCAAGATGGTGGCATGTCCTCTGCCAGATGCCATGTCCATCCGAGAGTCCGACACCTCACACCCCTCACGATATCCCCCATTATCTATCTACTCACACATACATAAAGTTATGTTGGGTCAATGTTATATTTCAGTTGGCAACTAACATAATAGTCATGTTGGGCCAACATAATCCCGAGTGGCATTTCGGCATTGGGACAACTCAATATGCCAACGCGGGCCCAACGGTATAGTTAAACATTGGGCCAACGTTGGCCCAGCCAAATTTTGCTACTGGAGACATTAAAAAGTTTGAGATTTATTAACAAATATGATGTCCAATACTATATTTAATTTAAACATGAACGTGCGCCAATCGCCTTAATATGTGCCTGTTGCAGGAATGGTGGCGCAGTGTATGTATGCTCTGTTACTTTATTGTTTGTGTAGTTCAAGGCATTACTCCTAATGAGATGTTAGAACATGTAACTTGCATGATTTCCAAAACACACAGCCAGCTGGAATGTAGATACGCCAGCCACATAAAAATGGTGGATATTAGCCTTGAAACATTTTTTCGGGTGACTTAATATCATCATTATTTACCAAGAAACAATTTTGTTTACACAATTCTAATATAAAAACTTTCAGAATAGCACATTTAAATAAATTGTTTTACCTATGTGAATTTTTTAAATTTTTTTAAATTACGCTTGACGCGTGTCACTTTATAGGATAGGCATAGCGCTGTTACCACACCCTGTCATACTTAGCCAGGGCAGGCAGCTGACAACGAAACTTCTTGGGATTCACCCTCGGAGAAGAATCGAAGCCGAAGAAAACAGGGTAAGTAGCGAGATTATTACTCGGGGATGACCCTTGTGCCACGCAAGAGAAATAGCTGATAGGCAGCCACACGGCGAAGGTACCAGGGTAAGTCCCGACGTTAATTAGTGCAGACCCAGCTTCATAGGAATTCCCGCCACAGTAACTGCACCCTTCCTCGACCCTATTGGGAGCACACAAGCCGCTGACAAAACACAAAACGCGCGAGGAACACAGGGGAACTTCCCGTTTATCTCACGAGAAACTGCTGACAAATGTAGCTTGAATATAGTGGGACACGAGTTAAATTCAGGAGCCAGAGGAGGCAGCAGTTCAGTTGAATCCGCGCCGTCGAGAGGCACTGGACCAGAGCGTGAGTGAGAATCAGTCAGGTAGTCTTATCGCATGCAGAGAAGCGGCAGTCGGGTGAGTCAGTCGAGGCCGGGTTCGGATCCCGTCCGGGTCAGTTGTTCAGAGTCAGTTGAATCCCCGCTGCCGGACGTGAGTCAGTTAGAATCGTGCGCCGAGAGATGCGAGTCAGTCAGCCAGCCAAGGCCGGGTGTTCGGCACCTGGCTGAACCATTTATGTGAGTTACTTATTTGGCAGAGGCAGAACCAGTGACATAGAGTCAGTTGTAACCCGTGCCGAGAAGCGACAGATGGGAGCGATGTCCAGATGTGAGAGTAGTCAGTCGTGTGACGGGAACAGAACAGTAGTATCACCAAGTCGGGACGCGAAGCACGAGATCGAGTGGGAATCAGTCAGTCAGTCAGTGAGTCAATTGTGACGTCACCGGGGAGAGAACCCAGGAACAGTCGAAACTTCATGTGTAAATTTCCGAGACAAACCAAGTAGAAGCGGCGAGAACTTATAAGTTCATTTCCGAAAAAGTAGTGGCAGTTTCCGAGGCAGAGAAGTCGGGAGTGCGAGATGAGTCTTGGCAGACGTCGACGTAGGAGAGGCGACACGAGGTCTCCGACGAGGAATGCCAGCCGAGATCAAAGAGACATCACAAACCCCGAGAAACCAATCCCGGACTTCCGAGAAGGGAAGCCGAGCTGACCCAGCTACTTCAACCAAAGGCGAAGACGAGTGGTGAACTTCAACGAGAAGCGCCACATCGAGCGAGAGGGAGTAGTNGAGAAGCGCCACATCGAGCGAGAGGGAGTAGTCCAACAGGACGTGGTAGCGAGTGAGTCAAAGCTGAAGGAAGAAGCCAGATGAGTACAGCATGCCAACAAGAGCCAGTCCGAGGGCCTGTAAAAGGTCCACCCTACTCACCAGACCTCAACTACAAACGAAGACAACTTACCAAAAGCCGTAGTCACAGTTAAGTAAAAACGCCTGCATTCAAGCAACCTTTCCCCGACGCATAGCATTCTGCCCACAAGCCCTTCAGGCCTACGTCTTGTAGCGGGTCTCAGTCTCGCCAGTGTGTGTATACATACCTATGTTACCTTCAGGCAAATAAAAGACTTGTGTGTTAACTAACGAAGAATACACGTATTTGTTTACCCCTTACTCAACAACGACAGGTGCCCTTAGTCTGTACCAAGTAAAGTAACTCAGTACCCTACTAGCCGTCATCCTGTTTTACTCAGGTGGCCTAGTAGCGACACGCTATTTTCTGTTAGGGACAGAGATATTTTGTCGAAGATTGATTATAAAAAGCGTTCAGCCAATCGTATACCATCAAATGTCCATGTTTTCCCTGTCACTGTTGGTGACAACGTGATTTATTTGCAGCTCATATTACGTTATCAGCCTTTCATTTGGAAGTGAGTTTCTTATTGATTAAAATTTTTACTCGAGGAGACAAAAAAGCTTTGCTACAAATTAAAGAGAAACGCAATCATATAAGTAGTTGAATTTTAGTCTTAAGGGCACTGCCTACCTACTGGCAGCTGCAAAATTTAAATAGGAAATCCCATGTTACGGAAATTCCACCTCAGTGCATTAATTTTAAAGACAGGCGTTTCAAGCAAAATGTATTCTTCAGAAATTTTTTTAGTAGAAATGCCATACAGAGGAGATGTTTCCATAACATCCATAGCACGTTTACAAGGAATTTTTAAGATTTATGTTTTACAAAAAAATACATACTGCCTATTTATATTGAAAATGTACACTCGTAGGTATCTTCTTCTGAAAAATTCGTGAAGAATTTTGTTTGTTTTAAACGCCTACCTTTAAAATTAACGGACTGAGACGAACTTTTCTTAACAAAGGATTTCCTATTTAAATTTCGCAGTGACCAGTCGGTAGTCAATGCCCTTAAGTAGACTGATTCGAAAAATTATCCAATGTGCCTCGTAAACAAGTAAAACCAGTAATAGCGTTTCGAAATGACGTAAATTCAAGATAAAATGTTAGCACCGCAGTTGGTAAGTAAGATTATTTATTTAAAAAGACGTAAATATTATTATGGTTGCGTCTTTTTGTAAATTTCGTGTCTGCCCCGCCATATTTAAGTTGAGAGGCAACAAACACCACTATGGCAGTAAAATGGAAACGTAATAATATAATTATTCAACAATATTTTACTCGAACAAAATGGCCAAATATATTTGTTTAATCAACTCATAACTATATTTGTATTAATTCAACATTTTCATATATAATTATTCTCGTTGTGAACATACTTAACAAAATTAATTAAAAATTCGCAAACAATCACAATGATATATGACATATTCTTCAATCCGCAACTGCAGTATACAAAGAAAAATAAAGTGAATTGTGATAACAGTAATACGGCAGACCTTGTCTAGAAAATGGGGTTGAACGGAGTTAATAATCCACATTTATTACTTATTCAGAAACGTATCCCTCGTCATGTCGCATCATAAAGAGACCTGTAAATGGAATGACAATTAAAAATTGCGGGTGAAAAATGACAATTGCATTTGAAAGGCTCGTCTACTGTTAGCATTCATGCCTGTCGCACTGCAAACGGACTCGACAAAGCATGTAGACGTTGCGCATATCGCAGAGCCTGTAGCGTTATGCTCTCACAGTCGCTGGCGGTTTACATCGCACGCAACAGCGTCAGCAGCTCGTCACCCTATTGTCTCCACACAGGGAACATCTTGTAAAATAACATTGCGGTTCACGTAAATGAAAAAGATGTGATTATTATACGCCATAAGCAAGGGGATATAACAAGGGATCACAAACCAGGTAGACAATGTCACGTGTAGGCCTAAAAACTTATTGGCAAATTATCACGAAATAATTGCTAACAAATAAAACATAAAGGTTTCACTGTGCAAATTTCTTCTACGCTATTTTAGCAAACATACTGGCTGTAAAAAAAACACGTACAAGTACTAGAATAACAGATTATCGTGGAATAGATGTGTTTAATGTTATTACAGAGAGACTATTGCACCATTGTATATAATACAATTCTTTTATGTAAATTTTTAATATAAAGTTTTTTACTATAGATGGAACAAAAATTACGTTACTCGTGTATTTCGGCTAGTACAACACCACCCATGTATAAGCTGTTCGCTATTGGTCGAGCGCTATTGAAAGTGCTGCTCAGGATCTACTTCAGTCACGTATTTAGTATCCTTCCGACATATTTTTGTATAATTCATGTTGACATGGGCCTGGTGGCTTTGTTCATGCGTCGACATAGTTCGTGCCATGAAACTGTTAGGAACGTAAATATGTTACTGATGTGCAAATACTTATCCTTACGCCAAAAATATACTTTTAATACGAAACTCACACACCGAACTACCTTTTTCTTCAACCCTGTCAACTTTACTGAAACCATGTCAGCCAGTCCATTGTTAATTGCAAGGACATTTTTTTTTCAAAGGTTGATTTTGAATTTGCTTATCCGCTAAACAGCTGTAATATTTTATCCTTCTTAGGTTAAGGAGCTCAATACTTTTAATTTGGCAAATAAAAATTTTCGCCGTGAGAGTGCACTGGAGTCGCATGTGTACAGGATTTTGCATGTAAAAAAAAAAAGGAATGATTGCAATTTACATACAATACGTAAAACAGTGAAAAATCTTCAGACTTGTATATTGAAGCCTTTGTAAATAATTAATTTTGTTTTTCGCAATAGAGTGTAAATGTGGCTAAATATATTTACATGTTCTTTGATATCTTCTCGTACATTGGATTAAGCAAAACGTTGTCTTTAAATACTTTATTTAAATACGACAACTGAATAAAAAAAAATTGTGAAATGGTTAAAAATATTATTTTATGTCTTTCCTGCGCAGTTTTATTAAAGGAAAGGCGAATATACCGAAGTTACTTCTGATGACAGCTACATTTATTTCGCACTTAAATTCGTAACGTATTTCCATTGAAATAAGCTTGCTTATGAACGCTCAGTGCCAAACATGGTTTAATTTTTGGTGTTGGCTTTTGTAAAAATCACTGAAGGGTGTAAATTATAGCTACGAAATAAAGTTAATATTTGAAATTTTGACTTGGACTAGTATGCATCACAATTCTAGACAAACACGAATTTTTACTCACAGATAAATATAACTTCTCCATTTACCGCCAGCCTGAAAGTGACTTCTTTGGAATCTTTGGAAAACCAGCGCACTTGGCTGCGGGAATTTTCCCTGTGCCAAAGTCTCCTATAATAAATCTCGTTTTGTTCACGATCTGAGTAGGACAAAGCTTAACAGCCGTAAGGTTAGTTCTACTACTAAAGTTTATTCTAATGAGGTTAGGAACAAAACGTGATTTCTTATGGGAATTCGGCATAAGGAAAATTTTTCCCCACTAGGTGCGCAGTGTTCCAAAAGGTAACTTTTAATTGAAATGTTAAGCTACGTGAATAATAAAAGACAAAGATTTTACTTAGTAACAAAGTTATTTTATATTTGATTTAGGATTACAGTATTGCAATAATCCTATTTCCCTAGGGGAAAATAGAGAAAATCTGGTACATTACGACACTTGCGCTTTACTAGTGGCGAAATTTTCCCCTTTCCCAAACTTTCTTAACACTGATCTTTCCAATTTGAAGTAGAAGTAAGCTTACCAACTGTAAAAGTGAATTAAGATATTTTACGGCTCTTAACAGCGAGGTCTGGAGAACCGAGGAGGGTGATTGAGGTGTGTATAGAGCAGCGACGGAATGAAAGGGTGGGGGAAAACGGGAGATCCCCGAGGAAACCCCACCGACCAGCGGCATCGTTCGGCCCGATCGGGGATGAGGCCCGGTTCGCCTTGTTGGGGAGGCGAGCAGGCTAACCGCTCAACCACCAACTGCAACAGATTTTCCCGAGCGTGAATTCAACACTGATAAAAAAAAAATTTAACTGTTTCGATCGCGGGCACCGGGCAGGTGTAGTCGTCACGCACGCTGTTCCGTCCCCCCCCCCCTTCC
>NQII01004177.1:172226-195103 GCA_002778355.1 Clitarchus hookeri
GTTTGGGGGGGGGGGGATAGTTTATATATCAAAAGAACATTTTATTTATGGCAATTAAAAAAAAAATGAACTTCATATATTGAATAAGCTAAATAATTAAAAATATTGCGTTCCTTCGCCAAGAAAGTCTGTAATTTTTAGTCCTAGAGTTAACGTTCAAGTTTTCACCCACAGAACTATAGTTCATTCCCCTGTTACAAATAATAGTGTGACTTTTTTCGCGACCTCAGTATAGCCTAGTTGCATTACAACTCAGGAAGAATAAATGTTATAAAAATTTAAAGCACTTATTTTGTCAAACAGCGCGTTAAATTTGAGAAAAAATGTAATGGTTATAGTAATGTTAGCGTTGTCAACGTTCTCGTTAATTTTAGGTACTGTGNTTTTTAGTCCTAGAGTTAACGTTCAAGTTTTCACCCACAGAACTATAGTTCATTCCCCTGTTACAAATAATAGTGTAAACTTTTTTCGCGACCTCAGTATAGCCTAGTTGCATTACAACTCAGGAAGAATAAATGTTATAAAAATTTAAAGCACTTATTTTGTCAAACAGCGCGTTAAATTTGAGAAAAAATGTAATGGTTATAGTAATGTTAGCGTTGTCAACGTTCTCGTTAATTTTAGGTACTGTGAAATAGGCTACGGCGTATTTGGAATTCGCTACACTATTAGAAATTTCCGTATATTTACGGATTATTTTCCGGAGGTGTACAGTAAATATACGGAATCGCAATTCGTAGTTACGAAAAACGGAGTTAAGTCCTTAAATACAAAATACGGTAATTCTCCGTATTTCCTATATCTTCAGTGTTCGGGGACCAACAATGTCAGGTTTACACGAAGCTCTCTTGGCCACTGTAATCAGAAAAGTGTAGTTTCTGCGGCAGTTAGGTTATCCTCGCCACTGAGGCATATTCTATCAAACATTAAAAAGTAGGATCAGGCGTCTGTAACATTTGGCAACACCTACAACACGCGAACTTTAATAGAAACTGGAAAAGTTGTTTGTGTGACTATAACAGAAATACCATACTGTATATATCATGTAAGAGTTGAAGGTGAGTGTATGGAGTCGTGGTCAAGAAACTTCTTGACTTGGGTTCAAATATTGTTAATTATTCAACTTTTTACATTTTTAAATTTCGTTTTTATTCACAGTAGAACACCTACATAACCAGATTTTGATTTAAAATGGAAGCACATAAAACTAACTATGAAATTAACGGAGGGGTTCCGCGAATTCACGGAAAGTTCTGTAAAATTAACGGAAATTCGTTTTTTTTATTTTTATTCAATGTGTCCGTAGTTTTACGGAGAGTTTGCGGACCCAGCTGGATACATTTTTACCAGGACTTTTCCGTAAAACGAGAGGAATTTAACAGTGTATCTTTCTTTTCTTCCCTCTACAGAATTGACCCCGTGTTAGAGACTATTCACAATTCCATCCAGGAGCCTTTGCTGACGATTACTTACGCCAATGTATTTTTCATTTCTCACGGAACACGTCGCAAGGAAATAAATTCCGGTACCACGGAGCCGAAATCCTCGTCGCACGACAACGGGCGATGAAAAATGAAGGAGGGAGGGGTGCCGAGCATAAAGATTTCACGCCGCAAACGAACTGAGCGTAGGAGTTTATTGTGTGGAAAAGGAACAGGTGTGGGTAGAAATCCTCACCTCGCCGCCTCGCTGATGTGACGTGGGAAACTGGCAAGGGGTTCGTCACCCCCTACTAACGGGGAGCGGGATGTTATTACACGCCTTCTCGTAACATTAGACACCATTAGCCGGAGGAATAGGCCTTGTGATCGGAGGGGTGAGTTTCGGGGTGTCGCGGAGCTAGGATCAAACCGCCTGTGGTAGTGTGAAAGGATAGCAGGAGGAACATTTGTTTCGTTACAGCCCCCCACCCTCCTCCCCCGTTGTTAACCGGCCGAACACGTGGGTGGGGGAAGGGTGCGGAAATACCGGGGAGGAAGGGATTTTCTCCCTCGACGCGTGGGTTAACCTGTCGCCATTCCCACAGTTGCGGAAGCTCGGCGTCTACAGCCGTCCCGACGTCGCTTAACGCCTTCCGTTTTACGTTTGTTTCGTAGTTACTCTTGTTTTTTAGCTGTAGCTAACGTATTAAATCTTTTTCAATTTTGAGATTTTTACGGCGTAAAAAAATGTCAATTCCCTTGAATTTATTTCAGAAAAGTAAATTTACGGTATTACCATACTTTTCAAACTATTATATTATATCACTGCAAAAAAATTGTGTATTGTGTTGAAAATTTTGAAAGAATTCCCGAACGCCCTTAGGGGTCCCGCCGACCCGGCGCTTGAACTGCGTTGCAGAGTGTTCCAAATCCAGGTTTTTTGAAGAAACTATTAAACGTGTCTCAAGTATGTCGCCGGAAGTCCCATAGGCACATGCAGCGCTACGAGAACACTGCACGCCAGTTCAGATCCCTGCGCGTAGCGGCGAAGACGCTCTTGTAGCACGTGCCAGTGTGACCCTTATAACTCCCGCGCCTCTCGGACAAAAAAGGAGAAAAAAAGATGCAGGCAGGCGAGCCCCTTAAAAGCTATGGCAAGATCTCTCTGTGGGTGAATTAAAAAAAAAAATCAAGAACAGAATTTGAATTAATTAGTAATTTTATTTGTGACATTAGATTTATTAACAAGGTATTTGAATGTTGGAAAGTGTCACTTATAGCAATAATTGACACAATCTACAGTTTTACAATTAAAGACTCCTTAAAATTAACAAAATATTTTGTAAAACTTCACGGTATCGAAATTTTACATCGAAAAAAAAAAAAGGTTTTTTTTCTACAAAATTTTAAAATAGTATTTTTCAAGAAAATTAAACTCGGTTAAATGTAAAAATTTTTATTTTTTTTATTTTAGAGTTCTACATAATAAAGCTTTATAAATTTTAAACCAATTATTTTTTGCATTAGTAATGATTTTATGGTTTCTAAAACGTTATTAATCGAAAAACACTTACAACATTTGTATTCGAAAACAATATATTGCGTCAACTATATTTCTGTGTGTTAATCAAAATATACAGTCGCTAAACAAAACCACACATAAATATATTCATTAGTTCATATGCAGTTCTTGACTTTATATTTCGAAAATTCACGAAAAAACACTTGTGCAGCGTCAAGAGTCTAAAGTCGCTTTTTACTTTTTTAGCATGTTACTTATTATTTCGTTGTTATATAGAATACTGGTCTGTAGAAGGTATGACTGGGGCGTAAAACTCATTTCGAAAAACCACGAAAATTCTAGTTTTTTCATATCACTGGTTAACTCACGCGCATCTCATCTATCCACCAGTGACCACGGCCAAGATCATTAGACTTTGCCTTGAAATCACAAAGTTCCTAGTTCGAATTCCGGGTGAGCCATGGATGTGTGTGCCATTTTCAGTTAAATGTTCGGCTTAATTTTTAATGCGCTCCTGAATATCTCGATAAAATTAAAACACAAGAATTTGTTTATCTGTTTTATGGCTAACATGAATCGTGCGAAACGTATGCCGATAACAATAGTGATATCAGGCTCACTTAAAGTAAGGTTTATTCTACTTAGGTTATTAAGCTCAATGCTTTTCGTTTGGTGACTAAAATTTTTCGCCACTAGGTAAGCGCTAGTGTCGCATGTGTAAGCATTTTCAGTATTTTCTTAGTTAAAAAAACAAAATAATTGCAATAATTAACAATCAAATATAAAATTACTACGTAAACAAGTAAAATATTTATCTTTAATATTTGCGTTGTTTAGAATTTTCATTAAAAGTGACCTCTTTGGAACACTGCATGCGTAGAGGCGTAAATGTCCCCTATGACAAATTCTCCCATACGAAATATCGTTTTGTTATTAACCTGAGTAGAATAAACCTTACTTAAAGTAATACCAGGGAACAGCATCAGTGATCGAGTCCACATCCCTGGCGTGAAGTTTTCTCACGTGGTGCTCGCCTGAGAGAGCTAAACATACAGGCTGCCTCTGCCCTGGCAATGGAAGTGGAATCGGCGAGGCGAACCTGTGCCTTAGGCAGAAGGTGCGATCAGTAACACTGCGCAATTAAGATCATGGGAATAGTTCTTGGTGGCCAAAATCGGGAAGGCACTACACTGATGTGGCGAGGAGGTCGGGCCAGCAACGGTTCGAGAAGAATTACCAACACGGCTGAAGAAATTTCTGAGGACTAAAACTTTATCCAAGTTATTCGGAGCCCAAAAATAATCACGAGGTTTCTTTGTTTTTAACTTCTGAACACAACAGTGCGACTTAAGATACGAACATAGAAGTTTTCTAACGACTTGTATGGGAGCTAACGCTTTCGGCACTTTGGGAAGTCTGAGGATGGCGTGAACAATTTGTGGACACACAAGGATGTGTACACAAGGGCACCTCGTCCGCGACTGCTCAGCTGGAAGTAAGTTGAAGGCAAGGATCACTTGACCACCTGAAACTCCAGTGCTGTCAACGACAAGGCAATATTAGCGATCCAGATGAGATCTCGATCAAGAATGCCTTGAAGAGCCGCAAATCTGCAGCAAACCATCGTGTGTTTATGTTGGAAAAATGGTGCATGTGCTTGGGTGAAACAGGTGAGTAGTGGTCCTGTGGGGAGTCTGGCACAATGTATTTTTAATGGAAGCTGTGTTGCTGAATGTCTTTAGCTGGACTCGGAACTGCTCGTTAGTCATCGGCTCGACGCATGTGGAAGGTGGGGGGAGGGGAGGGGGTAGCAGTCGTTGACTCCACTTGGTGAATGTTGGGCCGTCTTTAGCTCTACTCGGATGTACTTGGAAGCCTTCAACTCGGGATTCCCAATCGTACCCAAAGGTGAACAGCAGTTACGACAACAAAACCCTATATGCATATCCATGTATTTATACGAGTCAGTGGCCATATCGGTTTTATAGGCATTGGGTATGTCACATCAAAAATATGTATTTATTGTCCTATTTAATAAATATTATAAATTTAAAAAATTTTATAATACATTTTTACCGAAATTGTACATAGAGTATTGTGGAACCCTGACAAAGTCTCTCGTTATTTAGTGCATCCCGGTATCCTGTCTTTAAGTCCAATTCTTATATGAATCTGCAAATTAGTCATT
The DNA here is from genome assembly GCA_002778355.1 of Clitarchus hookeri. Classification (NCBI taxonomy): domain Eukaryota; kingdom Metazoa; phylum Arthropoda; class Insecta; order Phasmatodea; family Phasmatidae; genus Clitarchus; species Clitarchus hookeri. Next base: position 177,358 of record NQII01004177.1, read on the forward strand.
GCCTCAACAGTTATGTAGGAATAGTAAGCTACTCGGACATTTTAAAAATGTATTTTTGATATGTATATGTGACCAAACCAAACCCATCATAGAAATAGCGGCCACCTGCACATGTTTGTTATAATCATGGTATTGACAAGCATCTACCAGCACTTCTATAGGCAAAGTTGGTTATTATTTAAGCACAAATACTGCTAGGCCCTTGAGACTTGGAGTGTAAGAGGCCAGCTCGGGTGATAAGCAGTCTTATCTTCCATGCTCTTCTTGACCATCAATCTATCAATCTTCCGATCATTCCATCAATCTCTCGATCACTTTCGCTTTTTTTCCATCAATCCTCCAACCTTTACATGAATCTTCCAACCTTCCCATCAGTCGTCCAACCCTTCCTCCAATCTTCCAACCATACTATAAATCTTCCAACCATTCCATCAATCTCAAACATTTCCATCAGTCTTCCCACCTTTCCTTCAATCTTTCGGTCATTTTCGCACTATTTCGATCAATATTGTAATATCTCGATCAATATCGCAATCTTTCCATCAATTTTTTCAATCATTTGTCCAATATTTCGATTAGTCTCGCAATATTTCCATCAATATTCCAATATTTCCATCAATATTTCCATGAATCTCGCAGTCTTTTCATCAATCTTCCAAACTTCGCATCCGTATTTCGATCAATCTCGCAAGCTTTCAATATTTCTATCAAAATTTCGATCACTTTCTCAATCTTTCGGCCAATTTCGCAATCTTTTCACTAATCTTTCGATCAACTCCCCAATATTTCCATCGATATTTCAAACTTTCGTCCAATTTTTCGATCAATCACACAATCTTTCCACAAATCTCTCATATTTCCATCAATCTTCAATTATTCGATCAGTCGTCCCATCAATCTTCCCGTTAATGTTTTCTTTCCTTTGTAGCTGGAGTAGCATGGTCATTATGAGTATTTAGAGCTGATGGTAGTTTATTGTGACGTTCATCGCTTCCACGCGAAAGTTTTGCAAGTGTATATGTATTTCGCGTGAACCAACTTTACTGCACGACGCAGTTCACCCATTCCACCTTTAGGATTAACTGTCTCGTCATAATTGCCTGTGCATCAGTACTCATCAATGAAGCAAGAGGTATTGGTGGCAACACTTGCTAGCTATCAAAAGAACAATCATTACGGATCTTGATGAGGTTATTTAATGTATCGCCTTGCATAAACTACATACGGCTATTGTCGTAATGTTTCCTCATGCAAAAAGGACTCTGCGTAAAGGTGGTTCCCTCATGTCACCGAGCATTTTGACCGAAGGTAAAAACTCGATCCCAGAATCAACACTGATGACAATCAGGCAGCGATGATGCAGGTCACAGCTCAATGTTCGTTGAGATCAAAGGTGGGCCTTCGTATTCACAATTCATCTTCGTTGTATTACGATAGAGCTCTTGCAAACCGATGTTCACTTCACGGTATCAGAACGTCAACTAAACTGCGGATGATTGTCATTTTTCTATCCCTAATCATAATTTTCCCTGTGCATTTAATATTTACAACTGAAAATTATGTTATCTGATGGCAAAAAGATCAAATCGAGCTATTTCGTTCTCACATCGGACCTGTTCCAAACAATCAGTCACTTTTTCACTAAAATTTTCCCGTGTGTTTTATAGGTATCTGTTTACTTTTATGAATATTTATAAACATCATGCAGAAAAAAAGATGCCAGGATTTTCTAAGTCTTGAAAAGAATTAGTATTTTTTTACAGTTTCGGGTTTTGAACTCAGGTCCCTACATTATATCCCACCTTTGCAGATTGATAAAATCTATTAATCACGTGTGTATAAGAGCGTAAACATGCAGAAAGTCACTTACAATAATCGTTCAATATTATCCGAAACTCGGCTCGGTATTATAACTGTGGACCATACATCTCATTATAACTTATTTAATCATCTTCCGAAATTTGTCCAACAGCCTACTTTATATGTTTCATACACCGTGTGTTTAAATCGCATTTATTCCAGCTTTTTTTTCACTAAAGTGTCACATAGGTGGTTCTTGAATGCATAATAGTAAAATGATTATAGGGAGTCTGGCAATAGGGTATGAGGTTGTGCTATGAGTGTACAGGCTCATGTTGGACGTTTGGTTTATACGAAGTCCAGTGATGGAAGAATTACGAGACTGATCGTAATATTAGACGAAAAATTGACAGATTGGTGGAAAGATTGCATGATTTATCAAAAGATTGCTGGGAAGATTGATGGAAAGATTCAAAGATTGATGGATTGATGGTCAAGAAGAATACGGAAGATAAGACTATATCACCCGAGCCGTGCTCGTGCATTCCAAGCCTCATGGACATAGCAGTATTGGTACTTAAATAATAACCAACTATGCCTATAGAAGTGTTGGTAGATTCTCATAGATACCATGATTATAACATACTTGTGCAGGTGGTCGCTACTCATATAATGGGCTTGGTTTGCTCACATATACATACCATAAATACATTTTTAAATAATACGAGTAGCATACTATTCCTACTTAACAGTCGAGGCAATGATTAAAATGCAGATTCTGTCATAATATAAGAACTGAACTTGTAGAGAGAAGACCGGGAATTTAATAACGAGTGAGAGACTTCTGCAGTGTTACATTATAATCTGTATACAATGTGCGTACAAATTTAAAAAAAAAAAAATAATAAAAACATTTTTTTTATCGGATAGTAAAAACAAATATTTTTATTTGATATACCCTACGATTATCAAACTATTATGGCTGCAACTCGTATAAATCGATGGGTATGCATATAAGTTTTGTGGTCGTAACTACTGAGCACCTTCGGGTACGATCGGCAATTCCGAGTTGAAGGCTTCCGAGCATGTCAGAGTCGAGCCGAAGATGGCTAAGCACCCCTCTCCCCCTCCCCTCACCAACCTTGAGTCAGGCGGAAGACTAATCAGCTGTTCCGAGTCAAGCAGAAGACATTCAGCCGCGCAGCTATAGTTTAAAATACATTGCGCCTGACTCACCATTACGCCTCTTCTCAGGTACCAAGTATGTTGTAACTGTAAACTGTAGAAGTTCAAAAATTTGATTTTTGTAGCCACCACTCGATGGCAAGACCGAAAATATAAGCCTGGCCAGAGCTCTAGACTAAAACTTAGTGTAAATCTGTTGTAACTACGAATTTTATGAGGATGGCCTACTGATCGTTAGTACGACCGGAATCAAGACGTTCAAAAATGGGCATGGTTCTCCATGTGGATTTAAGAGAAGGAAAGTTCAACTCTGATATTTAGTTGCAGAAGTCCCTTTGAAATGGAAGGCAGCTGATCGGAGAATAAAGAATTAAAGTACAGAGTGTCCAAATAGAAGTGATCTGAAGACTGCATGATCAATAATGTACTGTAACGCCACCGAATTATAATCGGCCTATATATGCAGCCCTCACATGTGCGAGGACAGCTGTTCCATGCTCCAGAAATTTTGGGTATGTCCTTACAAAATTCTGAATTTCAGCAATGTGAACTTTTGTAGTTGTCTTTGGGGCTCTTGGGCAAAGGCCTAAGGTTTTCATATCGACCTGCTGTGAAAATCTGCAAGAATTGTGAATGGAAAAGAAAATTAAAATATGTAGTGTGAAGGAAATATGAATATTGTAAAAGGAAATACACTTTGGGAAAGAAAATAAAGGTAAGAAAAACGACAGTTTCAATGAGATGATGACCATAAAAGGAGCTTGACATCGTAGATGGTCTCAGTCAGAGCCAGTAAAGATTCATACGGAACGACTGGCACATTAGTATGACAGTGATTCTGCGCAAGGTGAATAGACGGAAGGAGCAGTGTTAAGTATTCGCATATCGTTCGCGGAACCTTTTACCACTCTCTTCCCATAAGATGTGTAACTATAGTCAGGTTGTCCAACAACTATCCCTCATAGGGAGGGTGTAGTTTGGAATTACAACTTGCCAAGCACATTTCAGAATCATGACAAACAAGTGATACAGCCCTGTGTCTAGAAAGCAGCGTGCTATGGTCCTGATGAATACAAAATTAACATTTTGGCTGTTGAAGTTCTCTTTATCATAAACAGCGAGCAAAAGTATCAAATAAACATGTAAAAAGTTAAAATAATAATTGAAGTTAAAATGTATGATTAGGTTCATGACTAAAAACATACACTTATGAAAGTGATTTTTGACTGGTGTAGTAAAAGAATTAGCGAAATTTTTAACTATTTTGTTCACCTATGCGTTGGCAATGGTCATGGGTACTGTTGTGCTGGTTGCAGCAAGTTCAATTTTACAGAAGTTATTCAACATTTACCTTTATTGTTGTAGTTATGGTTACGTCGATTGTAGCACGGCCTTAACTTACGCGGGCAGTCAGCCCCCTTCTTCTTCCCCGCCGGGCCCGCAAACTCTCACGGGCCTTTGTTCGTTAGCTAATGATCTGTTTCACCGCCTCATCTTCTTCCGTCCTTCCCCTTTTACAGGCCCCTCGTCGTTCGTTCTTCATTTCTGCCGACCAACACCCCACTCTCTCCCTTCTTGCCGCCACACCGCATCATCACGGCGTCCATTCTCCGCCGCACCAAACACACACACGCACACCCTCATCACGAGCAGCACTTCGATAAACGACCCCCGACGCCCTCGCCCAATTGAAATTTAACGCTAAATGCCCATCATTTTCAGCCAAGTGGTTTAGGCAGCCGCTCCCTGCGCGAGGGAGGATGGGAATGTCCCTTCTGCGTGCGGAAGACGAAGGGCGAAGAGAGAATCGGCTAAAAGGAAAAGTAAAGGGGGAGACCGACACAAAACTCTCTACCCCCGCCTCCCCCATCAAACCACGTAAGGAAAAACACTCAACAGTGTTTCAAAAGAGAACAAAACAGTTTTCCCTAGTCTTCTCTTTCTTCCCTTTTTTTTTTTTTATTGATCCACCATTTGCCGGGCAGATGATGGGTTCTCCACATGCCTCGAGGCATTTGCGCGAGGATTTGCTGTGGGAATAACAGGGGTGGGGAGGGTGTGTCGTGATGTCAGGGGTTGAGAAAAAGGGGGTGGTCATTCAAAGGTCTTTACCGGGATCACCCTTCTCTGAAGGGGAACTGAAGTTCCGTGTTGGTAATTTTCAAGGCATGCGCTTAGAAGGTTTCTGAAACCTTGAGTGAACTGCTCAGGATACTTATTTCACTCTACACTAAGGTTCTAGGATAAACAAACCCACGTGGGTTAATCTGTATTTGAGATATGGACGGCACTGGGCATGATATTGGGTAGAATTATCATAAGTGTTGCTGAAATTTCGGCAAAAAAAGCAAGTAAATACAGCTTGGGCATCAAGTTCCTATTGGAAAGTGATTAGAGTTGTAAGTATGCTATCTCTGACAGCCGTGTTGTTTGTGTGGACTCTATTTTTTGAGAAAATGTCTGTAGTGCGTATCAATATGGTTCCTGTAGTTGCCAACATTTTTTTTGTGCGGAGTGATATAGCTCTGTTTGTTTACATCGGAAACAAAGTACGAGCGAAAGCAGTATAAACATTTTCGTTCCGGGAAACAGTCCCGTGCTTTAAAAGTTGATGTCTCGAACAGCCGTGGAGGGGTGGAGTAAGATGGAGAAGGAGAAGCAACGGAATGTAAGGGTATAGAAATCGGGTACACCCGAGAAAATCAATCGGCAAATGGTGGAATCAAGCCTCTTTCGGAGTTGTTGGAGGCGAGTTATCTGAACAGAGAAAAGAGTGATTTCAGAAAAAGGGCTCGAACTTGTATATTGTAAATGGTCTACGGAGACGAAAAATGGAAATGTTCTCCCATTATTTCTTGTAGTTTCATGTGTCTGGGGACGAACAATGCCGAGGCCACACGAAGAAGCGTTATTCATCACTCTGACCAGAAAATGAACGTTCCTGAAACCGTCAAAAATATTCACGTAAGGTAGATGCAAAACTCCAAAACAAGAGAAAAATAAAGAGCGGCTGCTTCACCTTTGTATCTTTCCTTCCCCCCGCCCCCNAGATGCAAAACTCCAAAACAAGAGAAAAATAAAGAGCGGCTGCTTCACCTTTGTATCTTTCCTTCCCCCCGCCCCCCTTTTTCAAGTGTGTAGCACAGTCCTCCCAGGGTGACATCGCCGGTACAAGGAGAAAGGGAGGCAGAGCCACTAAATGGACCACGATAACGCTAACGAAACTGACGTCACTCACGTCTAAGGAAGTNGGAGAAAGGGAGGCAGAGCCACTAAATGGACCACGATAACGCTAACGAAACTGACGTCACTCACGTCTAAGGAAGTATGAGTGACATGGGAGCTATTGCGCGAATTTTCTGGTCTTCACCGTCCTCGGCGGAACTCGAGGTGCGAAGAACCTCCTAGGCGAGGCTAACTCAGCTACATAAGCCGTGGCGGGCCTCTGTGTGGGCAGTCTTGAATGCCCATTAGTGTCTTCAGGGTAGCAGAACTGTTACCTTTCAGAAAGGTGGCGACTGCAATGTCGACCAAAGCATCAGAATACTTTTCCACTCCAACGTGGCTGAATATCAAAAGCCAAGAATATTCACACAATGACAGCAAAAGTCTGCGAAGTATATTATGATATTATTTGAAGAGTATATTTAATCNAGCCAAGAATATTCACACAATGACAGCAAAAGTCTGCGAAGTATATTATGATATTATTTGAAGAGTATATTTAATCTTATTTTAAATTTTGCGAAAATTAAACTTGGGGCAACAGTAGTGAAAACATATCCGTAAGTTAGCTACACCTATGTATTCTCGTTAGTAGCCACGATTGCTTGTTTTAAATCATTTTATNGAAAACATATCCGTAAGTTAGCTACACCTATGTATTCTCGTTAGTAGCCACGATTGCTTGTTTTAAATCATTTTATGTGAGAAATTAGATTTAATAATTTTTTCCTATTGTTTGCTGTTTGAACACTGCAAAACAAGTGCAGAATGCCAAATTAAACAATGAGTGTCAAAATGAATATGTTCTCACAAACTTCTTGCAATGAAATATAATTTTATCAATAAATATAAAGATTCGAAATAGTCTACTTACCAATTTAAATATTATAAATTTGAAATACAAACATTAAAATTTAACAAGTATTTGTTAAGTCTAAATTAATACAACAAAGAGTAGAGAAATTAGGGGGACATTGGCACATCAAGACCTTGGACCGGAGCGGTTTTTGCTCTGTCATTCCAGTCCGCCGGCAGCCATGACGAATCCAGGTGACCTTCATCTTGACCTTTGACCTTAAACCTGGTGTCAAGAAGATGGTGTGAAGTATTGAGCGTGTCCGGTCCTGTGTTGGTGCCAAACAATCATTAAAGAAAGTGTGTCTGATCTCCACCGTCACGTTTCGGGGTTCTCTAGGATGGTGATTATCGCAGTGTTCACAGAACAGTTTGTAAATATTTATGCATCGGGAATAGGGCTTGCAATTATTGCTGCCGTCATTTTAATGGAATGAAGAATTACTTTTTTTCTGGTGAAGGACTGGGGTGTGAAGTTGAGAACTTTCACTTGTGTAAGCATGGGATCGTTTTCACCTTAGGGCACAAGGAGCCCAATGTGTTATTAACAAACATGAATTTTGTGCCGGAACGTAATCGCTATGATTAAAAACAGATTCTGTGAATATTTACAATCACATATTCATGATCTGATTGTGATCTCTGTTATACCCGCCGGCATCTCGTCTAGCAGTCAAATCGAGAAATTAACGCCACCTATGTGTTGAAAATAGAATCCAATATGGAGGGCACCGGCAGCACCACCTATACTTTTAAAAACATAAACAAATATGGCTGCCGCCTGGTGGCTAAATGGGCAGCTCGCCTGGTGACGAAATCTGTAATTAATTCACTATCGCCACCTAGGTGTTGAAAATATAAACAAATGACAAACAAAAAAAAAGATGATGTGTTGAGCATAGGTAACAGAGAATGTCAGCTCGCCTGGTAGCTAACTCGAGAAATTAGCACTTCCTGGCGGGTAATTTGGTAATTAATGCACTAGCGCCACCTGGGTTTTGAAAATGTAAACATATGAAATCCAATATGGCTACCTCCAGCAATGCATAAACAAATGACGAACGAAAAAGAACCACCGAGATGGCTGCATACGACGGAATGAGCAATGTTGAGGGGGTGGTGGTGGGGTAATTATGCAATTAAATATATTGGAAGGGGGTGGGGCGAATGCGACTAATTAGNGATTAGGGGTGAGGGGGGCAATTAGGCAATTAATTTTATTGGAAGAGGGTGTCATGGGGGTGCAGACCTGCCGACTAAACAACTAATAGCAATTGACAAGGGTCAGTCGTCTGCTGGGCGTGGTGTTGGGGGTAGGGGGACCTCCGGAATGGTAAATTGTTTTAAATAATTTTAATAAAATTTTTTTTAATAATTATTATGATAAGTTTTTAATCATTTTAATAAAGTTTTAAATACTGTTTTTTAATAATTTTTCATTTTTTTTAAACAATTAGAATTTTTTGGGTTTTAAGGTTAAAGTTCACCAGGGTCAAGTTCAATTGCCAAGGTCACCTTTATTCATTATGGCCGCTGGCCGACCGGAATGACAGAGCTCAAACAGCTCCTACGCTCCAGTTACAGGTCAATATTCCCTCTACTACAAATATTTTTAGACCAAAGGAAATATTTATTTTCACATTAATATTTTTTGAAACTTTTACTTTTAAGCCGAGAATCAATGATAAGTGTTCTATTTATTACAACAACGGAATCATGAACAATGCATTTTGGAGAAAATAGACTGATTATAGTATTTCATAAATATTCAATGGTCTGAAGGTGGTACAAAGTATTTTTGCCAGAAAAACTCAGCTAACATACGTTGCAGCCTCCTTTGACTGTCGAATGTTGTGTCCACCAGCTTTATATGTAAAGCGACAGACAGCTTGTAGAACTCTTTGGGCCGTGATAATGGCAGGTTATCGTGTTTTAAGTGACTTTCGACGCGTTGTTACAATAAGAGCTCGTAAATTTGGTCATAGCATTTCGGTAATATATAAGTTTCGATTTTCATGTTAAACCATTTCAAGTATGTACCACGATAACATTTATATCAGAAAATCATCGGACATAGGGCAGCAGTGTGGGAGTTGATAGCCTGTTCGAAAACAGCCGGCCATTCCAAGTGGCAGGCGAGCAACATAACAGCAAATAACAAAGAAATTTAATGCTGGAGTTTTGAAGAAAATCAGAGAGGGTACTGTGCAACACAGCTTGTACGATATGGGCTTTAGAAAGCGACGCCCAACTCTAGAACTATTGCTAACCGCACGACACAGAACTGTAAACCTCGTCTGAGTTTGGAAACACTGCTACTGCACCTTGACGATTGGAAAAGTGTAGCCTAATCAGAAAAGTCGCATTTTTAACCAATTCGGGAAGAAAGAGGAATCCAACACTTGTGAAACCCTCACGAATCTATGACTTCCACATGTCGACATGAGAGTGCACCAGCTGGTGGTGGCCCTGTAATGGTAGGAGTTGTGTTGAGCTCGCACGCACTATGATACCTCGGACGCCTGCAAACGTTTGTAACAGGTTGACGTCATTTACTCATAATTTCGGATAGATTACATCCATTCATTTTCTGCGTTTTCGTCAAATATTTGTGGGCGGAAGGGATTCATACCATAGCCACCTCATTCGCGTGGCATAGAACTTAAGTAGCATATCTAGCGCTCCTGAAAGCAGAAATCCGTTGTGTTTAAATAATACAGATCTATAGACGTTTCTCGAGAAGACATGGGCGTCTATTGTCTACTTATTTCTGAAGAATATTTTCACACATAGTTCTACAATTATAGTTTTTATTCAGACATATTAAAATAAACTGACATCTTCACTTATGCCACATTCACCATTCCACCCTCGTTGAAAAATCAAGAATTATTAAAATAATTTTTTTACAAAATATTTACTGGGAATTCTGCCCTCTATTCACTAAATGCAAATTGGTATGCAGGTATTATAATATAACTGTTTACTACAAAAACATAGTGTAAAAATATATTATAATTGAAGTTACGTAAACAAAGCGTTATAACTGCTCAGTCCCATTATATCAGTTCCGTCAGGAACACATCATGTGCCCTCTAAACCCATCTTGTCATCTGCCGACCTTATGATAAAGCGGGGGGTGGAGGGGTTGTTGCGTCTACCAATGCAAGAGGCCTGTGGCCAAATGAACTGTGTTTCGTCACGTTAAGACGCCTACAGATCTCATGGGCAATTTTTTCCGGCACAGAAATGTTATCCGACGCAACAGAGTGACCGGACTCCGAGGGTCTCAATCAGACGATATTCTAAAATTGCAACTCGCGTGACTTTATTCTGCTTGCACAGGTACCGATATTCCTTTAAAGTTTACCTTCTTGGGGATGGTCTTCAGTGAAATATCACTAATGAGTAACGCAAGTTGGCAGGGGCGTTGATGGCTTGAGTCCAACTACTGGCAGACTCACGTTAGGAACACCGGGGAAGCAAGTGGTTCTAAGTCCACTTTACTCAAGTTGTGCCGTTGTCTTTAGCCACTCTGTGCGTTACCTATGTGGTTAAACCTAAACTTCAAATCTCTTCCTTCCCTTCGTGAACAGCCCAGCACAAGAATTGCTACCCAAAACTACCTCATCGTCCACAAAGAACAGGCTACATCAAACGGACCAGTATTATAGTTGAACCTCTCGTCTCCAGCAAGTCATAAACTGCATGGTCAGAAAATATGCGTTTTCCATAAACATGTGCCTACCTAAATAGGGCAGGTATTTAACAAATTGTCGAAAATTGTTCTGATTTGCTCGCAGGCATACTTAAATTCGGTTTTTGGAAATTTGTGGAATGGGGTAGTTGAATTTAAATCAGAAATTCGTTTGACACTCTCCAACACCCAAGCTGATAACGAGAAAAAACTTCCTCGGGTAAAAATTAACTATTTGTTCATTATTATTTTTTAGTTAAACATTTAAAGTACAATTGATTTTTGAAATTTGCTGCTTCTTCTCGTGATCAACTTCGGCAATGCAGAAAGTCCGACGAACTTGTGAGTTTGGAACTTATATCGTGTTTTCGACTCGTCACATAGTTCCTCCATGGATACGAGAGGTGAGTGCTAAAAAGCTCTATACTACTAGTAGTAGTTGAGGGGAATTTCGCCCCCTGTTAAATGTTCAGTGAAAGGGTGCCATCGAGGAATATGGCTATCCGGTTATCGGTTTCCGAGAAATATCCCGCTACACACCAACCTTCTGATCTTGTAAAAGCATCTTTTGATTCTCACGCGGATTACTGGACAACCGAAACTGCTTGCTAGTCTGTGAGTGTGAAGTATAAATGGAGCCACGCCTCACTGGAAAAGAACGAGGCGTCCGGAAAATGGTGCCACTATTCAGGATTATCTCGTGAACGATCGGAAATATTCAACACACTTGGCGTGGTTTCTTATAGTTCGAACGTTGATGTTATCTTGCGATAGCGAAGATGTAAATTCCTATTCCACGCCCTGAAAATTATGCTGAAAGAAACACATAGGACTATAGCTAGTTCATGGCTAACCGACCACTTTTCTAAATCTTGTTTATTTTCTGTTGTCAGAATACTATGTATCCTTAAGCTATATGTAAAAATTACGTTCTGTCCATTGGAAGCACTCGAAGGTTATTGGTTGTGTTGAAAGCCGTGTATCGTGATTGCGATCTAAGAAGGACAGGTTTTGACGATGACGTGAAAAGCTGTCTCCCTTATTGACAGATTTAGTTCATGAAAGAGTCATAGAGCGCTGTTAACAAAGCATTGCTAGTTTTACTGGCCAAGTGTGGGGATGATTACTCTATTCGTTATCAAAACTTTAACTTAAATTATTTGAATATATAAAAACCTTGTGTCAGTTTGTTCGGACGCGGGTAACTTCCGAAAAAATCAACCGATTTTCATTCTGTTTTTTTATAAACCTCCCTTTCGTTCCCACGAGTGTTTGTCCACCTTTCTTTTTTATCTGTATTACCTGAAAAGGTACTAAAATTCTCAAAAAGCTCATTTTTACCATGCTTTTGCGTCAGGAAGCACCTAAGACAACAATGTTACGTCAACAATGCAATGTCAACAATGTTAAGTCGCAACCTAGCAACATATCTATCTATATAAAAACTTTATATCGATACTTATCGATATAACGGTATCGATATGTTGATACTTATAAGTACGTCAATGCACGATATATCGGTATATCGATACTAACATATGTCGATACTTATCGACAAGCGAACATGTCACGTCCAAATCTGTGGACGTAACATTACAAGAAAATGAAGCGGTAAATTATCCGCCAGAATTTCTGAATTCGCTTGATGTTCCAGGATTGCCTCCACATATATTAAAATTGAAAATAGGAGTGCCAGTCATTTTACTCCGTAACATCAATCCACCAAAACTTTGCAACGGCACACGTCTTGCAATAAAAATAATGATGGGCAATACTGTAGAAGCTACCATCTTGAATGGTGCTTTTAAAGGAGATGTGCTTCTTCCCAAAATTTCATTTATTCCATCAGAAATTCCCTTAGTGAAATTTTCTTGTGTCAAAGGTCAGTCTAACCGTAAACGAACGACAATAAATAAAGCTCAAGGGCAGTGATTGCAAATGTGCGGAATAGATTTAGAAACAGAATTTTTTTCGCACGGCCAATTGTATGTGTCGTGTTCTAGAGTAGTAAAACCACACAACTTATTCATACGCGCGGAATATGGTATAACTAAAAACATTTTATACAAACAAGTACATCAATAATAAAGATTTTGAAAATACATATACTTCTTTCCATTAATTTTACAGAAATGAATAGAACTTAAATCTCTATGCCACAGCAACGCGTGGCAGGGTTAGCTAGTTATTTGGTAATATATTTTAAACAGTTTGTGTTTAATACGTTATATAAATGCCAGTTCGAATCTTAAGAGAAGCATTACATATTTTTGACAACAGAATATACGTGAATGTTACCAGGTAGGCCTAAGTTAGGCGATGCAAGGAATTTATGTATTATATAGATGTGAAATTATTATCCATGAAAGTAAGAGGTTCTTACTTCTTACCTCCATTGTATTACATCTGTACAAACAACGCAAAATTACACTATTTTGGTACATCGCCATGTGGCTCCTACATGAACTAAATCGGTCAATATGAGAGACAACTCGCGAACGCCAGTAGGTAAACAAGTTTCATCACCTGTCCTTCTATGGCCGTGATCATGAGCACACACGAATTGCACACATAATAAACCAACATTTGTTAGAATCACGCCTCCCTCACTTTCATATTAAAACAATTTTTATTTCAGTAACTCGTTTGTAGTGGTAACGAAACTCCAGCTCGACTCGCCACGTCCGCCATATTGGACAACGTTGTTTACTGTGCACATTTTTAGCCCTTAAAGAAACAACACGTAAATATAATTCCATCCTGCCAGCACACATACTTTTACATACACACTTAGTAGCCTACTTCATTGATCACGTTATAAGATAGCATTAACGTGTTGATGTACTAAAACACTTACTATAATGTACGTATAAAAGTATGCAACTTTCCATAGACGTCAATATTTAAAAATTACCCTTTTAATAAGACGTTTACGTCGATCCACTTAACTTAATTGGCTGTCAAAATTAATGAAAGTATACTACTCGCGCCTACGAAACTATTTCATTCGGACCCACCAGCAAATTTATCTTAGCATTCCTATTAATTATTTAAGTATTTGGGTTTAATAAATGCATTAATCCAATTATAAGGTTTTTAATTCGAATGCTAATAAAACTGCATTTCAGTTTACACAAATAGTCTTTCCATAACTAAATAAAACTTAAATTAATTTATTGAATTTATAAAATGGAAAGGAATACATAAATTAAATTAATGCAGTTATTCATAAAAACTACAAAAAAACTTAAAACAATTTAACAATAACAAATTTTTTTTTAAGAAATTACCAATTTTTTTGAAATATTTTATTACAGATAGTTGTGCCAACCTCTTCAGTCACAACGTACAATTTTATTTCGGATGTGTTTATTTTCTAAGATCGTTAGCTAATTACGCCGTCAGTAAATGTGAGAGGATGAGGGAATCGGAAATGAGAGCACGGTGCCAGTAATGTGGTCGGTAAACTGCTCATTAAGTGTTTGATCATGTTCTTTGCTCTGCGTACATTCTAAAATAAGCAACTAATATTTATTTGCTCACTATCTGCTGCATGTATGCACTTACTTACATGTAGTGACATTTTTATTCAGAGTTTTATTTCATAAATTTTTTATGAAACCAGGTAATTTGTTACACATATTTATATTCCAAATANATTTTTATTCAGAGTTTTATTTCATAAATTTTTTATGAAACCAGGTAATTTGTTACACATATTTATATTCCAAATATTAGCGTAAATTGCCTGAAACTCACTGAGTAACTCAAAAGTATTTAAAAAATGCTAACAAAATCTTTACTTCAAAACGTGGAATCTTAACATTGCAATATCCCCTATAATTGCGACAAGTTACACTAATTGAGTTCAGTTAATTGGTACACGTTCCTAGAGTGATTCATAAGAACATATTGTTTTTTTCTTGTGCTGCAATTTTACATTATATGNATTTTTATTCAGAGTTTTATTTCATAAATTTTTTATGAAACCAGGTAATTTGTTACACATATTTATATTCCAAATGTTAGCGTAAATTGCCTGAAACTCACTGAATAACTCAAAAGTATTTAAAAAATGCTAACAAAATCTTTACTTCAAAACGTGGAATCTTAACATTGCAATATCCCCTATAATTGCGACAAGTTACACTAATTGAGTTCAATTAATTGGTACACGTTCCTAGAGTGATTCATAAGAACATATTGTTTTTTTCTTGTGCTGCAATTTTACATTATATGNTTAATTGGTACACGTTCCTAGAGTGATTCATAAGAACATATTGTTTTTTTCTTGTGCTGCAATTTTACATTATATGAGTGATAGATTCATTTGAAAATGATCAAAGTTGGTGAGTTATTTTTCATTTTTCTCAGGTATCTTGTCGGAACGAATTCGTACGTCCTTTCTTATATTCTACTATCCTTCATATGTGACAGTTGTATTCTTTAATAACACCGTTTCACTGGATATTGAACAAGGGTTGAAATTCTCAACGACTACATACTTCCAGCAGTACAAATGACTAGGCATATAGCTCTTGGATCCACGGTGGTAAGTATGCCTGCAAACAAATGAGATCAATTTTCAACAACTTTCTAAGATATCAGCTGTATTCATGTAGGCATTGGGTGGTAGACAATGAATTTTTTCTGGTCGTTCTGTTTATGCCTTGCTGGAGACGAGAGGTCAGCCTCAATACTGGTCCGTCAGATAAGTTTGTCGATGTCGTAAACATGCCCCACTGACGCGAAATATCGGTCGGTGTCTTATCGCGATGAGAGACAGCTGATGAAGCCACAGGCCTCTTGTGTCAGTACACCCAACTGATTCCGAAAACCCAAAAAACCCAGCTCGTGTATCTCTCAGTCACAACTTCCAGCGTCCCTTCCCCGACGCTGAATCCTACTATCCGTTAAAGTGATACCACCTAAGTAGGTGTACGATAAGAACTGCTGCAGTTTCTTTCTCAGCATATCGTACTCTTAGGAATACTTCGTGATTTTGAGGTTATGAAATCACCATCTGGTTTTCTGTGCGCTATGGAATGTCTTCATATAGGGCTACAGTTAACGTAATTATGCATACGTAATCCAACTAACTCAGTTATAATGCGTCACTTACAATTTAAGCATTACAAATTTTGTTTGGTTTATCATTTTTAAACAAAATGGCAGTTTTAAGGGTATGTTACCACTTATAAGTATTAAGTTACGTTTGATCTTGCAAAATAGATATTAGTTAACATACTATGAGTTTAATATTTTACAATTGGGTCAATTAGGAGTTGTAGGCTATTGCGAAAAGAAACCAAATTCAGTAACGTTTATGTTATCTCTATCAAATAATAAGTCGTGATTTAAAATATTGTTAGCCACTTCCTGATACTGTGACTTGAGGGACAGGTCATATTAAGTAATGTATTTTTAATATTTACTGAAAATCCAACATTTGTATATAAATAAAATAAAATATGATATCTGGGAAACACCTATCAGTTCAGCTAGTTAAATATATATAAAGACATTGTAAGTTTTTCAGGCGTGAAAACCGATTCTTTTTTCACTAGTTTCTCGTTTATTCTTCGTTGCTATTTAATTTCTGTGCCAGCGCATATAAGATAANAACCGATTCTTTTTTCACTAGTTTCTCGTTTATTCTTCGTTGCTATTTAATTTCTGTGCCAGCGCATATAAGATAAAATCAATAATAAATAAATTAAAAATGAATTGAGAGATTATTATTAACGTTTCCCGCTTTATAATTAAAATGGCTATAAACAGAATAATATTTACGTTAAGCTAGGCCTATATAAAAATTAANAACCGATTCTTTTTTCACTAGTTTCTCGTTTATTCTTCGTTGCTATTTAATTTCTGTGCCAGCGCATATAAGATACAATCAATAATAAATAAATTAAAAATGAATTGAGAGATTATTATTTACGTTTCCCGCTTTATAATTAAAATGGCTATAAACAGAATAATATTTACGTTAAGCTAGGCCTATATAAAAATTAAGAAAATATGGGATCCAAGAGACTCGAATGCACGGTGCTAAATTGAGAGGCACGTCTGATGATTATTTCGCTACAAGGAAGCAGGCATAGTTTAGTCTAACAGTAATATAATAGTATTGTGTTGCTAGAGTACCCACTAGTCGACGACGGTCGGGTTTAGCTTCTTCAGGGGTGGAGCGCAGAGTCGAGTCGGCACTTGGGAAGTGTGTCCTGGCTGGGAGGACATCAAAGGACTTCGTCCCTACACAATCGCCCTCCTTCTCTCTCACCCGCCCACCGTAGCAAGGAGCCGAGTTCGGGCCGTAATTCCAACTGCAGCGCCCGTGGACGGTATTCCTAATGTCCTCGTGCTGGCAGCCCCTCCACCCCGCGGCGCGCTACTCACACCCCCGACACGAAAACGAGGCGTCGGACCATCCCCCACCACCGCCGTCCACCCACCCCCGGTCCATCCCCTCTTCGCATTAATTGCGTTTGCGAAGTGCTTTTCCGTCCTCAAATGCAAATTTTAACCTTGTTAAACCAGCGGGCTGGCAGGCGCCTAGTCGACTCTGCCCCTACCCTACCACCCCCCTTCACCTGAAACCTTCCGTTAAGCCTTCACCCCTTTACCCAACCGACAACCCAAACCCCCTTCCCCTTCTGGCAAACACCCCTTTTCAGCTGGGCCTGGGCGAGCCCGAAGTTTAGATTATCAATGGTTAATTAATCTTCAATTTATTCACTTTGTGTAATGAATTTAACACTCAATTTGACGGTTATTAATCAAAGTTTTAATTAAGGTTGTTACGGGGCGGGGAGAGGGTCACCAGGCGAAGGAGGGGTAGTCGATGAGGGTTTTAGAAGCGGGAGGGGAGGGTATGAGGCGTATTAATCATGGGCTCTTTGGCACGCTCTGATCCAGTTTGAGGGACAAGGTTCTCTCTCTCTCTCTCTCTCTCTCTCTCTCTCTCTCTCTCTCTCTCTC
>NQII01004177.1:195206-213699 GCA_002778355.1 Clitarchus hookeri
GGGACCGTGTTCACCACGAAGTCGAAAGTTAACAGCTACCGCTTTAAGCGGGAGGAATTAGTTCCCGCCAAACACGTTTAATGACTAAAGTTAACTGTTTTCCCGTTCGGCGCGCCTAGGGCTCCGGGGGCTCGCGTGATTAAAAACCGACGCCGAGGTAGCGCGCTTTTGTCAAAATAAATTTCATCAGCGTTTCGCAATTTCAGCTTCCGCGTGAAAATCTTTTTATGTATTACAAAATAATGGCTTTGAAGTTTTTGAAAATGCCGACATTTCCTTGTTATCAGAATGGTGTCATTAGTACATTTTACACTTTATATTAAAATCAGAAAAATTAAATAATAAAATTAATATCTTTCAAAATAAAATATACTTTTAAATTGAGCGGACTTTGAAAATGGAAATAAGTTGCTGAAATTTAAACTAAACAGTAAAAATTTAACAAAGCGAGTGAAAAAAAAAAACCAGATATGTCCCAATTTATGTATGTAGACAGTAAAATCGTGGTAATTTCTTCAGTTACCCAATTTTGCAGTGTAAAAAGGGGGGGGGTCATTTAATCGCGCTCCTAGCTCACTGGTATCACGCCAAGTTGTGCCGGATTCAATTCCTGGTGGGTCGTTTCCTATTTTTGCATGTGAGAAACGTGACGGACGTTTCCTTTCTTCGGCGTATTTTCTCGGGGTATTCCCGCTTCCGTCTGCCTTTGCATTCCGTCGCCGCCCTATCTTGAGCTCACTTCACTCATATGGACAACTTGAAATGAGGCGGGGGCCTAGTAGTTTGAACTGCTCTCAATAGAGCACGCTGGTCGTACTGTCGGACGCACGGAAGTAAACAATACGAATTAAATGCTGGACTACAGCGGCGATGGAAATTTACGTGCGCACAAAAAAAAACTAATTATCTGCGAAAGTTTAACAGAAGTTGCGTATTTACTTATTTTGCAAACGCAGGTGGAATGCGGTTTTTAAAAGATGGATACAGTTCGTATGATTGTGTAACAAGAGACGTGCGAATGACAAAAAGTGTACTGGATTATTTGTGAAAATTATTTTCTGCAGCGGAACCGTAAAACTTTGCTCTCCAGTCTTCTGTGTTCCAGCAAATAAAGGGGGAATAAAGTTATGTAATTGAGTGTTTTCGTAACTTATAGTAAGTCTAGTGATTTTTTGTAATTCGCCTTGTTAGCATTTAACTTTCAGTTTTTCGCCTTTTTATAAAACGTACATATAATTGTTGCAGGTTTTATTATTCCTCTGGCTGGTATTCTGCTTTTTGTTCTTCGTTTGTTTGTAAGACATACAAACAATTTAAAAAGACTATCGCGGTTTATGGGTTTCTTCTGCAATAAAACTTGATATTTCTAGTTCAAATGTTTTATTCACTACACCATAACAATGATACAGCAAGAAAGACACAGTTATAATAAAAGACGTAATTTAAAATGGCGCCGCTTAGTGACAGTTATACCAACCACACAGGTGACAATTATGCCAACTAAACAATTCGTTTTCAAACAATGCAAAATGTTAAACTTTTATATTTAATACTCCCACTAAAATTTAACATTAGTAGTTTTAAAAAAAAATAATTACTTGCAATACAAAAAAATTTCTCTCGGATACGCAAAAGATTGAGTGGGCAAGGCCTTAGTTAACATGTCTGCCAATTGATTTTTACTTGATGCACACTCAATTTTTTTAAGTCCAGCTGCACGTTTTCGCTTACAAAATTATATTTGACATCTATATGCTTTGTTCTCTTATGATAAGCAGTGTTGTTAATTGGTTTAATAGCACTCTGATTATCAACACAAAGTGTAATACATTTATAATTCTCACCTAACTCTGACAATAATTGTTTCAACCACAGTATTTCTTTTGCCGCTTCACAGGCAGCTACAAATTCTGCTTCAGTAGTTGAGAGAGCAATGGTCTTTTGTTTTTGACTACACCAAGTGATTGGTCCTCCATTCATTTGAAAAATGTAACCTGTAGTAGACCTACGGGTATCAAAATCCACTGCAAAGTCTGAATCTGAATATCCTATGAGATCACTGCTTTCTCAATATTTAATACAATAACCTTTAGTATCAATTTAGTATCATATTACACGTTTAACAGCATTTTGATGCTGTTGACTAGGGTTATTAACATATGTGCTCAAAACATTCACAGCAAATGATATATCAGGCCTTGAAACGGAACACAAAAATAACAATGACCCAATAGCTTCTCTGTATGGAAAATTTGGAACTTTTTCATCTACATTCTTTGTGATAATAACATTTATGTCTGCTGGAGTACTTACAGGGCTTGCATTATGCATAGAAAATTTTTTAATTACTTGCTTGATGTAATTACCTTAACATATACACATACAATTATTTAATCTCTCTATTTCCATGCCAACAAAATATGTTAAATTTAAGTCATTAATTTTAAGTTCTTGTTTTAAATAATGAATTATATCTTTAATAACTTGTTTACTCTCAGATACTACCAGTGCATCATCAACATAAATTATTAAGAACACTCAAACACCTTTAAAAAATTCTATATATAAACAGTTTTCAGCCTGAGATTGTATGAAACCATATTTCTTTAAAACATCACTAAACCTTTTGTTCCAACACCTAGATGTCTGTTTTAATCATACAGTGACTTATTTAATTTCAAAATATAATTACTATTTACCTGCACACCTTCTGGTATATCTATATATATCCTCTTCAAGATAACCATTAAGAAATGCGGTTTTTACAACAAATTGCTTCATTTCGAAGTTATAATTTGCTGCAATNTTTTAACATCAAATTGCTTCATTTCTAAGTTATACTTTGCTGCAATAAAAATAATAATTCTTATTGAATCATACCTGGTGGTTGGAGAGAATATCTCTTGATAGTCAACCCCTTTTATTTGACTAAAACCACGTGCACACAGACGAGCTTTATAACGTATGACCTGGCCATTCTCGTCCTTCTTAATAGCAAAAACCCACTTAGTAGTAAGTGTTCTCTGACCTAAATTTTCAACTGTAGACCAAGTTTCATTTTCTTCTAGCGCCATCAGCTCTTCTTGTATGGTCTTCGACCATTCCTCCTTGTGTAAACATCTCATTGCTTCTTCATATGTTTGTGGCAACGAGAACTCAATAAGATTTGCCTCAAAATTTATGTTTCTTCGTGGTCTTAAATTATGAGAAGGTTCTTTATCCTCTTTTTCTTGAGATGGCTCACGGGGAAGATCATCACTGTTACAACTGTGCATGTTCTCTTGATTCTCTGTTGATGGACTTTCTATCAGCGTGACATCTTCTTTTCTCACTTCGAATTTATTGTTAATTTCATCATTTATGTTTTCTAGATTTTCTTTTCCTTCATCAAAAACATATATTTGGGCTATATTCTTTCTAATCCCTGGAACTTGATCTTCATTAAAAATGACATTTATCGATACTTTTACTTGTTTTGTATCTATATTATAAATTCTGTAATTAGTACTATCATAACCAAACAGTATCATTTCCTCACTCTTTTTATCTAATTTTGTTCTTAACTGGTCAGGAACATGAACATACCCAGCACTACCAAACACTTGCACATTACCCAACTGAGGTTTTATTCCATCCAGAACTCATAAGGTGTCATGTTAGGGGTCTGGCTTGAGGAGATTCTATTCAATATATAAACTGCGCAGTTCACAGCCTCAGCCCATAAATTTAATGGAACATATCTTGCATACAGCTTAGAGCGAACACTTTCCACAATAGTGCGTAGTTCTCTCTCAGCCGGTCTGTTTTGTTGGGGGGTGTATGAAGCTGTAGACTCCTGAATTATGCCTTCTTTATCCATATAGTCCTTGAAAGCTTTGTTTATTTATTCTATTCCATTGTCTGTATGAAGGACCTTTACCTTGTGGGTATACTTGTTTCTGACAATGTCATTATATTTATTGAAAAATTCCAATACATCACTTTTGTGTCTCATAAAATATACATGCCTGTAACTTGTAGCAGCATCTTTGAACAATGCAAAATATCTCAGACCTTGAACTGATGTGTCACTCATAGGCCCGCAGCCATCGCTGAATACTAAGTCACCTGGCTGTAGTTCTCCTCGCACTGATTTGTGAAATGGAAAACGTCACTGTTTTCCATATGCACTTTGACTGTCGTCAACTTTTAAACCTTCAGCAACACTATTATCATACATATTCTGTATTTGTTTAATGTTGATATGCCCTAGTCTCTCGTGCCACTTTTTAATGTCACTTTGATTGCTTTGAATCACATTACAAGTGTCTGGAACAACTTTTTAAATTTTTAGTTCATATAAGTTTATTTCTGTGGTGATTGCACTCATTACCGCTTTATCTTCTTTGTATATTAAAGCATTTGGGTATTTATTGATAATAGTGTACCCTTTTCGACCGATAATGCCTTCAGAAAACAGGTTTCTTTTAAAACTAGGAACCTACAAAACTCCGTGTAGTATGCTGTACTCCCACTGTTCATCAACCCATCTGCGAATCATAACTTTTCCAATACTGCACACTTCTACAGACTGTTTGTTTCCTAATTCTAATGACTTTTGGTTGCACTCCACAAGTTCTTCAAAATAATGCTTTCTGAATGTAATGTGCGCAGATGCACCGCTGTCCAAAAACCAGGTATTCTCTTCAACTTCACTCAAGTTGGTTTCTACATTAAACGCCAACATTGTCTCATCTTTTGATGGTTTCCTGGTTGATTTCTTCGGAGCACGACATTATTTAGCAAAATGTTCACACTTCCCACAATTATAACATTCAAAACTGTGTTCAGAAGTTTTGTTTTGATTTGAGCTACTACCACTCGCATTGTGTTTCTCTTGTTTTGTATTTGCTACAACAAGGGCAGTTTCTTATTCTTCCTCACGTGCAGTACTGGCCTCTTCATCCAACAAACGTGCAGTTAAATTAATGAGGGTCTGCTGTTTAGGATCCAATGGCATCCATGCTTGACGCACGATCTCTACTTGCCAGGCAAAGTTCCTAGTATTTTTGTAATGATGGCCAATTCGCTGACACTTTCACCACTATCTCTTAGCTGTTGAGCCAGGTTTTCTATCTTCGAGATGTGTTGTGCTGCACTGTTACTTAAACACATTTTATACTGGTAAAACCTTTCATAAATCAGCATTTTATTTAATTAACTTTTCTGTTCGTATACTGATTCTAGTTTGGAAATTATTTCATGAGCAGTTTCTCAGTTTTCTATGAGTGTAATTTGCTTGAGATCCATTTAAGAGGTTATAATGAACATTGCCATGCCATAATGTTTTATCCACTCACTTGGGTTAGTTTCCGGTTTAGGTATGGAAATATCGATCCCATTTGCTTTCAATGCGCATTTTATTTGGAATTTCCATTGTCAAAAATTATTTCCATAAAATGTTTCCACATTCAAAGATCGTGATGTTTGCATTTTTCAGGTAACCGTAGCGCTATCTTTCTGACAGTAAAAATAACGTTTTCTTTGCTGTTTTATCCTGTTATCTAAGTTCCAGAGCTTCCTGGGCCCATGATCTATTGAGGTTTATGGGTTTCTTCTGTAATAAAACTTGAGATTTCTAGTATAAATGTTTTATTCACTACGCCATAACAATGATACAGCAAGAAAGACACAGTTATAATAAAAGACGCCATTTTACAATGGCGCCGCCTAGTGACAGTTATACCAACCACACAGGTGACAATTATGCCAACCAAACAANAGTGACAATTATGCCAACAAAATAATTCTCTTTCAAACAATGCAAAATGTTAAACTTTTATATTTAATACAGACTATGTATTATTTCATTGTTATTATGGAACACTCATTTTATGTGAAAAGCCAGCAAATTTGGCATATTTAGTAACCAATCTGTTTACTTTTAACAATATCCGTAACTCGAAATGAAATTTTTTTTTTGCATTTTTGTATTTAGTTTTTATGAGCCATTACAATACCGATAAGGGTGAGCCGAAATGTTTATTAATGCTGAAGTGTAGTTTAGAACCAGCGTCGTCAGTTCAAACCCGCCACGTAAGCGTAGGCCTAACGTCTTCACTAATGTGTCCATCGAAAAGTTCTTGCTTTGGAATATTTTTTTTTACATAAATAATCCCCTTGCTTCATGCAGTATTCAAAAAAACTTTATAGTTGCAGCAATTCTATTATGATAACGAGTGATCTGCTACGCGTAGGGTTTTTTGTGTTCAACTATATTAATAGGTAGGCCGACATTTGATTTTTTTATAATTTTCGGTTATGTATCTGTTTCTAGTGTTTATCAAGTACATAACACAAAAATTTTTAAATAAAATATTTATTTATCGAACACCAGTTAAGAGTTCAGAGGAGGCAGACTATTGCTTTTAATAAGGCAATTATTTAATTTTTTTTGTGTAGAAGTTTTAGTTCCATACAAGAAGGTGACAATGAAATCCTTAATAACGGTGTTTATTAATACTATTACGAAATCTACCTTGAATTTGACACTTTTTAACGAGCATATACAAGATGTTTTAAAACATACACGAGCGTAATACAAAAAACGGCTGTCGCGTGTCGCGATTGTCCAGACGAATTTTTTTTTTACAGTGTAAATAGATTGAGTTACGTAGAAATGTGCGAAATGCTGCTACAATGAAATATTACAAACTTAAATAGTTCCCTGCTGTAGTGATGTACTATTACACAAAAAAATTAAGTTATACGCTGTTCACAGTAAAGTGAACACTTTTGAAGCCGTAGTAACTTTTTTTTTTCGTTGCAGCCTTTTTTATCTTTCCGGCGCTAATGGGACAGTTTTGTCAGCAACTGCCAGTGGGATGCATCTCGCAAGTTTTCGGGCATGGTTCCATTTCATAATTGGGTGCACAGTATACCCGTTAATTACTCATACTTACGGCTGTTTTCACATCTCTAGCAAGGTCGGCTAAGGTCCAGCTACTGTGCTACGAATGCGTCGTCTGCCAGGTGGGACAAAATGACGAGTTCATCGCTGTTTTTTTTTGCTCCTTGGACCTCCACTGCTGAAGAATCGAGTGAAATTTCCTCCTGGTGATTGTTACTCACACGACATTATCTACGCGGGTTCTTTGCGCTGTTTCAGTTCAGTGAACATTAGTTGCAAGTCAAGACGACGCAAACAACCGGCAACGTTCTGTTCTGCCCATTACAGTTCCATTCTGCTTCTGGTCGCGTTAACAACCTAAATAGACACCGCTTGTACATACAGGTCGGACGGAAACGTGGTATGGTACTCTATTATTGCTGGCACGAATGTGCATTTCTACATTGTATTTAATGTTTACTCTTAATGTGTGTATTTGGGTGTAATTTAGATTACTTCGGGGCGTATCACTTAAACTGCGCCTTAGTTGCTAATTACAAAAATGGGTGGACAATTTTTTTTTTTAGTTTGACATACCACGCGTTCTATTAAGGAGTTTTCTCATGTTTATAATACTTTTTATTTACTTTTAGGCCTTCCAATCTTGTCCGTCCCGTTGATTGCTTTCCACATTTATTTGGCCATTAAAGACTTACTACTTCAGAACTTTACCTTCTAATTAGTTGGTATTTAAAATTTTTAGGCAGTTTAAAACTTCCAGTTACAGTATCCAGTATAGGATAGAGCAGGACTAAATATCTGAGGGGGCTGTACCGTTCATTACAATAAATTACTAGCAGATATATATATATATTGTCCAACAAGGGTAACAGTTTGAAAGTGCTGTGATATTTCAGTAGCTTTTTTAACTATTCGTGTGTCCGCGCCATCTGTGCAAGTCTTTATTCCAGCTATCTCAAATCTCTCAAATCTAACAGTTGAACTTGAAAGTAGACTTACTCTAGAAATGTCCTTGTAATTATCTTGATTAAAAACTATATCAACAGAAATCAACTTTTTTTGCCCCGGCGTATGAAAGAGAGTCAATCTTATTTATTCGTTGCAACCCCTAAAATTATACATTTATCGATGACTGAAAGTACTAAGGGAGACTATTTGCCACCTGCCAATAAGAAATAATTCCGGTTGCAGGTTTTGGCATGTCCGCAGATGTTTTTTTCCAACTGCCCACGTGCGTCTGTGTTTAGCGGTGCAGGTAGTGAAAAAATTCCATAAGAAATCAGCAGTTCATGTCTAGTGACGAAGCTGCTTTCAAAAGAACAGAAACTACATTAATGTTTCATCCTGAGAACATGAAAAAATTTGATTATTTTTGTGGCGCTTGCGAGATAATTTTTAACTCAAATGTTTGTCAGCAAGTGTAATGTATTAATAATGAAGACTTAAAAACAACATTTTTTTTATGTATTTTTAAATTGAAGAGTTTCCTGTGTAAGATTGTTGTTAAAGGCATATGACTGCACTAACATTCTTTACCTGCACACTGATTTCTCAAAACTACCTGAAAGTGGGTTTATTGCGGACTTTTTACGAGTGTTAAAAATCACGAGACGAATAAGCTGAATCGGGTTTTGGGTTGCGCATAACTCACGGCATGATTCACACATGTAAGAGGGATACGATGTTCTTGTTGTTCGGAAAGTACTATGATATAGATGGCTTGTCCCATTAATTTCCTCTCTGGGCCTAACAGTACTACGCGAAACCCAAAAATCAGGATGTGTGTTACACGGCCGTTCCGAAGACAAACTGCCAAAGGATAACTTCTACCGTTGGCATTAGTTGATTGCAACTCATTGCAGACATTTTTGGATATTTTTAGTTTCTGATTGGCTATGGTAAGTGACTTACAGGCCACGATACATTGTTCTTCGCTCAAGGTTGACCTCGTTTTCTAGATTTAATACGTACAAGTTTTGTTTTGTAACACTTCTTATGAAAAAATCACTTAATCCATGTTCTCTTTCCCCGTTTACAGTGTAATAATTAAAATCATAGAATTTAAAAAACTGGCGTCTAATAAATAAATGTTCGTTTCTATTTAACTTCAAATATATATTTAGTACACTTTTTTCCGGGTTTCATTAAAATAATGACCGCCAAGTATTTAAGTGGAGATGGTTTCGTATGTAGGGAAGTTCACTAGTACCCCATGTAACCAAGAATATTTGGTCTCTGGAAAAAAACATCCTATGAGGAAGTAACAAATATTTTTTCAGAAGCATTAAACGACACATCGCCTTTACGCAAGACATTTGTTGATTTTTACGGTTTCACATTCATGTGACAAGTACACCAGGCGGAAGAAAAGGTTCGATAGTAAGAGATCGTCGACGTGACCTGCTGATGAATATCGATTGTAATACCAAATGGTATTTTAAGGTAATTTCTTTAGCATTTCTGTGCCAAATCGGCTGAGGTTAGACCCAATATTAAAATTAACAGTTTCCAGAAAAAAAATAATCAATAGTAATTTGAGTGTTAAAATGTTTATAAAAGTTCTTTTAAGTTTGATGTACGACTGTTAATCGCTTCTCTAGCGTACATACTGTCAATGTATTTATTTTGGAATGTCACTTCTCACTAGAGCACGAACAATAACGTTCTGTTTGAAAACACATTATGGAAATCTTTAAATACTTCACAAACATATTTTCATTTGTTTATTTGATGTCGTGTAAATTTCGCCCATTGAACTAAAGAAATTACGGAAAACCCAGCCGTAATGTAATTGTGGTTTAAAAAAAATTACTTGTTACTTAATACTGTCCAAAGCTTACTACTACCTGTAGGCAAACTTCACTGACAGCTCATCAAAAATCTTAACTGAATTATTAATTTAAATCTTTACACACTATCCTCTAGATGAAGTTTGGTCATTTGACTTGGATGCGAGATCTATGATACCTTTACGAGGGGGTCACGGGAATGCGATATAAATGTTTTTAAAGGCTAGTTTTATTTTTAGAATAAATACGACGTTCATTTAATAATTCCTTACCATTCGCTAATATTCTGCTGCATTTCACTTCCGTTGCTAGTTCTCGTGCACAAGCGGGACATTTATATCAATAATCCAGTACGCATCCAGGATGCTGAAAAACTTGCCATGTTATTTCTGAGATTATGTTACGCCTTTTCTTAAAAGGTACAAGTCTTCGCCATATTGGATTTGCAGGATATTTGTCACAACTCGCATTACAAATTTGTATTTTATTTTAGGCATCGACAGAGCATAAAGCATTTCTTTACAAGTGTTGTAAAATATGAATTGCTTTGACTATTGTTACAAGTTGATATATAATTTCTGTTACAGCTACAAGAATATTACTTATATTTTGCTGGCAGTCACTAGTAAAAAATTATTAAATGCAGTGCTGCTGTACTGATTTGATGAAGTTTGAACAGCTACTATTTATGCACTGTCGTGCGATAAACGTCGTTACACATACTTAAATGAAACTTACGACAAAAAAAAATGGATAGATCTAATATTATCGGAGATAATTCCCATTAAAGGACCCTGTTGGTTGTGACGTATATTTTGTATTCCAAAATATTGTAGAACATAATATCAGTTTCGATATTTTCAGCTGCTCTTGGTGTAAAGTTTCCGAAGGCCCCTTCAGCTTCTTCAGTATCGAGGGTAGGCCCGCCAGTATTCACTGCACCCTGTTATTGAATAAGACCTTTCTCAACCCCAGTATTAGGAAAGCAATCTACTACTCGCTTCGAAAACATCAGAGCCATTCCCACGTATTGCATTATTTTCTTAATGTAAATGTTTCAATATCAAATCTCGGTAACTATTAATAGTTAACGAAATTGAAATGAAAATTATCTTCGACAGTAAATTCAGTTGTCTTTACCACGTTTGAATGTCCACGGAACGTAAAAGGTTGGTCTGGTTGACACACGTGGCTAGAAATTCCTGGTTTTATGATCACACATCGTAAAGGTCTGTTTCACATAAGAAGGCCAGTATTATTTTAAATAATGCTGTTTTGTTCTACGTATGTAATGTTAGTTCTTTTTTTATGTGCAGTTTGTTGCGGGGAAAATTTTCCCTTATTACAAATTTCGGTATAGATAACGAGTGATGTAATTATATCGTGTCTTATATCGGGACAATCATAGCGGGTTGTGGAATGTAATGTAGTAATGTATCGGGAAAACACAATGACAGTCCTGTGTAATATTCTTTGTCGAAATTTGTATGTAACTTCTCAGCGAACCAATGTATTAGCCAATCAGCCTCTCAGTGCATATTATCACCACCAGGATAAAACAGAAGAGCTGCCTATATTAAGGCTAATCAAAAAATAAAACCTTTAATATAGAAAGTGTTACACGATCTACGGAAAATCATTTTTATTATTTTAAGATATTAATAGGAAGCCTACAAAGTCTGGGAGCATAATTGTTAGAGGCTCTCAACGAAAAAATAATAATAATATTAGTACAATTTGGCCGGTAGCCTTGTTTTAATACAACACCGACAACATTTAGTATGTTGTGCGCGACGGCAAACCAATAGTTTTTTCAAAAGGTGACCCATGTCCGTAAAAAAATTGTTTGTACCTGTGGGCTTTGTGCCATGGCCATCACGGTCACCAGATCTGATGCCTCTCGGCTATTTTTTTTTGTGGTTCTATGGAGGGTATGGTGTATGAGATTCCTGTACCATCAGAGGAGGACGTTATCGTGCGAACCAACGCAGCAACTGAAACAATGATCACACAACCATGCCTATTGACCAAATGCGACAATCTCTGCAGCGGCGGTGTATGCTCTGTAATCGAGTAGGGGCTCGAAAATTCGAATCCCTTTTGAAATCTGCAGCACAATGCGATGCTCTTGTTTAACTAGTGGTGGTTTTGTGACACAGTGTGGAACGTACACCCATCACCACATTTGAAGCGTTGTCAAATTTTGACGCCCCTCAGCGCCCAAGCACTGCTTTTCTGGACATGGGTCCCTTCTCGAAAAATGATCGGCTTGCCATCTAGCACAACATACTAAGCGTTGTCTTTATTTTTTAATCATCCGGTATAAATAACCCTATAGACTATTATTGTAGGCTCGCAAAATCAGCAGAAGATTGATGCACTTCTCCAAAAGAAATCGTTTAAAAAAAAGGATGAATTATAACGGATAGTTTTCGTATGGATACTGTTTTATAAGCCGTACCCATGCAAAATATCTTGTACCAGTAAAACCACTTGGCAGCTTTCCGAAGACCTCATACAATGCACTAAAAATCTACAATTGTATATTTCCGCTAACCTATAAAATACAACAGCATGTAATAGCTCCGTGTCGGAGAAATGTCAGGTCATAACATTCCGTCTTGCGAAATATTTTATTTCTTTTTAAAGAACTGAGATTGTTCAAATCTAAAGAGAAGTGCATTTAAAAATTATCGCATTATTTTTATATAACTTGAGGCACACGTATGCTTGAAAAAATGCTTTGGGAATGTTTTAGTCTATAATACATTTTAAACCTTTGAATTTATGTTGATATAAAATAATGCATTTTTGAAAATAAATACATTAACAAGTTAATAAATATACTGGAACTGTTCATGCTCTGTCA
Organism: Clitarchus hookeri; assembly: GCA_002778355.1. Lineage (NCBI taxonomy): Eukaryota > Metazoa > Arthropoda > Insecta > Phasmatodea > Phasmatidae > Clitarchus > Clitarchus hookeri. The sequence continues at coordinate 207,754 of NQII01004177.1, forward strand.
TTCCGATCGGCTAGTGGCCATCTTGTCCGCCATGTTAGATGTCAGTGACTTTGACCTTGACCTTTGACACTGAACCCAAAAATTCTCTAATTTACCAAAAAATTCCCAAAATCTCCAAATATTTATAAAAATTATATTAAAAAATGTATTTTAAACATAAAATGTTAAATGTTTGGGCTTAGAGGGGACGAGGGACTGGAACCGACCAGCCGCCATGTTATGTCGTCGATCAATCACAATGTTGAACCCAGGTGACTTTGACCTTTGACCTTGACTACAGTAACCTTGGTCTTTGAAATTGACCTCAATGACCTTGGATGACATTGAAAACAAAAACTCGAGGAAAATGGTAAAAATTGAATAAATTCATAAGTCAGCGAGAATATTACATACTGACTACTATCACCATCGTGAATACAGATGACCTTGAGCTTTGACCTTAACCTGGTAACCNTTACATACTGACTACTACCGCCATCGTGAATACAGATGACCTTGACCTTTGCCCTTAACCCGGTTACCTTTAACCTTAAACCCACATATTTGTCAAAATCCCCAAAAATTTCTTTAAAATTTGTAAAACAATTATTAAAAAATATTGTAACAAACATTTTTTGTAAATTATTTTTTTCAAATTATTTTTGAAAATTTAAATTTCCAGAGGTCTCCACAGGATTACGTCCAACAAACGACTGACCCCTCCAATCAATCACATTGCATTAACATTCCCCTCCCTTCTCACTCACCTTTGAGCATTCTGTCGAATGCACTCTACCCGCCATATATATTGTTTTTTCGTTTATAATTTGTTTAAATTTTCAACACCTAGGTTGCACTGATGACTCCGACCAACATGTTAGATCTGGATGACCTTCGAATGGACATCACATCTGTGACCTTGATCTCGTCCCCATGACTTTGGATAACCTTGCAGCCAAAAAGAAATTCTAAAAACTTTTCAAAAATCCAAAATTTATTAAAAAAATTTAAAAAAATACTTTAAGACTTGTTTTTTATATCAATATTTTGATCAATTTCGCACTCTTTCCATGAATCAGCGCCACAATCCACACATCAATCCACACCAATCCCCACCAATCCACTAAAATCCACACACCAACAGCACCAATCCACACACCAATCAACATTAATCCACAGACCAATCCACGCCAATACACACCAATCCACACCAATCCTTTGCAATCCGCTCCACAATCGCTCTACCTACTCCACAATCCGCTCCTCAATCCCAATCTTTTGATCAATCCCAATCCTTCGATGAATCCCAATCAACAAACCAACCCACATCAATCCACAACAATACACGCCAATAATGTATACATAAATATAAAATATAATATTATTTTTAATTAATTTTATACAAAATTATATCAAGGTATATAAATGTGTAATAAAAATATTTCAAATTCATTTTGTACATAATTATATTTACATAAATATGAGAATATGAAATTATTTTAAATTTAAATGTATGACTACAAGTATATTTAAATAACATAAAGTTATGTAAGTATCTGTGTGTTTTCTTCTATGGCGAACTAGTATGTGAGTTTTCTCAAAGTGCTCCCATATTTTTTAAATATCAATTTTATTGACGAATTCCTTTAATGGACACAAGCTAGGCTCTTTTATGTCAAACGAGCCTCATTTGTATAGAAAAAAAAATTGCAGTTGATGTTTTGACACCGTGAGGTGAACATCGGTTTGGAAGCGCTCTATCGCCATACCACGATGATGAATTGCGAATACGAAGCCTGCCTTTGACCTCAACGAACATAGAGCCGCGATCTTCATCATCGCTAACTGGTTGTCGTCAGTGCCGATTCTGCGATCGAATTTTCACCTATGGTCAAAATGCTCGTCGGCATGAGAGAACGGACTGTACGAAGAGTCCTTTTCGCGTGATGAAGAATTATGACATTGGTCAAATGCAGTTTGTGTAAGGCGATACATTGAAAGAACATACGGAGATCTGCAAGGATTCATCTACTGGGAGTCAGCAAGTGTTGCCGGCAATACCTCTTGCTGCGTCGATGGGTAGCGATTCGACCGATGATTATGATGAGGCGGTTAATGCTAAAGACGGAATGAGTGCAGTAGAGTCGGTTCGCGCAGAATGTACACTTGCAAGACGTTCGCGTGAAGTCGACGAACTTTGAAATAAACGGTCGTCGGCTCTAAATACTGATGAACATGCAAATATTTCCCGAAAGAAAAGCAAATTTAATATTTAGGATGAATCAGGAAGTGAAGACGATCATGAAGATAGAATAGATGAAAATGAACATAAACACCGTTCTATTGTTGAAGACGATGGTGGCGATTTTCTCGATGCACTGTCACACCCCTCCAACATATTTGCTGCAATGAGCGATACGAAGAAGGCAGAAGACGCCGAGAATACTGGCTAAAAATTTCCCGAAGACCCGAATTAAATTGTTGATAGACTCAGATATTTGATTGACCTTCAAAAACGTGGGTATTTGTAGCGCATTGTCGAGATATCTTCAGTCCTTTGTAAACTGAAGGAACGGAGATATAGCACATTATGTGAGGAACTGATTTCTTCTGAAATTGTAATAACAAAATAATAATACATTATTTAAAAATAACTGTTTTTCTTTATATTTGTGTGTCGTGTCCTTCTATCCCTCACAACTTTAAAGTGATGCTATGATCACTTGACTATTAACGGGCAGATCTGTATATATAATGATAACAAAGACTTTAGTATACATATGTATCTATAGTTGACTGCATACAAAACGTTAATTCTGTCGGCATGTACAAATTTGGCGGCAGTTGGCGAACAAATGTAATTTCTATACATATGGGTGTGAGACAAACCGAAGGATTGATGAAAGGATAGATCGAAGAATTGAGATTGATCGAAATATTGGGATTAATCGTAGCATTGGGATTGATCCAAGGATTAAGATTGATCGAACGATTGGGATTGATCGAACGAATGAGATTGATCAAAGGATTGGGATTTATCCAAGGATTGCGGTNTGTGGAGTGGATTGCGAAGGATTGGTGTGGACTGGTGTGTGGATTGGTGTGTTTTGTAGTGGGTTAGTGTGAATTGGTGTGTATTGTAGTGGATTAGTGTGGATTGGTGTGTGGATTGTGGTGCTGATTGCCGTGCTGATTGATGCAAATATTGCGAGATTGATCGAAATAATGATTAAAACAAGTCATTAATAATTGTTTTAATTTTTTAATATTTTTTTGAATTTTTTGGAATTTATAAAAGTTTTTAGAATTTCTTTTTGGTTATAAGGTTATCCAGGGTCATGGGCACGAGGTCAAGGTTACAGATGTGAGGTCAATATGATGGCCATCCAGATATAACATGTTGGTCGGAGGCAGCAGTGCCACCAAGGCGTTGAAAATTAAAACAAATGACAAACGAAAAACCAATATGGCGGGTGGAGTGCATTCGACAGAATGATCAAAGGTGATTGGATAGGGAAGGGGAATGTTAATACAATGTGATTGATTGGAAGAGGGGTTAGTCGTTTTTGGACGTGGTGCTGTGGGAGACCTCTAGAAATGTAAGTTTCTAAAATTAATTTAGAAAATAAATTACAAAAAATAATTTGTATTACTATTTTTATTACTTTTTATAAATTCTTCTAAATTGTTGGGGATTTTTTATAAATTTTTGGGATAAAGGTCAAAGTTCACAGGGTTAAGATCAAAGGTCAAGGTCACCTGATTCAAAGATAGCGGTAGTAGTCAGTAATGCAATATGCTCGCTAACTTTCATGAATTTATTCAATTTTTACACTTTTTCTCGAATTTTTGTTTTCAATATTATCCCAGGTCACTGGGTGCAAGGTAAAAGGTTAAAATCACTGGGGTAAAGGTCAAAGTTCAAGGTCACCTGGGTCGTACATGGGGGTTAGGTGACTTCATAACATGGCGGCTGGTCGGTTCCAGTCCCTCGTCATCTCTAAGTCAAAACATTTAAAACTTTTATTTTATAATTTTTTTTTAATAAACGTTGTAATTACTTTTTATAAATATTTGGGGATTTTTGGGATGTTTGGTATTTCTGGGAATTTTTTGGGGTTTCTTGGGAATTTTTGGGTTCAAGGTCAAAAGTCACTAGGGTTAAGGTCGAAGTTCAAGGTCATCTGGATCCAATATGGCGGATAATATGACTGACAGAACCAAGATGGCTGATGGTTAGGTCTGACTCTGGACCCTGGTCCCCTTGCGTCGATTTGGCATATCTTATACTTATAAAACCAATATGGCCACCACTTCTGTGCCCTCAAAAATGATCCCCCCAAATCTGTCCAATCGATCGAAAATTGCCTTTCGGGGGATCGTTTTTGCAGCTGGGGGTATCAGTGCTTCTTGAGGGGGAAACGGAAAATTTTAGGGAAAAAAAAAGGAAAATTTTGAGGGAAAAAACACATTTTGAGCGAAATTTAATCGATTTTGAGGGGGGAAATGGAAATTTTTAGGGAGAAATGGCCACTGGGGGACCGGAATGACAGAGCATGAACAGCTCCGACGCTCCGAGCCCACCAGCCCCTTGACCCAGAATCGCCGTAATCTTTCTTACACTGTTAATTACTAAAAGCTTTTTTTTTTTGCCTATTTTCTTTTATGTTGAAATAAATTTATACATTAAAATTGAATAAGCATTTATTTAGCATCAACATGATTTGATTGGTTATAATCTTAATTGAAAATTATTTTTAATTTGAGCAGACAACCTTATGAAACATTGTGTTGATCAGCGCGTCAATCTATTACGAGTTTGCGATTGGAAATTGCAGCTGTACACATAACCGCAAATTTCATTATGCTAGTGCATCTTGGTAATCCGTGAGATTCTCATAGCTAGTGACAGTAATGGTTCAACATAAATTGGCGAAGCAGTTATTTTAGTAGTATTGTTTTAAAAATTGTACAGTGATTTTTTTTTTAAATTAGTTCCTACGACCTGCTCACAGGCCCTCGAGACAGAACGACACGATAACCGTTGCATGCTGTGATTCCGGACGAGTCGACATCTTCAGGCAGAGTATTAGGAGCGGCTGGCTGTTTGAATAAGGCGGGCTCGTTTGTGAGGAAGAGGGTCACAAGGGGAGCACAAGAGGCAGGACTGGCATGTCACGGGCAGACTAGTATTACACCACCCTTCGTAATAACCTGCACTGGAAACACTTATTGAGCTGCTGCGAGAGGCCCCGCCTGCCAAACATCGCCTCCGTACAGTCTAACAAGTTCGTCAGCATCTCGTCGTGAACACACCACAGTATGTACACTCGACCAAATTTAGTCCGTTCAGATACCTTTCGTTTAGAACAAGTGCTTCCCTGAACACGTGTGTTGATGGTGTCGTGAAAACGAACGAGACTCGCGTTGTTTTTAACTCTATGGTGACAGCGAACAGTCGGGAAACGCGAGGGAATAATCGGTTCTTTCGATTATGGTAATATCGAGTTTCAAAAATAGAATAACTTCAGTTCTCTTTTAACCTACGGCTCTATTTATCACGGTAGTAGCTAACCAATCGACGTGCGAGCAAGCAGGTACTACCTGGCAATGAATATCACGCTAAGATGCTACCCGTAAAGCAAAGAGACAGCTAACTCTATTCTCGAATTGAGTTGGGGATGGGAGATATTGGATTAAGCATAATAATTTTGTGTTAAAAAAAAACTCTTCAAATTTGTGCATAAAATTATAATGATTGTAAGAACCAAACTTTTGTACCTGTAAAACACCTAGACTGTTACTATAGTGACATCAGTGAGATGGGATCTTATTACCACCCAAATATTCTTAACCTATATTGTAATATGAACGCAACTGAATGCTGTAGTCCTGTTTCTAATTACACCTACATGCGTGTCTTTATATTCACACATGCATGTGTTTGTTGGTTTGTGTGTGCGAGTG
>NQII01004178.1:2687-85662 GCA_002778355.1 Clitarchus hookeri
GCAATGTTTTCCATCAGCTTATGAGAAAATGAAAAATGGTCTTCCAGATATTTTGAGCTAACACTGGTTAAGCATAAACAAATGCCTTTTGATTGACCGCATTTTTCAGTAACCAAAGTTACACTATGACGTATAGTGATTTCATATTTCACTAAGGGCGGCACCTGCCAGGAATCGCTTACATTTAACGAAATGTGTGGTCTGGAGGCAAACAGTTGTGATTTGAAATACGCGTACATTGTTTTCTTTGGTCAAAATAGGTCTTAATGCCTTTTCGAAGTTTTCACTTTTCCGCTAATTTACTAAGTGTTATTTTCTAAAGTTCGTGTACTACTGTGAAATTAACACAAGCTTATGGAAAAATTTGTTGACCCAGAAGTAACTAAGGTCCTGAAGTAATTTTTCTCGCCTTTTCTTTTCCACAATAATACAGCACATGTTACAGGTCTAGAGCAAATTATCTCTATAAAATATATATGCTAAACAGTATAGTGAGTTTGGGTGGCTCTTTAACATCGGTGTCTTCAGAGCCGATGAGGGTGAACGCGAGTATGGAGCAGCGCCGGAATGCAATGGTGGAGGAAATGGTAGATCCCCGAAAAACCCACCTATCACTGACATCGTCCGGTACGATTTAATCGTGTGAAAATCCGGGGTCGACTCCACCGGGAATCGAACCTGATTCGCCTTGGTGGGAGCTGAGCTCTCTAGCCACTTCATAAGTCAAGGCCTCTGCTAAACAGTATATCTATAAATGCTGAATTCATAACAGGTGACCATCATTAAAATTCTTTCTTAGCGAACCATTTGCAGTATGATGATCTAACATATAATAAACGTTTATATTCCCCCAAATGCAGAAGGAAGGTTTCATCATTTTCGGTATAAGTGCTTTAGTGTCTAACTATGGCATGATCACAGACCTGCACAAAATGCTGTCTTTAATTCCACATGTGTTAAAGGTTTTATAAGAAACTACAACACAATCCTCAGTGTAGGTCTGAACTTATTATATGATAGTTTAATTCGTTAGGAGAAAGTCACTTAAAAAATTGTCAAGCATGAAATGTGTTTGTTGCATGAGTCATCAACAGAGAAACTGCATTTACAAGTGCCTGTTGAAAACCAGCTGAGCAAATACTCAATGAGCAACAGAAAAAATTGTATAGCACAACGAGCAGTTGTTGCAAAGGAAAGTTAAGGGCTAGTTTTTTGCTCTTATAATGAGAGTTCAGGGAATTTAAATCTGCTGTTAATTATACTGATATATGATATATCTGAATGTAATTTCTTCTTTTAAAAATATAACTGTTTAGAAAAATTAAAGATGAAAGCTGCAATGAAAAGGGGTCCAATTACATAAAAACTGTGGACTGTCAAATTGTTGAAGCAGAAGAAGTGTTTCTCGACTTAAGTGAAACGCCTGACATTACAAGCGGGTGACTGTTTAGTGTAATTGGTAACTCGCAGAGAGCAATGGAGATGTTGCAGGTAAAGCATGTTTATTTGATCTGCTCTCTACAGATTACTTTGATAACATTCCTGTGCTATTTTGTGAGACTGAAAGCTTTAGTGTTATGTTGCCAAACATATTATCAATAATGCTATCAGGTGTTAGTGAGGAAATATAAAATTTTAAAATACAAAGAACTTTTTATCAACTACAGAAGATTTGTATAGTGGTCTTTATCTTTTAACATTACTATATTCCGTGTCACTGCACAATTTAACTTGCACAGAAACTTCCCAAGGCTGAAAATCTGCTGCTGATAGCCTAATATTTCCTAGTTACTCATGATGAAATTAATTTCTTGTTAGTTGCTTATGCAGCTATTCTTTTTGGGTGTATTATAGACAAAATATTATTTTTACAAAAATTGAAATTACTTATATTTGTATACTGAGGAAATGTATTTATTTTTAAGTTCATCACAGACAAACTATTGCTATTTATATGTATGTATAAAATAGCGTTTCCGACTGACTGACTCACTCGCTCACACACTTATCAATCAACGCACAGCACAAACCACTGGACGCAAAAGCAATAACATTTAGGGATGGCGCCCCCTTAGAGCGCAAGCACCCACTAAGAAAGCATTCTTCGAAATTCGACCCCTGAAAGGGTGAAAAGGGGTAAAGTGTGTTTTCGAAGACTCCTCAATAGCTCATTAACACTATGTGGTGTCGCTGTGTTCTTGGCTTCAAAAGGCAGCTTATACAAATATCTACAAATTTGTTTTAGGATTTTTTTAAATTCAACACTTAGGAGGGAGAAATGGGGTCAAACGTGTTTCCAGGGACTCCTCAACAACCCACTAACCCGATTAGACATCGTTATGATTTTAGCTCCAAAAGGTAGCCTATGCAAATACCTAAAATCTCATTCAAGGAATTTTTGAAATTCAACTCTTAAGAGGGTAGAAAGCGGTCATATGTGTTTTCAAGGACTCCTCAATATCTCATAAACTCGATGAGACATCATTGTACTTTTAACTTGAAAAGTTAGCCCATGCAAATATATAAAATCTAATATTACGAGCCGACCTCCGGTGGCGCAGTCGGTTGGTGCGCCGCCGGACTGGGGCGAGGGTGGTTCTGGGTTTGAATCCTCGGCAAGGCATGGGTGATAGCTTAAGGTAAGTTATAAGTTAATTTATAAGCCGTTACCTGATAAGCCTTCAGGCATAACACCGGAGGACGTTAATAAACCATTTCCGATTTTACGATTTTTTGAAATTCAACCCCTAAGAGAATAGAAAAGGGTGAAATGTGTTTTCGAGGATTCCTCAATGGCTTATTAACCCATAGTGAGATATCGGTGTGCTCATTACTTGAAAATAAAAAATCTGATTTCAGGATTATATTGAAAGTCAACCTCTGGGAGGGTGAAAAGTTGTAAAATGTGCTTTCGAGGACTTCTTAATAGAGTATTAACACGATAATAGATTATTATTCTCTTTACTTCAAATTGTTACCTATTTAAGGCCTAAAACGTATTCCAAGATTTTTTTTCGAAGACTTCTCAATAGCTAAAAAAAAACCTATTAGAAATCCTCATGTTCTTTGCTCTAAAAAGTTGGCCATTTAAATACCTAAATCTAATTTCAGGATTTTTTANAATTTAATTTCAGGATTTTTAAAAATTCAAATCCTTGAGAAGGCAAATAGGGTTAAAATATGTTTTCTATTATGTTACCTACATTACATCGTTTCAATGCCTGTAAACTTCAAAACCAACATGTTTTGTAAACACTTACAAACGAAAAATGTATGAATAGAAATGAAACCTGTCTCTTACTGAGAAGAAATGTTTCATTTCTCTTACAGTCGCAGCAAATAATTGTCATGATTGAGCAGGATGAACAATAAATAGCTTATTTTGGTAGTCTACGTTGTCAGTGAAATATATCGCACTGTTATTTCCATTATACGCGTTTAAATCACATTTTATACTGAGAATAATAATTTCAAAAGTTATTTTCAACGAAGAATGCATTGAGCTGTAGAGCTCATCCCAGCTGCACAGTAACATTATTAGCATAATTTGCTTAAGTTGTTCGGAGGGGTATAAACGGAGTACATTTATAAGAACGGGATTGTAAAAATGGATAATGCAGTCCATTACCCCGTAGAGTTCATCAACAGCATCTACCTTTTTCGCCAATCACCACACAAGCTTCTCCACAAGTTTAGGGGTCCAGTAATGCTAGTGTCAAAACGCTGCAATAGCAACAGGCTCCAAGCGAAGGCGTGACGAAAAGATGAAATCGTGGCTGGATATATACAGGAGCTGGGGTGGGGGATAAGTTTTCATAACGTGCATACCACTCATTTTATCTGCGTACCCTTCCGAATTCAAGAGAATGCAATTCCCCTCAAGATTTATTTTTTACCAATGTTATAAATAAGGCCAAATAACAGTCTCTAAAGGTAGCAGGGAGAGATGTGGGGAAGGATTGCTTCTCACGTGGATAACTGTACTCGGCCTGCTTCAGAGGAAGCTCACCTAACAACTTGATAATCCTAGCACCTGAGGGCATACACTGCGGATATATCTGTGGGTGATAAGAACTAACGATTATTGTTGTTTTTACTCCAAAGAGTTTTTCGATATTAAAATGGCGGAAACATATGTTTCCAGGAGAGCAAACATTTTAGGCATAGAAGTTTCAACGCAGTTGTTTGTAAAGGTACGTAGTACGCACATTATTATTATGCCACGAAATGACGTGTTCACTGCTCGGAAGTCCCATGGGTACCTGCTACCGTAATACGAGCCTCCACATTAAGGCGAAGTACACGTTTCATGCGCGCATGTAAAGCTAGCCTTTAGAGCATCCTTTTTTCAGGACCTCGAAATTCAAACAGGCAATATAACACCAGCTAGGCGGGTCCTTTGACTGTACGTTATCATTAAAAACTATACTGCCCTACAAAACAGTATATTGCTCTGTGCATTCCCAGCTTTTCATTATATTGGTGTAAACTAGATAGCCTAACCGGAGTTCTACTTGACCGTCTTCATCACTTGGATTCAAATGCAGCTATAGCTTTGCTGAATATTTTTTTATGATAATTATACCACGAGTGAATTCAGCGATAGACTGGCATGCGTTTTATTTTGTAACATTTTATGCTTAGAGTAAATAACATCCGCACATCGTGCCCTCGAGAGAGAGGATGAACATGGGTAAGATCGGTAGAAGTTAATAGAATCGGCTACCCTTCCCAAGGGACAGGCCTGTCGTTGCTGAATGAATTTGCAGAGGAACAGAAGCAGAATGAAGATGAGAGAAACTCTAAAAAAACCCCTCACATACCATGGCCGCCTCCTTAATGTTCTCTACATGAAAATTCCGCCCGTACTCTCCATGGAAATCCCATCCATATTCTGTACATGAAATCCCTCCAGTATACTTTCTATACGAAAACCCCCTCCATTCTCTACATGAAAATTCCTATCATACTCTGTAAAAGAAAATCTCTTCATATTCCACTTGAAAATCCCCGTTATACCCTCTACATGAAAATCCCCTTCATACTCTACACGAAAATTTCCTTCATACACTACACGAAAATCGCATTCGTAATCTCTAAATTAAAAATCCCTTCACATCATCTACTTCAAAATTCTCTCCCCGCTCTATACACGAAATCCCCTTCATACTCTACATGAAAATTCCCTCTCATACTCCCTACACAAATATCCTCTTCCTACACGCTACACGAAAATCACCCTTCATATTCTCTGTGTGAAAATCCTCTTCCTATAACTCTCGTGTAACACCTGTGAAAACACATACCGAACTGTTTGTTGTTCTCCGTGTCTGTCTCAGGAAGCGAGAGCATCGCAGGCATTCCAGTTGCGCATTCTGTGCTATTTTCATTCTACGCTGCCCATTCTGGAGATTCTTAAGGATATTTAATAAACTGCCAGTTGAAGGCGCCAGTTCCGAACCACATAATACTACATCGCGCTAGAACTGCGTTGCAGAATGTTTGAAATATATGTTTTTCCAAAGAACTATTGAACGTGCGTCCAATGCGCTGATCTAAGAAAAGAACACACACTTTAGACGAGGGCTGTTGAGTGCTTTCAAGACGCNGAACGTGCGTCCAATGCGCTGATCTAAGAAAAGAACACACACTTTAGACGAGGGCTGTTGAGTGCTTTCAAGACGCCACGCACGTTAGAAACACCATTTCACAGCACTCCAAAATGGCTAAAAGCTGCTTTTTCAAAGCGCTCCATCTCAAANCACGCACGTTAGAAACACCATTTCACAGCACTCCAAAATGGCTAAAAGCGGCTTTTTCAAAGCGCTCCATCTCAAAATGTACGCGTCAGATACATACAAAACAACTCAACGGCCCTACATGGAACCTTCCTACAGAGTACAGACTTTCCACCAATAAAATAATATGACCACCGCTGAAAGTGCCATAGGTACACGCAGTGCGACGAGAACACTGCACGCCAGTTCAGAGCCTCGCCCTTAGCGGCGATGGTACACTTGATGCGCGTAGCAGCGTCGCTCTTACCGCTACCGCGCTTCTCGGCCTCAAACGCCGAAAAAAGCGCTAGGTAGGCGGGAGCCTTAAAATAGCGACACGGTTCTCACAAAGTCATAGTGTGTTATACAGCNCCGAAAAAAGCGCTAGGTAGGCGGGAGCCTTAAAATAGCGACACGGTTCTCACAAAGTCATAGTGTGTTATACAGTCATTTGTTTTAAAATTTTCAGAATAAATGTATTTTTTTAATCATTTAATTGAATTATGGGCCTCTAATCAGCGTCACCAGCTTACTTCCTCGCCCCAGGGGCCTTGGCGGGCCCGGCCAGAGAGGACACGATAAGCCTGAAGAATAAGTAAGATGGGGCAGAGTAATGTAAGCACTTTTGAAACTACTTTTAAAAAATTCCCCTGCTCGTAGCTGTGTATATTTCAACACGAACACTGAATTGAGTACCTATTCGCAGTAATTGTGGCAACGGTTCAGGGAAAGTAGTTAGGCTAAATGTGTTTTGTAGAAAGGTTCATCTTAAGTTGGCGGCGGTCTCTGAAGTTGGATTCTTTTAGTTTAGTTCAGATCTGAGTAAGAATTCTTATGTTTCTGAAAATTTAAAGCGTTACTTGATCATCGCATGGGCACCAGCCAATAAGACTTTGGCAACATTGGTTCGTACATTAATATTATTATTTAGTTTAGGTGCCAGGTATTCTACATTGTCAGTTTCATAAATCAAAGTACAAAGGCGTACATTTTTATTTATTACCGGATCCCAACGAGAAAACCGGAAAGGTAAAAAAAGTAAATATTACAAATAATTTTTAAATAAAAATGTTTGCAATGTTTCCGATTTATTAAATTCAGTACCGAAACAGCTAGGTTGAATTAAAAGGTAAGTTGCAAGGGGTCACGTACGTATGTATACTGTTTATGTGCCTTCATATCGCGTTTGCGAGCGCTGTTTTTGNGGTAAGTTGCAAGGGGTCACGTACGTATGTATACTGTTTATGTGCCTTCATATCGCGTTTGCGAGCGCTGTTTTTGTCTTTTGTTGGTATACGTTTTCACATGCTATGACAGGATGGTGGTAGCCGCAGCAGGCATCAGCCAACTACTGCTAGCGTCGACGGCGGCTGGCGTGGTGTCCTCGGGTGCTGGGATGTCAACCGTATCACTGTATTCGCATTTTGAACGTATCGTTTCTATTCCTGTACCTAATACGATAGAGAAAATTGCTATAGTTTATTTGCAGTTTCTTTATACTTCTTGAATCAAGCCTTTGAAAAATAACACCATTTATGTAGTGTTTGGTTGTTTCCTAATTACTTTATGCAACGCAAGCGTTTTACACTTGTGTTAACATTTAAGTACCTTATTTTTGGTTAAATCAAAATTTTAATTATAATTTATTTATAAATTATAATATTCAATTTATAATTAATATGAACTAAAACAGTGAGCAAATAGGTGTGTTGGTAATGCCTAGTAAGAAATAGTTCTTATGCAAAACATTACTACACTGAGTGCGCACGAATGCAGTGCGTTGTCCCTTTCGGGTAATTTTCTAGACTCTGTTTAAACTTGGTTGCGTGAGGTGGAGGAATATCGTGGAAGCAGAAATTTAGCACGGCTTCAGAAAAGTTGGAAGTAACCGTGAATGGACTGTATGCTGAAAAAGCACAAAGCACTACCTGTTCGGCAAAATCATTTAATTAATTCTTAAATATGTAGGAAATCATTTGCGAAAACCTAAGAAATTGTGGGGGCATGGCTTCATTGAGAGCGGTATTTCTGTGTTTTTCCTACAATTATTCCATGTAAGATAAATTAAGATATTCAGAAATTATGTGCTGGTAATTGTAACGTCCTCATTATGCACGGAAGGTCACAGAGAGCTAAGGTGATACCACATAGTTTATTCGCAATATCCCGATAGAGATGATAACGTACAGAAAACTGCGAACTTTTCAGTCACAAAGAAACGCCCACTTACGATAACACATGAATGATTTTTAGCCTACTTTACGAAGGAAAAATAGATTTATAGGATCACTTTCCTATCTGTGTGTTTGTGCATTTGTTTGTGGGCGTGTTACGNTTTACGAAGGAAAAATAGATTTATAGGATCACTTTCCTATCTGTGTGTTTGTGCATTTGTTTGTGGGCGTGTTACGCCTTAAAAACTTTTTAACCCGTTCAACAATTTTCAGCAGACTTAGTACCTACACTAAGTAGGAAAGCCTGACTTAAATACTTTTACAACCATGCAACATGCTTATTTCCTAAATTGTGCCCATATAAAATTTTTGGGTGCTATGCTATAACCCAGGAGCCATTTAACATATTTAAACTAAATTGGTATTTTAGTAGCCCATACTTTCAATATTAAATTCAAAAACTCGCATTCTATTTGATTTGCTTCCTTTAAAGGTAGCGCTTCCTGACAAAAAAAAAAGAATCATATCTCAGAAACCACTCAATCGACTCCCGCCAAATTTGGCACGTGTGTAGTATGATAACCCATCTAAACAAATGTGGGGGATTTNAAACCACTCAATCGACTCCCGCCAAATTTGGCACGTGTGTAGTATGATAACCCATCTAAACAAATGTGGGGGATTTTAGTTTAATATGCATTCTATTTTTTAAAATATTTGAGATTATACTGCCATCTATACCGAACCATTTGACCGATTTATACTAAACTCGGTAGGCTGATATATAGTGCGAGCATTAAATATGATAAGTCGTCGCTTCTTTTTCTTGCTTTTTTGAAACGTAACGCAGTCTAAATTAAATAAATGAAATGTTCTACAGCATCATCTTGAACTCCAGGTACAAACTTTGTGAGATAATACCTAATATAAAATGAAGTAGAAAACATAATACGACCAATGACCTAACGTGATTATAAAGGAAGAGACACGCCCTTGAAAATTAGGAATTAAAAATTAGTTATCTGCAAAACATCAGAAAATATGTGAGATTAAATAACAAATTCGTGAAAGTATCATTTTGTAACTGCCATCTGTGAACATTTTGCACATCATCAGTCCTTAGAAAATTAATTGGTGCTATGTCATTAACCAACAAGTTTTTTACTCTCGGGTATCTATAATGTAATAATCACGTGTACATTAAAGAAATACAAAACGTTGCTTTGGCGTAACACGCTCAGACGAACAGTTCTTGAAACATAGTAGTTTTTTACGTTTTGCAAATAGCTAATTTTAATTCCCTATTTTCAATTACGTGTCCCTGCCTTAATAATCAGGTAAATTCATAGGTCGTATAATGTTTTCTACCTCATTTTGTATA
Organism: Clitarchus hookeri; assembly: GCA_002778355.1. Lineage (NCBI taxonomy): Eukaryota > Metazoa > Arthropoda > Insecta > Phasmatodea > Phasmatidae > Clitarchus > Clitarchus hookeri. The sequence goes on from NQII01004178.1 coordinate 12,020, forward strand.
ACAAATCATCACACTAAGTTTGTGTCAGGAGTTCAGGATAATCCTGTATATCTTCTCGGAGATTACTTCTATTACCAACAAATCTGACATACATAGAGTGCTTTGGTAAGACAACCTAAATATACACTGCTGGAAAATTAAAAATGAACACCACTAAAGCGGTGACTTAGAAACACCATATGCGCATCGGGCACTGCTAGAGGGCAGTACGTGCAATGATTAGAGATCCTGAAATTTCGCGGATTCATTAAGCAACATGCTAGACTCCACAATCATTTGTGCACTCTGGAGTTAGTTAGTCGTTCATTGGCTGATGCTCCTGTTTTACCCAAGACCAGGTAGCATGAGATTTCTGTTGTTTCAAGCATCGGCCTGTGTGTAGTAAGCATTGTAGACATGCCACGACGGCATAGNGTTAGTTAGTCGTTCATTGGCTGATGCTCCTGTTTTACCCAAGACCAGGTAGCATGAGATTTCTGTTGTTTCAAGAATCGGCCTGTGTGTAGTAAGCATTGTAGACATGCCACGACGGCATAGACGACCACACTTCGTGCAATCAACGGACTTTGAAGGAGGTCGTATTGAGTGCCTAAGGGGGCCTCGATGGCATCCCAACGCTTAGATCATGAAGTATCTGATGTGTATCATTGGTGGTGTCGGTGAACAGCGAACTGTACATCCAGAACATCATCCAGCCCATTTTGTTGCCATTCCTACAACGCAAAGTAGATGCCCTCTTTCAGCAGGGNTGTACATCCAGAACATCATCCAGCCCATTTTGTTGCCATTCCTACAACGCAAAGTAGATGCCCTCTTTCAGCAGGGCAATGCCGTGCACACACGTCTCGTGTTACCCAACCCGCTCTCGAAGGTATTCGTCAACTCCCCTGACCAGCACGACCACTCGACCTGTCTCCTATTGAACATGTGTGAGACATGATGGGTCAGCGTTTGGTGCGGTCTGTAATGCCGGCGACAAACTTCTAATTGCAACAACAGGTGGAATTAGCGTGGAACACTATTTCTCAAGATGACATCCGACACCTTTATGATCGTCTCCTTGCACCACAGCAGGACCGNAATTAGCGTGGAACACTATTTCTCAAGATGACATCCGACACCTTTATGATCGTCTCCTTGCACCACAGCAGGACCGTATAGTCCCTAAAGGAGGCTACACAAGATACTGACGTTGTTGTTGAAGACACTCTACAGCTCCTGTCCATAGGTGTACGACCCTGTGATAATTATCATTTACAGTCTACAGTCTGAATAATTATTCAGTAAAACCTTCATTCTTGTTGGACTATTGCATCCGGGTGTTCATTATCCATTTCCCACCAGTGTATATGACTTANCAGTAAAACCTTCATTCTTGTTGGACTATTGCATCCGGGTGTTCATTATCCATTTCCCACCAGTGTATATGACTTAGTAGCTTAAACATGTTTTTTTTTTAAATTGTGGCAAAATAATTTCATAAGTTTTGTTTTCCATACCTACGTATTTCAACTAAATTTGGTATGGTGGCTGTGCCCTTTGCGAACATTGAACACGCAAATTCAGAGCACATTTGTCCGTCATTTTGTTCGGTAATGCCGCTTGAAATAATAGAGCTCATGCGTAGTGGCTTGGTAACCAGTCAGCCAATTACCACCAGATTTGGCACACAAACAGTGATATGGTACACAACTTTTACCATAAATGTTAATTTTTTTTATCAGACACGTGATTTTAAAATGTTGGTCATGTCTGCCAAATATAATTATTTCACCCAAACTTTGTATGATGACAGAAACTAGGTGAACATTAAAATCACTTATTTATACATTTAGTTCGCCGTTTTTTAGAATAGTGTCACCTGAAATGTGACGTACACATCTACATAAAATACTGTCGGTGTACATAAGTAATAGGTTATGGAAGAAATGGTGGTGGTTGTCCAGGTGTATCCAGTCGCATTGGAGGCGAGTGCGATACCTCTCTACTGCGTGTGTGCGTGGTACCACATTTACTGGTACACTACACGTCCTTTCAGAGGTCTAAGTAAATTGGCCACCGTGCTATTCGCAATAAACCTATCCCTCATCTCCACCTTTACGGGAGTGTACCATCCTTAGGAAGCGAGTTAGACTAAATGTCATGTACAATATATACTTTTCGTCTATATTTACGCAAGGAAATCACTTGACGGAGTTTGTCGGTTATTTTTGTGAACATGCCATGAGGCTGGGGACTGGATACAGTATAAACAGTTTTTTTTTGTCCAGGGCAGACAGTAGAGGTGACGATAGCTCCTCGGCCGGATTACGGGTTAATCTGCAAGGGTACTAATGACGGCCTTGGGGTTTGTGTCTGGTTAACTGGTGTGTAAGCTAGAGGTGTCTGCACTGATTGAGTGTATCTCAGCTCTTTAAAATCGGGCATCTCACGCAGAATATACTCCAAGAGAAGTTAGGTGCTGCTGTGAGAGTAAGCCTGGCATAGGAACTGCGGCTCCCTGCACGATAGATGCATGATCTGTTGTTATATAGTCCTACAGTGCATACACAAACGAGAAACTTTAAAATTATAGTTGAAATAATTACTACGACCAGTCTGGGCGGTGGGTAGTATTTATACCTTTATAACTTGGTAAGTCCATAAATAAAATACAAGTAATATTATTAGAAACAGAAATAAACACAGAATCTATACAATGCCTGTGTATTTATTCAGAACAAAAAATATTAAACATAGAAACACAAAAATTCTTTTACAAATTTATTCATAGCATAAAAGTAGCAGCTTGATGTTGTGAAATACTAATGCTGCAAGTCGTACAGCTAATCTTGGAATTATGGGCTGAAACTCTTTTCAACTGAACGGAAATCTAAGGCCATGAGACTAACATACCAACTGAAATTACCTTGCGAAGCTTGAAGTTCTTTAATATAGAGCATTGAAATGTATGTAAATACAGAAATTAAAATGCATTATTGACATAAAGTATAACTTCACTCTGCTATAAGTGCGTTCAAGTGTTTAAGCAATGTACTGGAATACACAGCACCATTTATTACCACCCTTCTCCACATTTGACCAAGGGCATGCCTCAAATTCGCACCAGTTTCATTGTGGGGATCGAGGCACTCCTTGAATGGTGTTGGCAACGCGACAGTTCAAATTGCGGGAAATTGATTACTTGTTGCACATCACAGCGTTTGGGGATATTGTTAACTGAGAAAACTATTTTATGTGTAAACTTCGGTATATAGTGTTTAATCGTATAGGAAATATATAATTTACGTATACTATTCCCAATTATTATATTTTACATTAAACGTAAGAATTCGATGACATCAGGCCACCTAAATGAGATTTGGCTTAATAGCGTTACGAACCATTTCCTTCACTATGAAGGAAACCTATCCTCNCATCAGGCCACCTAAATGAGATTTGGCTTAATAGCGTTACGAACCATTTCCTTCACTATGAAGGAAACCTATCCTCTTGTTACTTGTTTGGTTTTTCGTTGCACGGTTAAGCCGGGAGGCAGAAAACCTTCAAGATGTTTAAAATCGGATGACAATGCTTCAGTGAGAGAAGTCACTCAGCATATTTAGAATACCCGCCACTAATGCCAAGCACATTACTCACTCACTTTTTGCACTTGCAAAAATCCAGTAATTGCACGGTTGGGTGTTAGAAAAACTGCCACACATCTTGCAAGGCATTTGAGGAAAAGCACTTCACGGAATCATTATCAGCTATATGTTACTGGAGGGTCGGTCGCAACTAGCTCACAACTGCTTGTAGGAGGTGAACGGTTTATCACACACATTTGAATGTCCTATGTTGCTAGATGCTTTCACTTCATCGTCCATCCTTCCACAATTTTCGGGACTTGTCTTTAGTAACAACGTATTTAACAAGTGAAACTATGAAGTTATTAAAATCAAGAGTGTTTACAATTGTTATTTATATTCTAATACATATCAACCAAAACAAAATATTTAAGCGGCCATCAGTTTAAATATTAAAATTTATATGAGACGTTAAGCCACGGAACTACTTTTAATAATTGACTACAAGTATTTATGTAGATANATCAGGCCACCTAAATGAGATTTGGCTTAATAGCGTTACGAACCATTTCCTTCACTATGAAGGAAACCTATCCTCCTGTTACTTGTTTGGTTTTTCGTCGCACGGTTAAGCCGGGAGGCAGAAAACCTTCAAGATGTTTAAAATCGGATGACAATGCTTCAGTAAGAGAAGTCACTCAGCATATTTAGAATACCCGCCACTAATGCCAAGCACATTACTCACTCACTTTTTGCACTTGCAAAAATCCAGTAATTGCACGGTTGGGTGTTAGAAAAACTGCCACACATCTTGCAAGGCATTTTAGGAAAAGCACTTCACGGAATCATTATCAGCTATATGTTACTGGAGGGTCGGTCGCAACTAGCTCACAACTGCTTGTAGGAGGTGAACGGTTTATCACACACATTTGAATGTCCTATGTTGCTAGATGCTTTCACTTCATCGTCCATCCTTCCACATTTTTCGGGACTTGTCTTTAGTAACAACGTATTTAACAAGTGAAACTATGAAGTTATTAAAATCAAGAGTGTTTACAATTGTTATTTATATTCTAATACATATCAACCAAAACAAAATATTTAAGCGGCCATCAGTATNAAAACAAAATATTTAAGCGGCCATCAGTTTAAATATTAAAATTTATATGAGACGTTAAGCCACGGAACTACTTTTAATAATTGACTACAAGTATTTATGTAGATAAGTTAAGCAATTTGGCCTACAAGCAAAAGCTTTTATTTTCCGAACATTGATTTTCAAAGTGTCCAACTAAATGTGATGCAGCTAATCGGAGAACCCTGAAATTTAAAACTGCCCGTAACCACTAATTGGAGTTCTTACAGCAATGTTGATCGATTTACGACAAAAANGTGATGCAGCTAATCGGAGAACCCTGAAATTTAAAACTGCCCGTAACCACTAATTGGAGTTCTTACAGCAATGTTGGTCGATTTACGACAATTTACCAGAAACAGCCCAGTTGAATTCCAGAATGGTTATTTTACTGACGATCCTTTTTTTACGAGACGTTAAGCCGTACATACGTATGTAACATACACAATGTTGACTATGACTTATGAAGCGCAGTTATAAGTCTACAGTTTAATTCAAATTTAAATTTATCATCTAGAATTTCTAAATTTTTACAGTGCTACTCTGTTGATAACTGGATAGACTACTTAGTACTCAAAGGACATTGACACCGTTAGTTTTTTTTCGTGTTTTTGAATGGTAAGCAGTGATTTTAAACAAGCAACTAAGCAGGGCTTTTATAAAAACTATTTTATTAACGGTGAACAAAGTATTGTTGGATTTCAGAAGACTTTATGTGTAATTTTATGTATTGTGGCTTGAGATATTCGACAGCAATTACAGCGTTAGCGTCCGTCCCTATCAACTATTCCACTGCCACAACTTTTCAGTCGGGAACCTATAAAGAAAACAGTTCCGCCCAGCTGTGTGTACACATGCTATTCCGTGCATAATATGAAATTCACGTATTCGTGGATTATTACGCAGATGGATACAACAGTATGCAAGGAGATTTGCCAGTCTGCATGGCGACTGTCTCCGGATTGATGGGTCTGGCGTCTTATCATACTCTCACTCTCTCGCACACATGAGCGCACGCGTGCAAGCGCACGCACACATATACATATACTGTAGAAGCTGATAAGAAAATTAATGTGTGTCACTGGGCTTTCGGAGTGAGGAGAAAGGAAGCGAGCAGTTGGACTCCTGCAAGTTGACTTACGAGTCTTTTTCCTAGGTGTAAGTCAACTCACACGTTTACGTAGGGAATTGCCGTGCCTAGACGACTGTTCCCAGCCTCTCCCCGCTAGTCTAAGGGCTAAGGGATTGAGATACGCTTAATCGACGAATATCAATCTGCAACTGGCCTGAAAACGAAGCTCAAATTTGATATTGCCGGGCGTTCTTAGAACACCTTCCACCTCTTACCGAGAGCCTTAAGGTCTTTTTACACAGTACCAGATTCCGTAACAGATTGTGCAACGTCTGCCGTAGCCGTAGCGGCCATTATACCAGCTAGTATGGCACCCGTCATGGCATTTACCGCCGTGTAGGGCCTTACGAAGTTTGGTAATAGGACCTGTCCTATTTTCCGTTGCAGATTGGCAGGTTCCACACCAGCTTTCGTTCCTGGTCAATCACATTGCAGTTTCAGAGCACAGAGCGCTCCCTGTGGCCAATACTTGATACGAGTTGATGAAGAAACAAATAGCAATGATTCCATGTTGATTATAGGTCCTTGAGGTTGAAACTCATTCAAATTACTTTAAAATACGACAAATACAAATAATATTAACGGCAGCTTTTAATTACTGTTGGGAAGCATAATGATAATTTAAAGCGTTGCCTAGGTAATGCAAAATAAATACAAGTGACTTTTGAAATATAACTTTATTAATATTCTTTAAAAGCAATGAGCCGGTAGTATAGAGGAGAGACTTAGTTAAATAACCTAAGTATCAATTTTGGACATGAGTTCGAAACTTTAGCAGAAATTCTGTTATTTTTTACTACTGAATACTAATTACAACTTTGCATTTAGAAATAGCTATACTATGCGAAATGTTTATGAACTATGCGAATACTTAAAAAATACACTCATGACTTAAGATTATCTTTTAAAATACTGAAAGTACATCACAAAGCTTTAAACTGTCTTAACGGCCAGCAGTAATAAACCTGTATTCATATGTGCTAGTTTTTTTTTATAGGCATAGCCTACACAAGTTACTAGCTAGCAGCAGTTATACAAACGGGGTTCATATTTACGCCTTTCACGTCAGTCCTTTGACGTGTGTGCACTCTTCACCTGACTTAAATTCTCCTAGACTTTTGAGCTCGGTCAGAGCGCTAATTGACAGCAGTTGAATGCTGCCAATAGAAAGAGATCACGCCCTTTCCAATCACAGTGGGTGGATGTTCTCCACCCGAGGATGATTCCACCTCACCTGTCAGCAGCAGAGTACGGAGTTGAATCCGTACGTGCCACCTTGATGGGGCCGAGGACTATCCACCTCTACGAAACCACTTCGTAAACGAGTCCTCTTACTAGGCGGACCAGACCGTCGACCCTTCGTTAGTGAGCATCAACCCTTCGAAACTGACACCTGAGGGAGCCGGCACGCTTGCGTTCCACGGCTGCTGCTACCAACCCTACAGTCATGTAGGGCCAGCCCTCCAGGCAAGTACCCGCCTCCAGATCTCCTTCCAGTGCAAGGTTCAACCAATGCCACCCAGAGTCCGATCCGCGATCAGCACGACCGAAGCCGGGGCTTTCACACTGATCCCCTGGGTACCCACAATTTTCAGACATGCACACTGAGTTTTCACCCAGGACAGCCCAACTCCTCCAGGACGCCAGACAGTCCCTTCGCAGGAGCTCTGCCACCCCGAGATCAGCCCGACTTACCAGGCCAAGGCCTCAGCTGGGGGAGTGCAATTCGGTTAGCGGGTCATCACCGCATGGCGAAGAATATATAAAGACTCTGGAAGACTGCACATAATCTCGCCGAAACGGGTTATCTGTCCACAGACAGGCCGTTGCCGCCTTCAATCGTCCTCACTCCGTTAGCCACGGCGCGGCCGCCGTGTTACCAGCCCATACCACGAGGAGGTGGAGATGGACTTGAGCAGTGCTAGGCTATATATTCGCATCACTGCCCCATTAAGGGGATGAATTGGCAGCCCTCACAGCAGCAGGGGCAAACCCAAGTGATGTCGACTTCTCATGAGCGGGCCCCACCGGAGCTCGCCAGTAATGTCTGTACAGTTAGCTTTTATACCTTCGCCGGTCACTACTGCAAGGGCTTTGACCAGGGTTTGGTCAAACGAGGGCAGTCTTTCCGCTTTCGTCACGACTACCCTACCAGGTAATCAGGTTCCAGGTCCCCCCCCCTTCCACACGGACTGTGGCATATCAACCCGGTTTCAGGGCACCCAGTTCCCTCACCTTACACCCATTATAGGTTGGTTGCCAGTCCACAGCCTAGCCCCAACCCGGCCCCCAAGGCCAATGTTCGCTCATCAGAAAGAACCTCTGGTGAAGGCCAACCGTTCATTCCGTGGGTTCGTGCGACCAACTGCATGATATCTGACGTTTCCCTCTGGCACCGCACATTTTCCAGGTTCCGCCCATTGCACGGAGCTGAGACACGGGACCCACGCCAGACGCTGATGTGTCATCATCGCGGAGTCTCTTCGTTTCCTCTCGTCAACTATTCGTTGACAAGCCCTTGAATAACTCCATTACGAAATTCGCGGTTTGAATTCTTACTGCTTGATTGCTCGGTATGCTGGAGGAGGTCTGGAGAGATCCCCCCTCTTAAAGAAGGGCCGAGCGGTGAGTAGGCATCTGCTCCGGTAGCGACCTGGAAATACGTTAGGGGCCCGGATAGTGCTCCGGCCAGACCACACGCTTGGTAATCTGAGTACGAGGGTCTCAGACCTTGTGGTAGGGTGCTATTGGTTGAGCTTGTGTGTCAAGACGGGNCTGCTCCGGTAGCGACCTGGAAATACGTTAGGGGCCCGGATAGTGCTCCGGCCAGACCACACGCTTGGTAATCTGAGTACGAGGGTCTCAGACCTTGTGGTAGGGTGCTATTGGTTGAGCTTGTGTGTCAAGACGGGGCTTCGGTCTTGGTTATCTCAGGTGAATAGCTGGGACACCTGCGTTGAGAAGGCGTGATCCTTCTTCCCCGCCGACTGGGCGGCCGGGTTGTGGAATGGCCGAAATGGCTAAGAGCACCACGTTAAAATAACAAAAGTATGGTCGTAATGGCTGTATGCATACTCGTATGCTTGATTGCCTCTATCTTGTCATTCTTTCTTTTTTAGATAATCGCTTTTGTAGCTCACAGAGTTGAAAAGCGATTAAGTAAAGGCTGTCCGCAAGGGTCGGTACNCTTTTTTAGATAATCGCTTTTGTAGCTCACAGAGTTGAAAAGCGATTAAGTAAAGGCTGTCCGCAAGGGTCGGTATTAAGACTCCTACTCTCGAATGTGCTTTTTTTTACGGAATATTAAGATTAGAATAGACTGATGCCCGTACGATGTTTAGTTATGCGAACGACGGATTCCTACTTATTTGTGGGAATTCAAGGTATGGTGTCGAGGCAAAGGCCTTTGAAAATATAAGTGCATGGTCCAGGACAGTCAAACTTCGGTTTACAGTTGGAAAGAGAAAGACCAATGCCATAATACTCAATGGAGCATTGGATAGAAGAGCTATTGTACGATTTGAGGAAGACTTTTAAGCTTCGTTTCCTCGACTAAGTTTCAGGTGTGGTTGTCAGAGAACACCCGTCGTTCAATGATCATGTAAGGTATATGGCTNTCGTTTCCTCGACTAAGTTTCAGGTGTGGTTGTCAGAGAACACCCGTCGTTCAATGATCATGTAAGGTATATGGCTAATAAGGCAGTGGTGCCCACAAGCTGAGGGCAGTAGCTCCTGTGGTTTGGGAACTGAATTTTAAAACATTAGTGGTTATTTTTAATGTTTGTTTGTTACCATAATAACATATGGTGCATCTCCATGGTATAGTGTTGCTGCTTAGTCCCACACGAAAAGAACATTGCTCAAGGCACAGATACTAGATCTTTCGATTGTAATAGCCAAGGCCTGTAAGACGGTCTCCCATGATGCGTTGCATGTCATGACTGGAGCCATTCCTGTTGATCTACTAATACAGGAGAAGGGACTCCTGTGGGCTGATTGCCTACCAATGAAGAACATAAAGTTGCGCGTGATGAAACAATGCGCAAATGGTAGGGGAGATGGGGTTGTTTTGAGAAGAGCAGGTATACGTATAATATATTCTCTACTGTTGGGGAAAGTCTTAAGAATAAATGGCTAGACGTGGGCCATTATCAAGCTCAGTACCTGACAGGGCATGGACATTTTAAAGGAAAACTCTATGCATTTAATTTGACTGACACATCACACTGTCCGGTGTGTGGACTCGAGGACACTTCCAGTCATGTATTGGCAGAGTGTGCGAAAGAAAATGACATATGCACAGCATATCTGGAAAAATGGGTGAATTGGGAGTTGGTCCATTCGAAGTGTCATTTTAGTTCGTTCTAGGCCGGGTTACCGGGCCTGGGTGGACTATGTCGTTCAGCTTTGGTTAAAAGAGTTTGATGAATGGTGCTCTGTTTGGTCCGAAACTGTTGATGATGAAAATGAAAACTGAACAATACGATGGCCATATATTCTGAGATTGTACTGCGTGGAGTGTGATGGAAAAGTGACACTTTGAGAGATNACTGAACAATACGATGGCCATATATTCTGAGATTGTACTGCGTGGAGTGTGATGGAAAAGTGACACTTTGAGAGATCAGGTGCATGCTGACTAGATGCTCAGATTGGGATGGTTTGGGAGTGCCCAGAATCTATTGCAACTGTTCCCTCTGCTTGATTAAGCTGGGAAGTTAGGTTGCACATGCTATGTGTCATAGCCGTTGCTTCTCCACGTCTGGAAGCAGGGGCATTGATGAACAGGGTGGCACTGGTTCGGATGGCCGCTGTCTGCTTATGGCAGGATGGGTGGTGTGGGAATGTTACTCCAGTTAGTTTGAGCCGGTTATGACCGGCGGGATTTGAGTGAGCGAGTGAAGAGATTTAGGCGGCTCTTGACATCGGTNACTGAACAATACGATGGCCATATATTCTGAGATTGTACTGCGTGGAGTGTGATGGAAAAGTGACACTTTGAGAGAACAGGTGCATGCTGACTAGATGCTCAGATTGGGATGGTTTGGGAGTGCTCAGAATCTATTGCAACTGTTCCCTCTGCTTGATTAAGCTGGGAAGTTAGGTTGCACATGCTAGGTGTCATAGCCGTTGCTTCTCCACGTTTGGAAGCAGGGGCATTGATGAACAGGGTGGCACTGGTTCGGATGGCCGCTGTCTGCTTATGGCAGGATGGGTGGTGTGGGAATGTTACTCAAGTTAGTTTGAGCCGGTTATGACCGGCGGGATTTGAGTGAGCGAGTGAAGAGATTTAGGTGGCTCTTGACATCGGTATCTTGTGAGCCGATGAGGGTGAAGTGAAGTTAGTATGGAGCAGCGTCGGAATTGAAGGGCAGGGAAAACGGGAGATCCCTGAGAAAACCTGCCGGCCAGTGGCATCGTCCGGTACGATTCCCACGTGCAAAAATCCGGGAGCGACCAGTGGGATTTGAGAATAGGGAACTTACCTAGTGCTAGCCTGGGGTTTTAAGCTTAGGCCCTCCGAGCTGCAGCTGGAGATAGCTGATGCTAGACGCCGGGTCTGTTATTGGTGGCAAGAGCGGCGTGCTGAAGCACCAGTTCCTTCTGTATGGTGGCGCATGCCTGACACAAAGACTAAGTTGGTTGACGTGGTGAAGATGACACTGGTTCAGAGGTTATGTCTATTCTGGCTGAGGTTTGTCGTGGTCACAAAGGATACAATTGTACATTGGAATTTCCACAATTGACTGGAGATTGGCCGGCGTTGGTAATGTGCAGGGTCTCATGGCCCGAGGTAATATGTATCTGATCTCCTCTGTTGCCTAACTGGACGACTTAACTTATGGTGACGAAATAATTCCCAATTAAGGCTAATCGCTAACTGAATATACTATAATCACACGATTATGGCACTAGAGGATGGAAACAGAAGTGTGATTTGAATGATGGATGTGGCAATAGCCATTGTAAAGCATTATTGGGTGGTTAATATGAGAGCCCCAGATTTGAAAGAAACTTTCCGAGTTGGGTTTGAATGATTAGATAAAACTGACTTCCTTCAAGGAAGAGTGAAGTTTTTGAGTTGAGATTAACGGGACGGCACGATTTTCGACAATGTATTCTGGGGGAAGCTGATTGGGCTAGTAAAATCTGCAGTATTCAAAGACATTGCCTGAGTGATCACGAGTCTAACAACCCAACCTCCGCAGCACTAGCTTGCGTACAGTCAAGAATTATGAGCTGCTAAACGGCCTTTAAAAGTTCTTCGTGCAAAGGAGCACTTTGTGTGCAACGACTTGCCAACATCCATAATTTCTTTATCTATATTAATTGTTAGAAAAAAACCATTTGAACAAATAAGAAAAGTACCAAGAGTTTCCCTTTCCGGAAGTGAAATTTCGAGTGAAATTAATTTTGATTAATAATATTTTTCTTGGATATATTTAAAGAACCAATTATATTACACTTTCATTGCATATTAATGTATAATAATTACTTCAAGCACGTCACAGCCGCACATCCTTTATACACTTGCACCTCTAGGATGATCTATGCCTACAAGTCCAAGGCCAGATTACTCCATATCGGTACTGTCAAATTACAACCCTTCTTCCTGGAATAGCATCGAGGAGGAAGCGCCCAGCTCTCGTCTGTTAATACAGCAAAGGCGAGAGGGGCCAGTGCGTGGCCTTGTCAGGACGTCCACTCGACCATTCCCAAAATTGAAATTGTTTTGCCCTTTTTTATTGGTGTTACAGACAGCCGAAAACACGGCCTAGTCATTGATCATCCGCCTTCTACTACAGCTGGTTTGCGTTTTCTTACAAATTCAACTTTTTGAAGAAAAAATCTCCGCCCGTGTCTGGACATGCGTTCGTAAGCACTGCCTGGCGTACGTAGAAAAAAGTATCATAGTCTTATTGGGAGTGTAATTATTAAGTCGGTGATTGCTAAATATGTTATGTAATACATTAAGTAAGAAAATCAAAATCTGCATGTGGTTCCCGCCTGAGGCAGAGTCACGTACAGTATATACTATGTACGAAAGGAAGCTGGCGCTTTTTTNATCTGCATGTGGTTCCCGCCTGAGGCAGAGTCACGTACAGTATATACTATGTACGAAAGGAAGCTGGCGCTTTTTTAACAACCATACAACAATTTCTCAGTTCCACAAAATCTATTCATGGATACTGACTGAATACCCATGGTGATNTTTTTTAACAACCATACAACAATTTCTCAGTTCCACAAAATCTATTCATGGATACTGACTGAATACCCATGGTGATGTTAACATTTATGTGTGGGCATGGAAGGATGCACAACAGAAAGAAGGAATAAATTAAGCAAGGCAGCAGTGCTGCGTTAAGGCGGTCGCGTACTTGGCGCTTGAAGTACGTTGCACCATGTCTGAAATACAGGTTATTTTACGAAACGATTAAATGTGTCCCCAATATGTTTTACTGTGTAAAGAAAACATACCCAAGAAGAGAACCGAATAGTACTTTCTATATGCCACGCATGCTATGAATATTCTTTTGAAGCCCTTCAACATCGCAAAAAAAAAAAAAAACTGCTTTTTAAAACGGCTGTATCTTAAAACTTACTACCCAGACACAAGCGAAACTACTAGAGGAACCTGTATTGAACTTTGATACAGACCTTCCATGAACAAATCNCTTACTACCCAGACACAAGCGAAACTACTAGAGGAACCTGTATTGAACTTTGATACAGACCTTCCATGAACAAATCAATAGTGTAATCTCTAAGTCCCATGAAACACGACGATAACGCTGCATGCCAGTTCGAGGCTTGTACGTAGCGGCGATTGGGGCACTTGATGCGCTTGGTAATGTCGCCTTTATCACTCCCGCGCTTCTGGGCATCAAATGAGTAGCTAAAGGTTACGGACTACTTAAAAAATGCAGAAGTGAAACGCACGCTAGCAAAATGTTAGAACACCGTTCGCCAATCAGCCGTTCGCCAACCGTCAGCCGAGCCAGTAGNGTGAAACGCACGCTAGCAAAATGTTAGAACACCGTTCGCCAATCAGCCGTTCGCCAACCGTCAGCCGAGCCAGTAGGGAATCTTTCGCAGCACGCAGTAGCCAATCACAAGATCCGTTGCCAGAGCCTTGCGCAGTCGATCAGAGAATAAATACGCCAATTTCAAAGTTACCACGACATTATTCCGTCTCTGTGTACTTCGGTGAGACAGTAACAGTGCAGAGAACGAAAGAAGCCTATAGTCTTTTCGTGGTTTCAAAAAATCAACCTATGTATGACGTGTTTGGTACTTTCCTAGATATGCNAAAGAAGCCTATAGTCTTTTCGTGGTTTCAAAAAATCAACCTATGTATGACGTGTTTGGTACTTTCCTAGATATGCCACGTATTACATGTGTTTACATAAAAGTATCTTGTTTGTTTTCTTATACTGAACCTTCACTTATATTCTATCTGCAAATTATAACATTTAATTTATATATAATATGAAAAAAAAAAAAACAGGGAAAAAAAGTTGTGTTGGTAACGCCCAGTAATAAATAGTTCTTATGCAAAATAATATTACATTGAGTGCGCACGAATCCGGTGCGTTGTTCCTTTTTGTGTAATTTCCTATACTTGGTTAAACTTTGTTTGTATGAGGTGGAGGAACATCCTGGAAGTATAAATTTAGCAGGGCTTCAGGAAAGTGTGAACTAATGGTGAACAGCCTATAATCCCCCCAGCGCCTGACGGCCGTCCACGGACTGCGCGGGTACAGCGGTGGACGTGTGACAACAACGTGCTCGTAGTCTACTGGCCACCAGTGACTCACCAGTGTCGGCCGCCGCGGTGCCCGCCAGCGCCAACAGCGCTGCGGTCCAGCACACAGCCTCCGCGAGGCGCCCCATGTCGCCGACACCGAGACACTGGTCCGTCGCCCGCGCTCGCCGGCCAATCACTGGCCCGTTGACGAGGAGGGGGTGAGGTAGTGGGGGAGTAGTTGCGTCCTGTGGGACGCGGCGCCTACACTCAGCATGTGTGCTCCCCGAGTCACCACTGGCATTCAACATTACTCAGACTTTAATTGCTTAAACTGAGCGATTTGTTTTTATTTTCAAATATAACGACAGTACGGTACAAGACGTTCTTCTGGAAACATTTCGTATGTTGTAACATTCGCGAAATTCAATTAAATAACACATATATGTACTGACTGGCTTTAACATGTAAACATTACTCGTAGTATCCTTCCAAAAAAATGTTTGTTCCAAAGTTTTTAGCTAAAACTGTAAAAAATCCCAAATTTACTTTTTTTTTGTTTTACAAATAACAAAATTAATCTCACCTGAAAAAATTAAACAAATTTTATTATTATATTTATAACTTTATGTTTGAAAAAACGTATTATTAAAATACAATGCAATCAGCTACCTCAAAAAATTAAGAAATCACAAAAAGTATTCGTTATTTTTAAAAAAATTTGCTGTAAGACAATGTTTTCATATCCGTGGCTGTCTTTAAGATTTTGTAAAAGTTGCTTCTGTTCAGAGTGCAGGATTTCAGTTCTCCTTATTAAATTTTTGTAACTAATTTTGTTCATTTGATATCCATAACTCCAAAAAGCAAAATTACTTTTGCAAGTAATTATTAAAAAATGGTTAAACCCATATTTTTGTAAGGGAAGAGAGGTGACGATACAAGTGGTGTCTAAGCGCTGGAAAGTCTTTGAGAGATAGATATTGATTTTTTTTGTATTTAACGTCCTTAATCTAAACTACGTTTAAAAACCGCAATACCTGGTATTCGAACTCGGAACCTAGCAATTCGACGGTAACGTCCCAGAAACCTCATCTGTGGGGTCATCAGGGATAACCACGGGCGTGACTACAGCAAGGTATTCAATGATCATTTCAAATCATGTAGATACTTGAGATATACACGTTGTTTCTCAACAACTGCTACAAATCATGGGAGATAGACAAGACATTAGAGCGAGAAATGCTAAACGTCATAGAGCGATCACCAGACGACCTATGCGTGTTTTCCAATTATAAGTGACCCCTACTCGCGCGAACAGTGGAGGACGTGAGTTATCTCAAAGAGCTCTCATATTTTTTACATTTAAACTCTATGGTATAATGTCTTCTTTGATAATTAGCTGGGCTCCTTACTAGAGCAGTAGCATAAATGTGTCGCCAATTAGATGGATGGTTGGCGACAAGTTTCGCGAAGTGCTTCGTAAACGGGAAACATACCGCCGAGCATTGAAGATGTCAGTCAGTGTGCCGTCAGTTCGAGGAGCACTAACATATGGCACAACATCATCGGTCGTGGGCATTCTCGCAAGCGTGCGGTGTCGATGGTGTCTCCTCAAGCATATGGTCGTCTGGCTCGATACATTTTTGGGCAATAGTTTGCCAAAACAGCATCGGTAATGCTCCTTTCGACAGAAGCGTAGCTATGAACACACGTCAAATGGATGACTCGCGACAGAACTTGTCATTGTAGTTCAATATGTGCTTTGCGATTTTAGCCTATTGCAGCTACTATTGTGGCATTTTTATGCAATACTTATATAATATTAATATTTTATGTTTAAAAAATATANTTTTAGCCTATTGCAGCTACTATTGTGGCATTTTTATGCAATACTTATATAATATTAATATTTTATGTTTAAAAAAATATATATATTTGTTGGGTGCGGGACTCGGACCAGTGCTTTACAGTCGGGAAGTACTTTATACTCAATGGTGCCTTGGACCTCTCGGGCACCCGTTACACTTGCTGCACGTACCTAACATTAATTTAATTGATTATTGCTTGTCTTTGTTCGGTGGGCTACAGCCAGTATGGTGTGAAATGAATCGCAACATTTTGCCGAGGCATTTTTCATAGCTTGATCCTTGCTTCGTGATGTGGATCGTGACATACTTAAAGAAATATTTCGTAGCTCTAGTCATGGTTCGCGACACAGGTCCTACTTTGAGAAATGCTCAATATTCGTGCTCTAGTTAGCGACATGGCTCGCGATGGATGAGGTGTTTCACGAAATGCTTCGCAACTTGATTTGGGATATGCGATGTGTTTTGCAAAGTTTCTCACGAAGATATTCGCAATGAGATTCGTGTTAGGCGACTCGTTTCGAGATTGGTCGACATCGTCTCTTGGTATGGTCAGTTAGTATGACTTATTTGGACAGTTATAATGTCGCTTGGGCTATTCGGTCGGTCTGGTCAGTCGGTCTGGCTGGTTAGTTTGATCGGTCTGGTCAGTTGATCTAAACTGTGTTGCTTAGCATGTAGAGAAACAAGGTTTTTGCACTTTTTCATATGTATGTCTAAACTGTCTATACGAGTGAACATACCTTGGCATATATTACATCGATAGCTTGTTCCAGATGGATTCAGCTTACATTTATGCTTTATATGTGTCCTTGCATTGCAGGCATATGCAAATGTACTGTTACAGTAGTGGCATGGATGTCTAGGAGATGTGACTGTTCCAGCCATTATTTTCATAGTAGGGTACGTTGCCTTTAATGATGTTCATGGTTTGAATCTTTCCATCAAACGTTTACTTTATTCTCAGCAAATACTGATTGACCTGTGTAGGAAGGAGATCTTTGCATGTTGCGCTATGCTTTTTTTAAGCTATCGAGTCTTCCAAAATATGATTTGCACTTTTCACATAATAAGATAATGCATTTCATATTTTGTTGGCAGCCAGTCTCGTGTCGGCGAGCATTGCAACTTTTTAGAAAAAGTCTTCTTACAGTAGCAACACAAATAACTTCCCCGATTATTTTCCATTGTAGAAAAACAGCACTGTTCACTCTTCGAAGTCTGAATAGCAACTGAGACAGTCAGTGTATACTACAACCATAACTGTTACATTGGATGATGACGTGTGTCCTTGACCTTAACCAGACATTTGGAAGACGATATGTTGCATTTATGTTTACGGATAGTAGTAGTATTTGCGTTAGGCGTAAGTAGATTGGTTGCTGCAGTGATTTCGACAAGGGTAACGAAACCTATATTAATATGTTTATAAAACAATCACTCCCAACAGCAGAAACCATATCTAGTAATGAATATGTATTTTTTCTCCTTTGGTGTAACTTACTCGGTCAATGTTTGTTTGCATGTGTTGATGAAATATTTAAAGTTATGAGAGCCAATCAGACACGTAGTCCTTTCACGATGGGAGCAAGACCAACAACGGACGTTTGTATGTAAGTGTGTACATGAATTTTGCGTACTGACGCCGTGAGCGTATAGCACATGTAAAACGTATTTCTCGGGAGGAGTCGTGCAGAGCCTGGCTGTTGCAAGAAACCATTAATCATACTAGTTTACATATTTTTCCGAAACTCACGTCGGGCTGGAGCGAGTCGTCGGGTGTTGCGCACAGCCTGGCTGTAGCGAACTATATTAATACTTTATAGATATATATATATATATATATATCTCCGAAACTCGCGTTAAAGTGTGTGTATGTGTAATACTAATTTGCGTACTGACTGGTCGAGCGTACACCGTATTTAAACATATTACTATTTTCTCGTACCATAGCTGTGATACTTGTGTCTTGGAAGTGGCCGCATATTTCAGTGTGCAAGGTGTGTCTGACGCTTTTGACGTGTCCGACTGTAACGCCTTAATAATTATTTTACAAAGTATTTTACGCTACACGCTCACTCGCACACGAGGTCTGGGGGACAGAGCTATGACGAACTTTGAATACTTTTTTTGGAATGCTGCTCGTTGTCTTGGAGAGGTGGACGTGTGTGCTGTCTGGAGATAATTATTTTTTAAAGACGCTCCATTAACTTAATGCCCGCCGTATCTGGAGATAATAATTTCGCGCCGGACTAGGTGTATCAAAAGGGGAAAAAAAAAACTATAACCTTAAATATATATAATTTCCATCGCTCACGCGCCGTGAATAAAAACCCATTTCTCTCGGCGAGTCGGGGGGCTCGCATCATGGCAGGGGACCTGGGGCTGTAACGGAAACATTTATTATTTAAACAAGTTTTTTAAATTACTTTTCCGTGTTTTGTGTTGGTGCATTTGTACGAAACCACCATTTCTCTCTCGAGGACGCTGATCAGGGGGCGCCGGCTATAACGGAATACCTATCTGTGTAGTTATGCTATGCAGATGGTAAGTGGGAGGACAATGCTGCATCAAGTATGTGCATGACTTCTTTTGCGTACTGACTGAGCATACATCATGTTTTTTTCTCGCACACATACACACCGCCTGGCTACGATTAATATTCATCCTAACTCTTTGAATATATATTTCCATCGTTCACGTTGGGGAGTGACGATAACAACATTTAACGTATTTTCTCTCGACGAGACGGGGGCTATAACGGTATATGAAGGATTATTATTGTTAAAACATACACTTTTTTTTTAAATACTACTACTTCTCCCGCGTGGTCCAAGCCTAAATGTGTTTTTGAAACCGACATTTCTCTAGTACTCTGGTCAGAGCCTTCGGCTATAATGGAATATGAAAGATTATTTAAACACGTTTTTTGAAATACTTCACACATTTCTCAAGCCTATATGTGTGTTGTCGCATGTAGGATGGACTTAAATGATAATCTAATTTGGGAATAATCTGAGATAACCCTCCCGGTTTGGAATTTAAGCACGTGCTCATCTGATAGGATCAACTTAAATGGTAATCGAATTTGGAAAGACTCTGAGATAACCCTCATCACCGCGGCACTCCGTCGCCTGGGGCTATGACATGGACGCTGGGAAGCGAGTCGTCTATCTGCTACGTCACCGCGGCACCCCGTCGCCTGGGCCTATGTCATGGCCGCTGGGAAGCGAGTTGTCTATCCGCTACATCACCGCGGCACCTCGTCGCCTGGGGCTATGTCATAGCCGCTGGGAAGCGAGTCGTCTATCCGCTACGTCACCGCGGCACCCCGTCGCCTGGGCCTGTGTCATGGCCGCTGGGAAGCGAGTTCTCTATCCGCTACATCACCGTGGCACCCCGTCGCCTGGGCCTATGTCATGGCCGCTGGGAAGCGAGTCGTCTATCCGCTACGTCACCGCAGCACCCCGTCAATTTTGAAATTGGAAAGACTCTGAGATAACCCTCCCAGCTTGGAATGCAAGAGCTTGACGTTTAACTTGCGCTCTATCCGTTGCATCACCGCGGCACCCTGCCGAAATGGAATGCAAGCACGTGAAGTTTGTATCGTATTTGGGAAGACTCTGAGATAACCCTTCCAGCTTGGAAGACAAGTGTGTGACATTTAATATGCGCTCTATCCATTGCATCACTGCAGCACCCTGCCAAAATGGAATGCAAGAGCATGAAGTTTAACATGCGCTCTATACGTTGTGTCACTGCAGCACCCGTTGATTTTGAAATTGGGAAGACTCTGAGATAACCCTCCCGGCTTGGCATGCAAGAGCGTGATGTAATAATAATAATAATACTTTAAATATATTTTCGTAAAATCCCTCAATCCCTCATTTGCCAAAAAAGGAGTCACAAGCAACATTGTGGAGTCATTGAAAAAAAATTTTTCATAATAAAATTTTGAAAAATTACTTTGGGAAATTTGGGAAATTTTAACGTTTTGAGAAGGGGGGGGGGGGATATTTCGAGGTAAAAACGGGAAAAAACACGTCATATGTTGACATTTTCTTATCAAGGTTCTGTGGCTCTGGGGCTACGTGTCACAAACCTGTCTTTAAACATACATTTTCTAACTACTAGCGTTCAAACCATAGTTAGTTTACACAACGAATCAGCAGGAATGCTAGCCATAGCCTTGTGACAAGAAGTTCAATGCATGCTGTCTCGTGCAGAGAAAAGGTGTGTTACTTTTACATGTACCAGNCCATAGCCTTGTGACAAGAAGTTCAATGCATGCTGTCTCGTGCAGAGAAAAGGTGTGTTACTTTTACATGTACCAGTGTGTCTCTTTAGATTATCACTTCTACCTAATGCTGCACCACACATATCGCATGTTAGTATTCTGGAAGTCGGTTTCTTTGAACATTAGCTCTGTTCATGGCGACGTGCATTGCAATTTTTACTGAAGGCCTTGCCACAGTAACTGCATTATTTTCCACGCAATTGTTGAACACTCTGTGAAGTTTTGCATGTAGTCGTGCAGGACATACTCAATAGCACACCCTCATTGGTTTTTATCATCTTCAACGGTTTGGATGGCGTTCGTGATTCTCGTTTTGCAGTCGGCAATGTTAGTCGGCAATGGTGGACGAAACACTTGATCTTTTATGTACCCCCATAGAAAAAAATCGCACGGGGTAAGATCTGGGCTTATTGGGGGCAAGTGATGAAGAGCCTGGTCACCAACTGCTCCTCAACCAATCCAGCATTGCGGCAACGTCTCGTTCAGGTATCCGCGGACAGCTAGGTGCCAATGGGGTGACGCACCATAAAGGAAATATCAGACCGTCCCTTTCACATTAACGTGTCGAATGCGAGCTCGCTACTCCCTCACCACCTCAAACCGAGAGTTATGAACGCCATCCAAACCATTCCACTGAACATGTTGACAAGAGCGTGGAACGAGTTTAATTATCATGTAGATGTCGTTCGGGCCGCTTATTGTGGTCACATCGAACATTTATGAATGTACGGTAAACAAACTTCACGGTTATACGGTTCATTTGATTGGTCAATCAAGGTTGTAGGTTGTTATATTATAGACCTTCAAATTTGGGGTATTCTTTTATACTCAGCCTGTACAATGGTAAAAAAAAAAAAAATTGCTGTTTTTTTACAGTTTTAAATGATACACATCTTTGTTCGACATGCGTGGTAAACTCTGGACTAAACTCTCAAAAAATTTGTATTTGATTAATAAACCTGCCTATTACAAATTAAAGATGTTCTGTGTGTGCTTCTTAGATGCAATATTGTTGTAAAGGGGCCTATCACAGAATGACTATTCTAATTTTTTGTGATCTATAAATGTTATAATGTCAAGCCCAGTACACACGTGCATCTTCCTTGTACACGAAAGTGAACACTCTCTTGTACACCTCGGCTTCTAGCGAACTTGTGTAGTGTGAAGAGCCACAGAGGATACTAGTGGCTAGCATACAAGGACTTCTAGCTAGTGCGAGATAGGGACTGTTATATTTTTCTATATCTTTTTTGTACAAGTCAAATGTAAGCAAACAAATGTTTTGCGCACGAATGTGCATTTAGATGAGATCTACCACTTTGAAGCAAATTAAAGTCATAGTACAAAAAATAAGTCGTAAGTGGTGAGATAAGTGCATAAAACCTATGACGTTTTATGTAATATGATCCAAATTTGAAGTTGTAATTTAAAAACTGTACACGTTCTTGTTCACGAACAAGTATCGTTTGAACACATCACTATTTGTAAGTGTTCTTCTTGTACACCTGTGATGTTTACTTCCGTGTACAAAACGACACCCATGTGTTCTGGGCTTAAGATTTTTTTTAGGACAAATATAAAAGTCAGTGGCTTGTTGCCTATTAATTAACTTGTTTACTGAAACACAAATTTGGTTGTTAAAAATGTCAACATCACCGTTTTAAGCTCTCAAATTGTAACTTTATTATTTTTTTGCAGAGCAGTTCATTTACAAAATAGCAACAATGCCCTATAAGTCATGATAATAATACAGTATTCAATTCCTATACTCTATATAGTCACTGCTGGTTAAAATTCCTAGGAAACAAATCACGTGCAGTGTAATGCTTTTTTTTTCTACTTTCTGCAGCCAACAAACGAGACTGTTGTGCTAAAACAATTTACTCCGAAGGCCCCTTAATCATCATTAAATCCAGATAGCTAGGCACTGTTTAAATAGAACAACCAAATAAAAAACAAGATGTTCATGTATTGAGGCTGTCTAGGTATCTCAATATGCTTTCAGCTGATTTGTATCCTTTGCCGCATAAAAATAAAAACAGTGCCCTATGATTGTCTTCTCCTACAGGGGTCGCAGTTATATATAAAATAGAATATATNCCATAGCCTTGTGACAAGAAGTTCAATGCATGCTGTCTCGTGCAGAGAAAAGGTGTGTTACTTTTACATGTACCACTGTGTCTCTTTAGATTATCACTTCTACCTAATGCTGCACCACACATATCGCATGTTAGTATTCTGGAAGTCGGTTTCTTTGAACATTAGCTCTGTTAATGGCGACGTGCATTGCAATTTTTACTGAAGGCCTTGCCACAGTAACTGCATTGTTTTCCACGCAATTGTTGAACACTCTGTGAAGTTTTGCATGTAGTCGTGCAGGACATACTCAATAGCACACCCTCATTGGTTTTTATCATCTTCAACGGTTTGGATGGCGTTCGTGATTCTCGTTTTGCAGTCGGCAATGGTGGACGAAACACTTGATCTTTTATGTACCTCCATAGAAAAATATCGCACGGGGTAAGATCTGGGCTTATTGGGGGCAAGTGATGAAGAGCCTGGTCACCAACTGCTCCTCAACCAATCCAGCGTTGCGGCAACGTCTCGTTCAGGTATCCGCGGACAGCTAGGTGCCAATGGGGTGACGCACCATAAAGGAAATATCAGACCGTCCCTTTCACATTAACGTGTCGAATGCGAGCTCGCTACTCCCTCACCACCTCAAACCGAGAGTTATGAACGCCATCCAAACCATTCCACTGAACATGTTGACAAGAGCGTGGAACGAGTTTAATTATCGTGTAGATGTCGTTCGGGCCGCTTATTGTGGTCACATCGAACATTTATGAATGTACGGTAAACAAACTTCACGGTTATACGGTTCATTTGATTGGTCAATCAAGGTTGTAGGTTGTTGTATTATAGACCTTCAAATTTGGGGCATTCTTTTATACTCAGCCTGTACAATGGTAAAAAAAAAAAATTGCTTTTTTTTACAGTTTGAAATGATACGCATCTTTGTTCGGCATTTGTGGTAAACTCTGGACTAAACTCTCAAAAAATTTGTATTTGATTAATAAACCTGCCTATTACAAATTAAAGATGTTCTATGTGTGTTTCTTAGATGCAATATTGTTGTAAAGGGGCCTATCACAGAATGACTATTCTAATTTTTTGTGATCTATAAATGTTATAATGTCAAGCCCAGTACACACGTGCATCTTCCTTGTACACGAAAGTGAACACTCTCTTGTACACCTCGACTTCTAGCGAACTTGTGTAGTGTGAAGAGCCACAGAGGATACTAGTGGCTAGCATACAAGGACTTCTAGCTAGTGCGAGATAGGGACTGTTATATTTTTCTATATCTTTTTTGTACAAGTCAAATGTAAACAAACAAATGTTTTGCGCACAAATGTGCATTTAGATGAGATCTACCACTTTGAAGCAAATTAAAGTCATAGTACAAAAAATAAGTCGTAAGTGGTGAGATAAGTGCATGAAACCTATGACGTTTTATGTAATATCATCCAAATTTGAAGTTGTAATTTAAAAAGTGTACACGTTCTTGTTCACGAACAAGTATCGTTTGAACACATCACTATTTGTAAGTGTTCTTCTTGTACACCTGTGATGTTTACTTCCGTGTACAAAACGACACCCATGTGTTCTGGGCTTAAGATTTTTTTTAGGACAAATATAAAAGTCAGTGGCTTGTTGCCTATTAATTAACTTGTTTACTGAAACACAAATTTGGTTGTTAAAAATGTCAACATCACCGTTTTAAGCTCTCAAATTGTAACTTTATTATTTTTTTGCAGAGCAGTTCATTTACAAAATAGCAACAATGCCCTATAAGTCATGATAATAATACAGTATTCAATTCCTATACTCTATATAGTCACTGCTGGTTAAAATTCCTAGGAAACAAATCACGTGCAGTGTAATGCTTTTTTTTTCTACTTTCTGCAGCCAACAAACGAGACTGTTGTGCTAAAACAATTTACTCCGAAGGCCCCTTAATCATCATTAAATCCAGATAGCTAGGCACTGTTTAAATAGAACAACCAAATAAAAAACAAGATGTTCATGTATTGAGGCTGTCTAGGTATCTCAACATGCTTTCAGCTGATTTGTATCCTTTGTCGCATAAAAATAAAAACAGTGCCCTATGATTGTCTTCTCCTACAGGGGTCGCAGTTATATATAAAATAGAATATATATAATACATATTATATAAAATAGAAAATATTTACACACAAAAGGCATTTAATTTTCTCTCCTTGTTTTTTTGCAGAGTGATGCATCAAAAACTGTGAGTGGGTCAAAACGCAATGCATTGGTTAGAACAATTGACACTTTCTTCAACAATATGTCAAAATTGGAGTCAGAGGTAAGAGTTGAGCCACTCGAGCCGCCTTCGTTGCTGTCAGCCATTGCTTTGAATCATGAGGGTCAAGATGTTGATGCTGTACTCGTTGATGTTCAGTGTTCGTTGTCAGATTTTGCTTCCGAAGATGGAAAGAAGCTTTTGGAACAACCTCATTGTTGACTCATCAGCAGAACCAGTAACACCGATGGGCTGTTGAGGCTGGAAAGAACTTTCATCTTACATATCACAGACCTGCACTCGAAGTTGCTAACCATGTCTGTGCACAGCGAGAAGCACAAGTTAAAGAGAATCAAGAGTGTTTGTGACCAATTGTAAACAGCATAATTTCTTGTGGTCATCAAAGTATTTCTTTGCGTCATCATAGGGATGATGGTGTCTTGTATCATCACACTTCCGATTCAAAAAGTAGTACTGATATTCATGAACAAAATGATTCCAGTTCTGTGGCAAAAGAAGATGGTTACTTCCGAGTTATTTTACACTTCAGAACTAATGCTGGTGACTCAAACCTACATTGTCACTTAGAAACTGATTCTTTTAGTGCAACCTACATTAGTAAAACCACCCAGAATTAAATTACTTATGTATGCAAAGAAGAAATCCATGAATCTATTTTGGCCAGAGTAAGAACAGCAAAATTTTATTCCACTATATTTTACAAAAAGACGGACATATATCACATGGAGCAACTAAGTCTATCTATCCGCTACCTCCATGATGGAGATTTTAGGAAGGACTTCATCACATTTTGTAATGCATACAAAATTATTTGACCTAAAGATTCTGGTGAAGAGCTTCGACTAACAGGCATCACACTGGCATATATAGTTCATGATCTCTGCAAGACGTTTAACGTAGATCTAACATACTGTGTTGGAATTGGCACTGACAGTTACTCAGTGATGGCATCCGAAACTTTCCAAGATAGCAGTCCATGCAAGGTGCTGCCCTTATAGCTACCATTTGCTGAATAATTCACTTGCAAGATCTTCTGATGTTACTCTTTGCCGAAATGCTTCAGCAACAATGAAGACAGTTGTGTTATTTGATAATGCCTAGGCAAAGAGACATAACATTAAAAAAAAATTACTTGGTAAAATGCATTGCATGGAATCTGCGAGACACATTGGGTAGAGAGGCACGAAGGCCACCTGCAGTTTCAGGGTGACACCTTGATGGAGATATGCGATGCCCTACATGAGATTTCATTGTGGAAGGACAGCAAAACCACATCTGATGCCCAGTGTCTTAGGCTTTCTCTGTGAATTCCAGAGTTCATTATCTCTTTTATATGTCTCAATAACATTAGGTAAGTTTGGCAAATTATATTGTTTATTATGCCGTTGCTACTTTATGTTTACATACAGTCATATTCTCATGCTTCTATTTCGTTTTTACTCATATTTCAGGGACCACAATGCCACTCAGTCACTTCCTTCAAACGTTATCTGTGGACTTAAAGAGGGATACAGATGCGACAAAGGACACCATGAGCATCCTTGAGCAAAAGCGAAAGGAGGCTGATTCAGATTTTCAGCAATTGTTTTCTGAAGCGCAAGAGGTTTCAGAAAAATTGGATGTTCTGCTAAAAGCACCGGGCACTGTTTCTCAGCAGACACATCGTGAGAATCATGAGATGTAGCCAGGTCAAACCTTTGAGGAATACTTCCGAAGAACAATTTATATTTCCTTGTTGGGCAATATCTTGTTGAATTTCAAGGGAAAAACTCAGCCCAGATGTTATTGAACTTTTTAATCTGGGTATCTTCTTGTCTCGTACGACATACACCGAGGAATATTTTGTAGCTGTGCACAAAGTGGAAGAGACATACAAACTGCTGCTTGATGCTCCTGCCACCATTGTTATAGCAGAGTTCAAACTTTGGATAGCCAAGTGGAAGCATGAGGTTGAAATGACACAGAAATTTCATATTCTTTGACTTTGTCTCAGATTATTTGTTTGTGCGACAGAGTGTATCCCAGTGTTAACTTGTTTCTTAGAATTGTAGCTACACTACCAGATAGCGTAACAACAGCTGAACGTACATTCTCAATACTTTGTCACCTCAAGATATGGCTCAGGGCAACAATGGAGGAAGAGAGGCTCACTGGTCTTGCGCTGCTGCATATCCATAAAGACATTGAGATCAATGTTGATAAAGTTATTACCAAATTTTCACAAAAATACTAAAAGGTGACTTAATTTGTTCTTTAAATGTTTTTATTATTAAAACCAAATGTTAACATCCTTTTAAAGTTATATGTGTAAATTAATTGGTTTGTCATTACTTTCTTAAACTGTGACGAGGCAATAACCTCTCCTTAATGGCCAATCAAAATTTGTGAACCCCCCCAAAATCCGAAGTCTAGATCCACCCCTGGTGAGAAGGTGCAGAGCAACAATTGTAAATAACTGAAAGTGAATACTGGGGTGGGCGAGATCCAATGACAACCAAGCTTGACAACCTTTCTGGACCCTCAATTACAGGAGAGTATAAAGGGCAGAGAGGTAAACAGAGGGCGGAGAGGAAAGTTTATGTGGGGTAATAACCTCTCTCAGTACTATCATGCACACTATCTACGACCGCATCTTGGGGGCAGCTGGTTTTTGAAGAGTACAGGCATAGCCATCATTGTGATAGCTATATGAAAAGCCTCTCAGTGAGGTTACCAGTGAAAGGGGTTTAGGAATTGTAATGACATGCCAAAAACTTATATGGTTCATCACTAATGATCCGCTACCAAACCAGGACTGGTAAGGATGAACACTATGATGAGCTTGAAATAATTGAAATTTCATCTGGTAGTGGAAGTGCAGGCAGAACTCCATTTGTTAGCGTGCGCCACCGGTCTGGGGAGCAGGAGGTTCTGGGTTCGAATTCTAGGTAAAGCAAGGTTGTTAGTTTAAGTTAGATGATAAGTTAGTTTATAAGCCATCCCCTGCTCAACCTTCAGGCATAACACTGGGAGAAGTTAGTAAACCCTTTCCAATCCAATTCAATTGTTATCCTCTCAGCCCACTCAGCTGTGCAATGTAGTCAGCATGCCTCAAGGTGGTCAACCACCACTAGTACAAAATATGTTGTTCTGGCAATCATAGGTGTGGCCAATTTCACATAATTCTGGTAACAGGTGGTCCCACTCCAAGGAACCAAGAGCAAAGACCTTAATTAAACATTCACTGTGGCCAAGGCTGGCATATATGTATATGCAATACAATCAAGGAAGCATGGCACACATTGGTTTTTACCTGGAGTTCAGAAGAACCTGCTATGTGTGTGTGAATAAAAATACCAACCTTAAAGAGTAGGTACTCATAGTCATGTCTAATTTTTCCCTTAAAAAATTACTTATTATAATACAATTTTTTGTATGGAAAATTAATTAATTTGATAGATATTCCATTCACAAAATAAAGTTGTTAGTTTACTAAATAAGGACATTTTCAAATTGCCTGTATTTGGTATGAAAAGAAACGTACAGAAGAACTTAATTTGTCTAAAATTGGTTTAATGTTGCTGGGTATGAGATCACACATATAAGTACACTGCAATGATTCAAAGTGTCTTGTAGTTGTTGTTTGTAGAACTTTATTTTTTTTAGAGCATTATTTAAAATACGCATTGAAAAATATTACATCAGTCAAAAACATGTTTTTCTGGTCCAAGTTTATTAATGACTGACTTAACTCCTGTTATTTTAGTTTTTCACATTTAATTATTAAAATTAAGACACAGGGCTAGAAAGAAACTCTTGGAAAATATATACACATATAAATTAATGAGATCTGAAAATGATATGTGTGTCACACACACGCAAAAAACTCACAAAAATTAATATGAATGTAAAAGCATGAGGTTACATGTAGTGTTTGCACTGTTCACAACTGGTAATGGTACAGCATAAAAAAATAACTGAACACTAATAACAGAAATCAAGTCTAGAATGAAAATTCCAATATTTACACAGATATGAACAGTTACTGGACGTATTTCACAACTGCAACATTATGTTTAAGACTGTGATGTTGCAGGAACAAGACAGAACACAACACATACACTGCTTCCAGCGACTGTGAAAGCAACAGCCTGACACATTGNGATGTTGCAGGAACAAGACAGAACACAACACATACACTGCTTCCAGCGACTGTGAAAGCAACAGCCTGACACATTGATGCTAAGTGCAGGCGCACATATTGCCACAGAGGTTGTACAAGTTCCACGTGTTGTACATCTCCATGATACTGAGCTGAGCCTTGTTGCAAGCAGTCACTAGGCACTGGTCCCGGTTGTGTATCCACTCGCATGGAACTGTGCCATTCACCGGCACCCCTCCCACGTACCGCTCGGGATTCACCCCGGCCAGCCAGATGCCCATGGCGACATCCTCCCCTTGAAACCTGGTGTGGAGGAACCCCCGGGCATTGAGCACCAGGAACTGTACCAGGTCTCGGCTCAGCACGTATCCTGCACCGCACGGGAATGGTGGGTACGTGTGCGAGCGGTAAGACAACTCTGCCCACTTCCCATCTGTCTGAACTGGCCAGAACTCTCGGAAACAGCTCCAGATCCACAGGTGTGGTTTTGAATGTACTTGTACTTCTTCGTACTCCTCCAAGTCCTGGAGTGTCTTGATCACTTTCTTCACGTCAATGAATGTGTCGTCATCAGTTTTTAGGAGATACGAAAATTCAAACTCTTTATAGATCCTGAAAAAAAAAGTAGCATTATTCTAGTTTATTTATAAGGGTATAAAACATACTTAAATCTCTTTCCATCACCATATTTGTCCTGCAATGAAAATGTAATGCAGAAAGTTAATTTTTGAGAAAATAATTAAAAATTAAAGCAAAAGCTAACTGTACGATTACACATATTCAAACAAGGAAGAGCTACTCTGAAAGTGGAATACACTGTAGCATGTAAGGTTATATGCATCAAAACACATCTACCGAAAAACTGTACATAGAAAATTTTCAGCGTTCCTGGAAAAATTCCTATATAAATACTGTTAAAATAATCTGCTTTTATATTGTTAACAAAATATTGCATCAATTGAAACATCTTTCAGTCTCATCAATTAACAGTTCACACAACAAAAAAACAGTAGTTTATGTTAGGTGGGGTAGACACTTTGGTACACATAGGTCGACTAAGAGTAGCCATAACACAAGTAAACACACAACATTGGGTTAATATATCAATATATTATGTCATCAACATAAGATTACAAGGCTATGCACAATGTAAGTGTTTCGGATTTAAACTTTAACTTTAAATTGCATCATTGGATTAGATGGACCAGATGCTTTAGCGTGCTGGATCCATTCATAGCAAGGCATAAGCATTACCACAAATATACTCGGGATGCCTACTATGAATATGTAAGGTCTATGAAAGAAGACTCTTTGGCTATATNAAGCATTACCACAAATATACTCGGGATGCCTACTATGAATATGTAAGGTCTATGAAAGAAGACTCTTTGGCTATATTTAACCTCACATATATGTGCTGGTACAATAACATAGTAGAATGGCGTAACGGTTGGATCCAGACCGGTCATCAGCACAAGAAAAAGAAGTTGTACTTGTGGGACCCTTCAAGTGTGAGCAAGACCACTTGTTGCAACTGAATTCTGCATGGTGTGTGAATTTTTTACCCAGATGTTGGTAAGTTTGCATTTAAAGATACAGATCACCGGTTTTATGACGTAATAGTCTTTGAGAAGCATAAGCACGTAAACTGTTTGTTTATGCAAGCTCCTAATAACTAGGTGAGAAAACAATAAGCACGGTGCTCTCCTCTCCAGTTTGCTGATGATTGGGAGTCAGGCGTGACCTTGCTTCCTCCCCTTACATGCCTGACAAGAGGGGAAGCTGTTAACTAACAACCAGCATGGCTCTCTCATCTCTGCCTCTCTCTCAGCTGCACACCTTTCTTTCTCCCCTTACATGCCAGCTAGAGAAAAAGTGGTTATCTAGCAAAATAAACTGAGTCCCGCATATTATCTCTTTCACTCTGCAGCATGCTTGCTTCCACCCCTTATGCCTGGCGAGAGAGGAATCGGTTGCCTAGCAACTAGTACTGGCTGCGTCCTCACATCCACTCTATTGGCCAGCCAGTGAGAGGCAGATATCAGTTATCTTTGGGCACACTCGGCTGTAGTACATCATGGCCTTGCACGATATTGCTTCCTACCCTTACATGCCTTGCAAGNTCTCCCCTTACATGCCAGCTAGAGAAAAAGTGGTTATCTAGCAAAATAAACTGAGTCCCGCATATTATCTCTTTCTCTCTGCAGCATGCTTGCTTCCACCCCTTATGCCTGGCGAGAGAGGAATCGGTTGCCTAGCAACTAGTACTGGCTGCGTCCTCACATCCACTCTATTGGCCAGCCAGTGAGAGGCAGATATCAGGTATCTTTGGGCACACTCGGCTGTAGTACATCATGGCCTTGCACGATATTGCTTCCTACCCTTACATGCCTTGCAAGNTATCTTTGGGCACACTCGGCTGTAGTACATCATGGCCTTGCACGATATTGCTTCCTACCCTTACATGCCTTGCAAGAACGGAAGTGATAGCCTTTCAACTACCACAATGTCCTTCTCTTGTTCCACTTGTGAGGCAGATAGCCTCCACACCGGGTCCCATTTGCATCTGTATAGTGTGTGACTTCTCTATTAAAATGAGGAGAGATTACTCATAGCAAGGGGGCAAAAATATTTCTGGCCATCCTCGGCTGCAACTCACCACAGCACGAAGCACTATGACTCGTCCCCTTCTCACTTTGTGGAGGGAATGGCTGACAAGAGATTACCCTACCATGAAATTTGTTGGGGAGGTCTGGCATAGGGCGCATATCGTGGTGTGGCTAGGGGTGTTTGAAAAAACACAGCAACTTTTAGACTATACATTTTTTTTTTTTTTTTTTTTTATNTTATGCAATAAAACTTGATGCACCTCATTTCCTCCTGAAAAAGTATATTTTATGTATAACATTACTTTGTGGTGTAACATTTTTTTATTTAGGTGAGTTAAGGTGAAATAATTTTATGACTTTTTAAAAAATTCCCGTATACATTGTATCTATTGGTTAAACTTTATTCACAAATAATATGCAGCCCTCATTGTACCCAACATGAAGTTTAATAAGATTATTACTGTACATTTCGGTTCATCTACTGAAATCTTCGATGTATGGACGTTTTTTGACAGACCCCTGAAAATGGTAGATAGAGAAGCCACTGTACTCAAATAAACAGTTTAATGGTTTACTTATAATCTTACTTTATGTACATTTTAAAATCATGACAAAACAAATTGTAGTAAGGATATTGTTAGTTATTGGGGCTATCACTATTGTCATGTTTGCTCTGACTGCCATGGAGTTACTGGCTTCCTTTTGGTAGAAAGTTTTTGCCTAATAGCTGCTTATTGCAAAATTGAGACATTGAGCACAGGACACACGGATGACTAGCCTGAGGTTTGCTGATCAGTCTGGCATGTGTGCATATTTTTTTTCTCCTTTTAAGATTAGAGAATTTTTGTTCTGTTGTTGGAATAGAAATAAGTTAGCAGTTCACTTAGGTACGGCCTCTTCCTTGCTTAGGAGTTTTAAATGGCCGAAGACAACCTAAGCTGTAAGCAAATTTGTATGGAAATATTGTCGGATGTGCAGGCAAAGTACAATCAAAGGATTAACCTCTAGGAAGACCTTTTGATGTTGGTCGCAACTCTGAAGGATGAGCAGCACCCAGGGATGGAATGTGTCGACAAACATGTAAAACTTCAAGTAGTTCATAATGAAATTTAAAAGTAATTTCAATTTTGGTTCGCTTTCTTTATCGTCATATAAAAATTAATTAGTATCAGTTCTTTTTTTATTACTGCTTAGGCTGAAAACCGAAAGTGTAGTTACTCGGACTCATCAGTATACGCACACAAACTGGAAGTTCTAGTTTGGAGTCACAATTAGGTAACTGTACCTGGAAAAATCTGAGAAAACATAGAGGAATAACGTTTAAACATGTGTGTGTATAATTGTGAGGACTTAAGGTTTATTAAAAACTTTTAGCCTGAAACGGTTTATTCATAAAGTAATTTATGCTGATTTTGTTTAAAATTGATTAATTATGCTCTTTAATTCTAATGATTAGCTTCACTAACTCATTTTTGTTTTCACTTTATAACAGTATCATAAAGTCATAATTACATACTTAACAGAAATTTTTTTATTTTGGCGTAAAAAATTCCCAAAAGAAAAAACAAAACAAATTTTTTTTTTCTTTTTTACGAATATTGTTATCAGGCTTATTTAAATTATGTCACGCTAACAATGCAATAGCTGTAAAAAAAAGGAATAGATTAAATAGTTTTTAATTAGTGCTTATATTAAAATATGTACTGCATCCCCCCCCCTTTTTTTTAAATTACAACTAAATTAAAACACTGTACTAAGAGAAAAATTTTGGGGTGTGGGAGGGAGGTGGATTCTTTTAGGGTACTTAACTTAATTTTTTTTAAGATAAATCGGTGATTTGTCAATGGACATGCCTTGCTTGAACTAAGATGGAATGACTCTGCGTCAACAGATTGTCAAATGTAATTTCTGTGATTGGATATAAAATAAGACCAAATAAAAATAAAAAAATAATTAAGATGACAAAGCTTTTGTATGTTATGTTGGAGTTAGTTGGAAATGGATACCATCAACAATTGTGGACCATGGTAACCACCTTCCTGAAGTTCATCATAAACTGAGTGCTTGCAACAACTGCAGAAAATAATACTGAAGTACTGTATTTCACTTTTAACTTTTTACTACCACGTAAACAAGTTGTAAAGACAACACTTGCTGTAGGCTGGCAAGAGTGTTCTCATCACAACTGCATATGCTACATCCTTTTTATTACCGTCAGCAGCTGAGATTACTGATGATGGGTGTTCCTTTATTTACTGTTGCTGCTGAGGATTCACAGAGGTATTTTGACATCTGGGTTGGAGGTTACACTTTCTGCCGAGACCACTGATGTGCATGAAAGGCAGTTTCAGCAGTAGAAGATGACTGAAAATGATCACCGTAAACAATAATTCTATGTAANTCACGTAACCAAGCTGTAAAGACAACACTTGCTGTAGGCTGGCAAGAGTGTTCTCATCACAACTGTATATGCTACATCCTTTTTATTACCGTCAGCAGCTGAGATTACTGATGATGGGTGTTCCTTTATTTACTGTTGCTGCTGAGGATTCACAGAGGTATTTTGACATCTGGGTTGGAGGTTACACTTTCTGCCGAGACCACTGATGTGCATGAAAGGCAGTTTCAGCAGTAGAAGATGACTGAAAATGATCACCGTAAACAATAATTCTATGTAAAATTGGTGTTATTTGCTGGGGATGCGGAGAGGGTATGGATGGGTTTGTATTCAGTTAGTTTAACCCGAATTAAATGTCCAGATTGTTATAATTTTTACAAATTACTATCCTTAACTTTGAAAAACACAACAAACTTGATGAGCGTAGTGATTGTCATTTACTTCTGCTGCTGGCACAACTGATGAGTGTTCCGCCACCAAGATCACTGATTGGCTGTTGGTGTTCCTAAAGGCTTTTGTACTTATCAGTAACCTTAGCACTGCCAGTAGAAAAAGGAGTGTAGCCAGTGTGTAGTTATCATTACAAAATTGATTTGTATTCCAACTGTTTGAAAATGAATAGCCACAAGGTACGCTACTTGCATTCAGCTGTCTCTGCCACCTATTTTATACGTATCAACAGAACCATAATAACTTTTAATGGTCACAGTAACAGGAAGTATTCACACCATTTGCAGTGTAGCAGCATGTGACATAGAAGTTTTACGGTTATTTTGTATAACGTGTACCAACATGATTTACGGGGGTAAAAAGTAATCCCTGTTGAAGAATAATTTAGTTTTATTTATTTTGTAAAACAGTTAAGTTTATGCATTTATGCCTGCTTTAAAGTGTACACTCTCAATGTCTTTGTTTACCAAGAAAAGTTTTGTGCACGAAATTTAAAACAGCAAAATTGTTGGTAGAGATGTGTCACTACAGACAGACTATTTTGAATGACGCAGATATGTTTACGCCATTCCAGAACTCAGTAGTTGTGTTAGGTACAAAAATTTCCATTTGTTTCTAATGTTTTAGAAAATAATTTTTGGCCATAACATTTACACATATATCAATGGTTGAAAAAAAAATAGACAAAAATATGCATGTTAGCTAATAGGCTACATATTGTTGATTTATAATAAAACAGAAACTTACAATTCATAGAAGGCAAGCATCTTGGCAGGTAAATTTCTATAAGTGTCTTCAACATCAAGAAGCATAATATCGTTCTTCCATGCCATCTCCGACAGCAGTCCATGCCTCATCTTGCGCAGTTTGTTGTTCCACACAACTTGGCGTGCAGCCCTTTCCTTAATGTGCAGGACAAGTGCCTCTGGTTCTGAGGGACATCACACATTACAGTTGTTGTACATGCTCAACCCTCTTCATATTTCACTTCAAAAGATATACAACCATAAGCCATATAAACAGGTAAGTGCAATAGAGCTGCTAGACTGTGAGCTCTCTGGTTCATATTATCGCAATGAGACTATTTCTCACGATGAAGGAAAGTGTCAGTGTTGCCAAATATTTAGTTTAGCATGAAAAGAGTAGTTGNCAATGAGACTATTTCTCACGATGAAGGAAAGTGTCAGTGTTGCCAAATATTTAGTTTAGCATGAAAAGAGTAGTTGGGCAATGAGAAAATAATGAAATGACTCTGACATTTGTATAGAAACTGACAGTACATATGGTAACATGCCTACCTTCTGCACAATGTAATATGTAAACATTTGTGTTCCATGATAGATACAGTATAAGGTTGACTTGAGAGATCACAGTGTACCAGCTGCAAATTATCATAATTTTATAATGAATTCTCACCGGAAATGGTGAAAACCATGGCAAGTGGCATACACAAGTTTTCTGTGAAAGGCACTGGCTTCTCCCCAGGTGAGCTCCGTGCCGTCAGGAATGTCACAACTCCATTGGGAACATTCCAAGCGAAGGTGCACAGGTGACTGACTGCCCACAGACCATTGATTCCGTCGGACACCGTGAACTCGAGGGAGCCCTCGAAGCCCTTCTTCAGTAAGTACGGAGTAACAGACTTGGACACAGCGAGGGAGTAGTTTGCGCTGAGGTCCTCCTTTGTGAGAGTGGCAGTGAACAGTGGGAGGCCACCTCCCACCTGACTCAAAGTGACCATGACCGCCTTTGAGCCTGATAGAAGGTGCCTGGCCACTGTTATCCTCCGCACAGTGATTGGGTGGTTGACTCTGAATGTGAAACATGTGTAGACCTTCCTTGGAGTGGTGGCCACCACGTTATCTGCCATGGCATAATTAGCAGTGCTGCTTGATATTTCGCTTCCTTTTTCAATATCTGAAAAACAGTTTACCACAAATACAGCCACTATACTAGCTAAAACATTAAGCATATTATTGTTATAAATGAATACAGAAATTTTTTTTTATTAAATCAATTATTTACAAAAACTTATAACTTTAAAAAGTTATAAGTAACTAGATTTAAAATTAATAACTCAATTTAGCATATTATCAGGTGACTAAAATGACTTCTTTATGTAACTGTTATCATCATACTACGTATTGTAGATCTATTAACATAGTTATGTGTTATATTGTTACATCTACATTAAAATTATTATGGGTTACGGTATGTGATGAGTTTAGAGTTTTATTTTACACTAACACATCTAAAAACATTATATTAACATATAAGATCAACATTATATATTGTACAACTACAGTAATTATATAATTCATATTTCTGATAATAATTTAAAAACTTTATTGACTGATGGATGGAGTACAGGGGATGGACAAAAAAATATGAACCACTGATATATACACAATATTTATTTATTAATAAGGTGTTGGGCCACCATTTGCTTTTAGAACAGCTGCAATTGTTCGCAGAATAGATTTGTAGAGTGTCTGAATAGTTTCCAACGGAATGTTGTCCCATTCTTGTACCAAAACATCCGCCAATTGCTTCAATGATGTTGGAGATGGAAATCTGCTCCTCACTCTCTGCTCTAAAACTCCTCATAACAGCTCAATTATGTTGAGGTCTGGCGAAGATGTTTGATGATATTCTGATGCTCCTCAAACCAAGACTGAACCTTTTTGGCTGTGTGTATGGGCGCATTATCATCTTGGAATATGGCAGTGTTTGGCAGTAATATGCTAGTCATAGTAGGAACTTCATCATTGAGGATGTCGAGATATTCATTCGCAGTAATCCGGCCAGTGATGTGAATGAGAGGACCAGCTGAATACCACGATATAGCCGCCCAAATCATAACGGAACCTCCACCATGCTTGACTGTAGGAAGCAGGTAGTCTGGATTGTAGCCTTCTTTTGGGGTTCTCCATACATAAACCCGGCCGTTTGTAGGAAACAATGTAAACGATGATTCATTGGACCATACCACAGTCTTCCAATCATCAAGTGTCCGGTTTTATGATCGTGGTACCACTTCTTTCGCAGCTTAGCGTTGGCTTCCGTTATAAAGGGTTTCGCAATTGCAGCCCTTCCATGAATGTTAGCTTTGTGGAGCTCCCGCTGTACTGTTTTTGTCGAAACAGTATTACTCAAGTGAGTGTTGAGTTCTGCTGTCACTTTTGCCGCTGCAGTTTTATGCTGTCTGGCCACAATTATTTTTAATGTTCATCGGTCTCTGTCAGTTAACTTTGGGTTTTGCCCACTATTTCTCTTCGCCAATGATTTTTTACCATGTTGAGACAAACTCTTTTAAGGCAGTTTTAATAAGATATACCTCTTTAAAAAAAATGGGGAAGTTTTTATGCCATACTTTAGAGACCAAAACCAATTTCCACAAATTTTTTACACAAGTGGTGTTATTGTAGGCCATGTAAACTTGTGTGTTTTAGTGGCTCAAGACACTTATTTTCAAAATGATGGCTGTGTAGATATTTCAGGTTAGTGAACCCTATCATTCAAAACATTAGACTGATTACATCCGAAGTTGATACTCCGATCCTACCTCTGTGTTGCAGTTGATTGCATGCTAGCTTAATTTAATGAATATTTCTGTATTCGAATCCCAGGTAAGTCACTTGTGTATTTTAATCATCTTAGTACTGTTCTACGGGTTTTTGGTTTCATCTCTAATGATATTGCTGTCAATGAGATGTCAATGCCTACCTGCCATCTAAGCATTTAAGAATTTCACTAAAATTTATTTGTAGCCATGTAGAGGAAAGTAGGCTCATTAGTTATCAGTAACTTCTTGTTTATTGTATAGTAGTGAAACCCTAGTCAGTAGTAAAAAGAAGTCTGTCTGATGGAGTTTTGAACTCATACCCAAAATTCATACTCAAATTACATTACTGCAACTGCAATGGTAACACTGCAACACCGCTTCACACCTAGATAATAATGTTTAAATATGTGNCAGCTTAGCGTTGGCTTCCGTTATAAAGGGTTTCGCAATTGCAGCCCTTCCATGAATGTTAGCTTTGTGGAGCTCTCGCTGTACTGTTTTTGTCGAAACAGTATTACTCAAGTGAGTGTTGAGTTCTGCTGTCACTTTTGCCGCTGTAGTTTTATGCTGTCTGGCCACAATTCTTTTTAATGTTCGTCGGTCTCTGTCAGTTAACTTTGGGTTTTGCCCACTATTTCTCTTCACCAATGATTTTTTACCATGTTTTGTGCATTCTGTCATTACCGTGGATACTGTCGCTTGTTAAACGTTAAACAATTCAGCTGTTTTCGTCATAGACGCTCCCGCTAACCGAGCACCAACGATTTGCCCTCTTTCGAAGTCTGAGAGATCACACATTTCACAGATTGTTTGTTTTAACCGTCGCAGAACAAAGCGTATAATACACTGAAATATAACCTACAAGACTTGGCACGTAAACTGTGCAATACATACGCATCACATTATTTACACAGAAGCAGTGTTGCCAACATGCAACAAAATGTACTATATTGCATAGTATTCATATTATTTTGTCCATCCCCTGTATAGAAGGCTTGATTGAAAAATATGACTGGGCAGACAGAGGAATGGTGGTGGTGGTGGCGGTGGTGGTGATGATGATGATGATGATGATGATGATTTATAATAATAAAATAACATTACAATAATTTATTTATTTATTTTAAATATTTAGTAGAAACGAGACAAAATAACTTGTATGCTAACATAACCAAATTTGCAATCAAAATTATTGCCTACACCTAAAGATGTTAGGTAACAGAAATAAATTACTTCACCAGCATGTTTTACATATAATTTCTGCAAAAAAAAAAAAAAATGTATATATACACAGATGCTCATGCACACACAAACACATGCGCAAGCATGCACACACACCCATATGTTTAATTCTATTCCAATAGTGAGATTTAGTGTTAGCTTCTTCAATGTAAACTTTTATGGGTCAGTTTCCCTTAGTGTCTTGATTCTCGATGTTTGTAGTTGTGAATATTATGTAAAATGTCATGAGCTTTCTACATGCTGAATAAACCAATACTGTGAGCACATGGAGATTTTTGGACATTCGCTATTGTGATGCAGATGTCTGTCGTAAAAAAACACGACTGAACACAAAAAAAATATACTTAAATAAGACAAGTAACCTATGGACGAGAAAATAAATATATGTATACAACACTGGAAAATTCCAAGAGGGAATGGAATAAAAAAAAACAACAGCAACTAATTACGAAAAATATATGTATATTTACAGGACCAACAGATAACACATATAAAAAAAAACACAGGCTAAACACCTGCCTGAAAAAATTAGGACAACACTGACAAAATAAGAAGGAACAAAATAGGGCAACACAACAAAGAAATGCACTCAAACACAGCAGTTTTACCAGACATGACAGAATGCAAGCCAGGTATGCTGTGGTCAAGAATATATATGCACAAAGCCAGAAAATTCCATGAAGGAATCAAGTAAAATAAAACAGGACGGCAGGCTAAATACGGAATGAAACAACTATATACGACCAACAGACAAAACACCAAAGATGACACAGGCAAGTTATCTACTTACACAAATAAAACAAACACAACAAAGAAATTCGCACAAACACAGTAGTTTTTCCAAAACCGACAGAATGCAACGTTTCGGGAACTGCTATCTGTTCCCGTCTTCAGGCCGCGACACACAGGGCCCAAGAACACAAGTGCGATTGACGAGGAGATCGGAAAAACATGGGTTTATGACAAATTAAAATTATGCAATATCTCCTTAAACAACAGATTTATATCAAATTTAGCCAATAGGTAGCACTGTGGCTGCCCATGTAAACTGTTAAACTTTTAGAGGGTCACACACACACATATTTTCAAATGGCTGCCATATAAAAATTTTAGATCAGAATTTTTTATCTACGAAATCACACAACAAATTACAACTTAACTTTGTATGCTGACAGTATCAATTATTTCCATAAAAATGGTTTATGCAAAGCCTTATTTCTCCACCATTTTGTAAGATAGCACCACACAAAATAATACAATTTTTATGTTGCTTTTGGGAAACAATCAACCAATTTTTGTCAAATTTCGTGAAGAAGTTATACTGTGGTTTAAGTGTGTAAGTCTTCTATTTTACGAATAACGGCTATACAAACATTTTAGCTTAGTGTGATATAACCATGAAACAGATTTACATTTAACTTTGTCAATCATTGAATGTGATAATACATAAACTTGTTGTCCTTCATTTATGAAGATTGTCACTAAACAATGGAGGTTTTAAGCCACATCTCAAGGACCAATCTACCGATTCATACAAAAAATTTCATGAAGTATTGCTACAGTAGGGTATGTAAATTAACATGTGTTATGTGTGGCAGGCATGTTATAATGGGGTTTATATAAATAATTAAGATTAATTTGTTATATCTATAAAACAGTTCAACACAATTTTGTACACAATCAGTATTACTTAGAAGCTTCATTTATGCATACAGAAATCCTCCTTTGCCGGATTTTTTGCAAAATTATGTCATATTTCTGGGACAATTCAACTAATTTCCACCAAATTTTGCACAACTACAAAAGGCAGTGTAAAGTTACACAATTTAAATAGGGCCACACATTATTTTTCAAAATGGCGGCCATGTAAATATTTAGATATGGTTGGCATATCTATTTAACAATTTAACCAAATTCAATCAAACTTTTTATGCTGATAGTATCTAATAGAAACATTGCAGAGACAAACTCTTTTAAGGCAGTTTTAATAAGATATACCTCTTTTAAAAAAATGGGGAAGTTTTTATGCCATACTTTAGAGACCAAAACCAATTTCCACAAATTTTTTACACAAGTGGTGTTATTGTAGGCCATGTAAACTTGTGTGTTTTAGTGGCTCAAGACACTTATTTTCAAAATGATGGCTGTGTAGATATTTCAGGTTAGTGAACCCTATCATTCAAAACATTAGACTGATTACATCCGAAGTTGATACTCCGATCCTACCTCTGTGTTGCAGTTGATTGCATGCTAGCTTAATTTAATGAATATTTCTGTATTCGAATCCCAGGTAAGTCACTTGTGTATTTTAATCATCTTAGTACTGTTCTACGGGTTTTTGGTTTCATCTCTAATGATATTGCTGTCAATGAGATGTCAATGCCTACCTGCCATCTAAGCATTTAAGAATTTCACTAAAATTTATTTGTAGCCATGTAGAGGAAAGTAGGCTCATTAGTTATCAGTAACTTCTTGTTTATTGTATAGTAGTGAAACCCTAGTCAGTAGTAAAAAGAAGTCTGTCTGATGGAGTTTTGAACTCATACCCAAATTACATTACTGCAACTGCAATGGTAACACTGCAACACCGCTTCACACCTAGATAATAATGTTTAAATATGTGTGAAATTTACAAAGGTCTATCTGAAAAATTGCTTGTATGAAATTTTTATTATCTGTTTAATGTTTTCAATCTTTAGTATGCTCTCCAGCAGTAATTAAAATATATCGTAATCAATGTTACTGGTTTTTGTCATATTTTAAAGCCATTCAAATGAGTTCCAATCTTCCAGATATGCAAACAAGATGAAGGCATCATTTTTGGTTTCTTCATCAACTTGTTTCGGGTAGTGGCCATGGGGAGTGCCCTGCGCTCTGAAACTTAAAACGTAATTGGCCAGATATGAAAGCTGGTNCAAACAAGATGAAGGCATCATTTTTGGTTTCTTCATCAACTTGTTTCGGGTAGTGGCAATGGGGAGTGCCCTGCGCTCTGAAACTTAAAACGTAATTGGCCAGATATGAAAGCTGGTATGGAACCTGCCATGGANATGGGGAGTGCCCTGCGCTCTGAAACTTAAAACGTAATTGGCCAGATATGAAAGCTGGTATGGAACCTGCCATGGAAAAAAGGATAAGTTCTATTACCAAACCTGGCATGAATCCAGTCATAGCCTACAAGGTGAGAAATGCTGTGATGAGTGCTGTACTAGCTGGTATAACAGATGCTACGGGCAGACTTGCACAAGTTTTTACAGAATCTGGTACTGTGTATTATGGCCTTAAGTGACATTCACCGGGAAGGTTACATCATCACTGTAGATAACGCTGAGAACTGTGCTCTCTACTAAACTAGAATTTCAATGACAAATGTTTTTTCTGGCCTTCCTAATGTTTGCAGCTGGCTCTTCTGAGTACCTGCAAACACATAACAGGTTGTTCATAACAATTATTTTCTGAAAATACCTTCAATTTTTGGCGGTTTCCACTCTTCACAGTCATATTCGCTGATACGATCTTCTGGCGGAACACTACAGCTGCGGTCACCCACCACGAAGAAATACTTAACGTTACTTTTCATAAGGTTGGCCCATGTATCTCTGATGCTCTGGCGTTGCTCTGTGTTGTTCTGTGCTGATAGTATTCCAATTATGAGCAAGTAACCCTCTCGTTCTAAAACATCTGCAAAGAATGCGTAATGTGAGAATTCNCTGATAGTATTCCAATTATGAGCAAGTAACCCTCTCGTTCTAAAACATCTGCAAAGAATGCGTAATGTGAGAATTTTTCAACATGCTGTACTTCATCAAAATCATTGCTTAACAGTTTCCAAGATAAATTTCAACTAATTGAATGATGAAAATGACTCAAAACAAAAGATACTCTGGTAAAACAAATTCTGAAAGTTCTGTTCACATTTAAGTTAAAATTTTCTAACATAGGCAAGATTATACACATAAGAGGTCATATTCTGTTATATAGCAAACTTATGGCTTGCAATACTACATTTTTGATTCAAAAGGTGATATATAATTATGTAATTGACAGCTTTTGACATACACTTTCGGAAAAGACAATTATTCTAAGACTATAATGGATCCCAAATCCTAGACCACAACAATGTTTAAGAATACTGCANTTTCGGAAAAGACAATTATTCTAAGACTATAATGGATCCCAAATCCTAGACCACAACAATGTTTAAGAATACTGCAGTATGAAAATTAAAAGTTGAAATAGTATTGAAGCTAAGAAAATTGTAAATAATAAATTTAAATAACGAAAAATATTACTGTAAACAGGGTATGATCCAAACAAGAATTTGAGTATTAAATTGTTAACATATTACCACAACATACCGAATCGAGCACTATGTAACCTTAAGGATATTTCTTGAATTGCAGCAGTCTGTAAGGAAACATTTAACTTTAACTAACTGAATAACAGGAAATTCAATTGGTAATGTCCACAAAAATTATTGATTAATTTTTAAAAAATTGTTAATGTGACGCCATGCTTTTCGTTATGTCTGATGGCAAAGAACAAGAAGTTAGAAATGAAAGACGTGGATATCTGAGTGAAAAGTAATAAAAAAACAATCACATATACAGTATTTATGTGGCTGACATACATAAATATATTCAAGATAAATACTACGTGACTGTCATTTCGGGTTTAAAGCATTTATAACTATAAAATGTTCCAATTCATTGGCAATCCAGCAAAATTTACATTTCAATATTCACATTTCAGTTTCTTGTTGCACAA
This sequence comes from Clitarchus hookeri, assembly GCA_002778355.1. Taxonomy (NCBI): domain Eukaryota; kingdom Metazoa; phylum Arthropoda; class Insecta; order Phasmatodea; family Phasmatidae; genus Clitarchus; species Clitarchus hookeri. The sequence continues at coordinate 56,287 of NQII01004178.1, forward strand.
TGAGTAATGTTTTGTTGAAGGTAATGAAGAGTCATCACCAGCGGACATGTTGATACATGATATTACAGCAGTGCAGAAAACATTGTACCACAAAATGCTCTAAAAACTATTTTGAGTATGCTGTTATACTAAGTCATGCATTACACCAGTCCCCCCCCCCCGGAAACACTTCCACCATACCAACATGTCATGTTCCTGATTGAAAAGATATAGGGATAAATCTGCACAGCTACCTTGGACCAGGGCAAAGTCCTATTTTTTGAGTGAAATCCATGCCCACCCTGGCAATATAGTCAGGTGCTGCATCATCACAGAAAAGGAAGAATTCTCACCAATGTACAACAGATGCTAGAGGACATGTGAGTAGTGCATTCACCAGTTTTAATGCAAAGTCCCACTTCTCCCATTTGGCTCTGACTAGACAAGCGGCAGGAAGGCATCAAGCCCCAATAAGTTACAGCTGTGTAAGTAGAATTTTTTTTGTAAAAAGTTTACGTGGTTTCCACTGGGATGCACAAAATCTTTCTTGGGTATAAACCATTTATTTTGACATATTTTTGTCTTCTTTTAAAATGATTAATGTTTTGGGGAATAGCACTTGTCCAATTACAGGCCAGCAATTGTCTTTTAATTATTTGGGATGTGGGAAGACACAAATCTCCAAAGATGTGATTTTCAGTTTGCCTGTACTGTTAAAGTCACAACTGCTGGCGGGTGAATTTACGGTGAAGCAGGGTGCGACCAGCGAGGAGAGAGGTACCTGCGCGCAACCTGCCGCAGCCTGATACCGTACTAAAAACATTAGTCTCAGTACAATCAATTGTGCATTTGCTGATGCACACCAAATATTTTGGTAACAATTTGTACATAACTGGGCAGTCGCTAATATCAGCTGCCGCCGGGCGAGCTGTGCCAGTGGCCCGAGCACAGGCATCTAGGGAGACGAGCTAGCACTTGTGGTGCTTACAGTATGCTCTTCTGAGGTGCAACATAGTTTTACAATATTTAGCACTAAAAATGTCTAGTTTTTCTACCCGGCTTTGCTATATGTATAGATATAATACAAGTAAAAGTTCATTATAACCAAAAATGACTTTTATATAAAAACATACATATATATGCTTGTAATGTGTGGCATATTCATGAAACAACCAAACAAGTCACACATGGGGTGATTTTTCAACGGTTTTTATAAGTGTACATATTAATGCTGGTTAATGCCCCATTTTACCATCGTGTTTTGTGTGTGACACTTGCATAACGTTCTGCATAATTCTGCATTATTAAATTCTCGTCTCAAGGTATGATGAGATAAATATATTTTGTATGAAAGCTATGTTTGGACATTTTCTTTTCTCTGGGAGCTGTGGGCCCCCTTCCATTCAAAATATGTAAGTAGTTCTGCTTTTTTTTCTGTTGTACATGTACATTATCCCAATGCATTAATATACGGCCAACGCTAAAAACTTTGCGTACTACCTTATGTTCATTTAAACAGGAAAAACTGATTCATCAACTAGCTTTCTATTAGATTAGGTAATCCATTTTAAAATTTAAAAAATGTGGTGATAAAATGTTTGATGTTATAGTACTGGTACTTGTGCGTTACTGTCATGATTTTGTGGCATTTTAGTTGTTTCGATAATTTTCTCATGAAAATTGGCAATTTCTGGACGTCCCGTTGTCGAGTTTTTCTTAGAAAATTCTCAGAGAATGCTGTTATATCAAGACAGTGGAAGTTATTTTGTTTTTATAAGCACAACTTATTTGTGAAATTGTTTTAAGAACTATAAAATTTTTACCTACAGTTATTTTGCTCGTATAGCCCTCTCATGCAGTTGTTTTTAGGAAGTAGACTGATTACAGTGCCTTCAGTGAATGATTAAGCATCTTCTCTTGAACACAAAAATTATATATAATAGTTTTCCACATTTTTTTTTCTTTCAAAAATGTGTTAAAACTATGTAATTACTACCACATGAGAAAAGCCATCCATAAGTGCAGTTGACCATGATTGAAACCACTACCACTTAAATACAGTTAAGGTATTCTATTGCAGCATAATGTTTGTGATAGAACCCTGTGTTAAATGTTGTAAAAAATTTTCATGAAAATTGTATTATTAAGAATGCTACTAAGTTATTTTCTCAAATAACTATAGTATATAATTCCTTACACACACTACACATGATACTGGAGAGCACATAGCTTTCATAAACATGTCTTAGCTTTTTTTATATCAAACTATTTCCCCATCACTTTACNACTAAGTTATTTTCTCAAATAACTATAGTATATAATTCCTTACACACACTACACATGATACTGGAGAGCACATAGCTTTCATAAACATGTCTTAGCTTTTTTTATATCAAACTATTTCCCCATCACTTTACTGCTTTACTNAGAGCACATAGCTTTCATAAACATGTCTTAGCTTTTTTTATATCAAACTATTTCCCCATCACTTTACTGCTTTACTTGTTAAAGAATGACTCTTTCTATGAATTTCCAACCATCAATAAACAGTAAATTAAAAAAAAAAAAAGCCAAAAATCACTTATTTTACACTTTTTTTTTATTAAGCATCTTATCTCTACAACTATAGTTAGTTGCTAAGGGAAAAGTGGTTGGATTACAAAATTACCAGTGATTGGATAGAATGTTTGATGTCAAATTTAGTTTGACTGGCGAGATCTCTGTTCGTCGCACTTCAGTGACTATGCCAAAGCCACTGTATCATAACCCTACCCTAACATAACCTGCAATAGGGCATATTTTCACCATGGAAAACTTTGCCCTTCTGAGATTCATATGTCTGCACCTATTTACAGCTTATATTATGTTCGTGCTATTGGATACGTGCCTTGTATTATATTCAAAGAGGCGACGGCAATCAAAACACTAACAACCACCCGTAACCAGACCATTCTACAGCAAAGATAATTTTAAATAAGACAAGTGAAAATGAAAGCTCAACATGATCAACAAAATTTAAGATCCCGGCAGATATCAGTGGTTTATATAATGTTTATTTTTAAGTACGATCTAGCAAATATTACTCCACGTTCACCATGATGGTTTATTAAAGTGCACCAACAGTCTTCATAAACGACGAGTTCCAGATAATTTTTTTAAATGACGTTTACAACACGGTTGAACTTTTAAAGACTAGTTTTTGCATTGAAAGTCCATTTACTATCCCGAAACGTTTGGAAATATGTATTTATGAACACGTACGTTGTTGATTATCATAAACATTAAATTTTCTTGTGTTGGTTACATTGCTATCACACAGCTGAAGTGGACAGTTGAGTAACAGTCAACAAGCAGACAGCCGATTAAATTTCGGAGGGGGAGTGACGTATACGTGTCGCGCGATGCGGTTGTTTACACGACTGCGTGGGGTNACAGCCGATTAAATTTCGGAGGGGGAGTGACGTATACGTGTCGCGCGATGCGGTTGTTTACACGACTGCGTGGGGTCGTGTCTACATCTAATCGTCTGAGGCGGCCACGTGTAATGTTGATCGTTTAGTATATCTAGAGTGATAATTACAGTTGAAATATTTATTTTTGCCTCAAAGGNGGCCACGTGTAATGTTGATCGTTTAGTATATCTAGAGTGATAATTACAGTTGAAATATTTATTTTTGCCTCAAAGGGATCAAGAATCAGAAGCTGTCACTAAACATGTCGCCAGTTGTCGTAAATGCTTTGATGTCAATAGCAACATTTTTTACTACACTGAAAACAATTCCTCGGCTAAAAGATATGTTTGTTAGAGCAAATTTATGTGGTATTGACATGAGCAAAAGCAAGAAAGAACGCATGTAAGTATTTGGAATTGTAACTTCGTTTCTTACTCATACATTTGGGCTAGTGGTTATGTTTACATTTCTTGTAAAAAATATTATATTGATGAAGTAGATTACATGATTAATGTTACCTGATAATAGTGATAATTGTGNACATTTCTTGTAAAAAATATTATATTGATGAAGTAGATTACATGATTAATGTTACCTGATAATAGTGATAATTGTGACGTCTCACCATAGGTATTATAAAAATAGACAAATTAAAATTTGTTGCAGTGTATAGAAAACCATTAGATAGTAATTATCCAGTTTAGTGACTTTTCTGTAAAAAAAAAAAAACCCNAATTATCCAGTTTAGTGACTTTTCTGTAAAAAAAAAAAAACCCGGAAAATGGTATATTTCCACTCTACTGACGACGCAGAACACGAATATACGAGGGGCATTAACGTGTGACTAATTTCGTAATATGTGCCCACCTAACAAAACCTAACCCCACGTGGGTGAATCACTATTTTACATTTTAAAACTAACCTAGGATTGTAGGGTTTTACACTAACCTACGAATTTAGGATTTTAGGGATTTAAAGGAACCGTAAAACACACCAGAAGAATATAAATTAACTCATCTAGGTAGGCGACGGGTACAATTCCCTGTCCTTGGCCAATTCAACCTTACCTCACTTGACGAAACACCATGATCTACTGAAACGCCACTCAGGCGAATATTACGCATTGAAGCACTCGTTCATAGGCGAATATTACGCATNCACCATGATCTACTGAAACGCCACTCAGGCGAATATTACGCATTGAAGCACTCGTTCATAGGCGAATATTACGCATTGAAGCACTCGTTCATAGGCGAATACAACGCACAGAAGCACTCGTTCATAGGCGAATATAACGCACAGAAGCTCTCATTCTTGCTTTCTCAATTTTTAAATCCGTCAGATTGGGACGTCACAACTCACCCCGGCAAAGAGACAAAGGCTTCAGAACTGCCTCAAAAATTTCAGTCAAAATCACATCTGACGCGTCACGGTGACGTAACAATACCCGCAAGCCAATAAGGTGACAGCAGGAATCATGATGTCACCAAAAATCATGGGTTCCGCCGTAAACACACCGGCGGACTGCTCGTATTTTTAAATATTTTATTTAATACGTTCTACTTATTTTAACGTGACGCCCACCTGAATATTAACAAGGTAAGCTGTGCAGAATCCATTAATGCTACTTTCGTTTAACTAGGACGTTTCCTTCAGAAAAGTCACTAAATTGGACAATTACCGNTGTTAGCCGGCAATGGTGGACGAAACACTTAATACTCTATACCCCCATAGAAAAATCGCATGGGGTAAGATCCGGGCTTCTTGGGGGCCAGTGATGAAGAGCCTGGTCACCAGCTGCTCCTCGACCAATCCAGCATTGCAGCAACGTCTCGTTCAGGTATCAGTGAACAGCTAGGTGCCAATGGAGTGGCGCACCATAAAGGAAACATCGGACCGTCCCCTTCACATTGACGTGTCGAATGCGAACTCGCTACCCCCTCTCCATCTCAAACAGAGAGTTACGAACGCCATCCAAACCATACCACCGGACATGCTGACAAGAGTGTGGAACGAGTTTTATTATCGCGTAGATGTCGTTCGGGCCGCTCATGGTGGTCACATTGAACCTTTCTGAATGTATGGTAAACAAACGTCACGGTTCCACGGTTCATTTGATTGGTCAGTCAAGGTTGTAGGTTCGTTGGTTTTGATATTATAGACCTTCAAAGTTGGGGTATTCTTTCATGCTCAACCTGTATAACACTTTACAACTGTGTCTCAATGTAATTTAATTTACTTTCAACACAGTTCTAGATCAAGGTCTTTACAACCATTAAATCCCCCTCCTCCTAGTATTTGTACAGTGCACTGTTTTACAATTTATCACATTAAAAAAATGCACGGTAGACAATAGGTATAGGTATATTTACGAATAACAAAATGTAATTGGAAGGCAGTGTATAAGGCTTACTGATTGTGTGATACATGCGAGTTACTTGGGGTCATAATCCCTCCTATGTTCTATCACAACTTATAAAGTTAAGTACATAAATAATGCTTTGTGTGATAATTCTTTTTACAATAGTCATTATTTAATAACAGCCAGGACCATTTAATTCCTTCCCAATCCCTGGTGGGAGCCTCTGTCCTTAACATGAACCTCTCCTTTGTTATTGTAGCTGAGACAAGGCACTCGCCCATGCACTCCTTCCTGCCACGCACCATTACAGGCAGTGTGAGACCTCGCAGAAAGCCAACAGCATTAACTGACCTCTTCCTATATATGTATTTGTTGTTAAACAATGTTGTCTTTGATATTGATACTATTACGACAGGGTCTCCAAATCCTAAACAGTTTGTGTATTTAAGGTATTTAGATATTTATGTAAATTGCAAAATTTGTTTGATAAACAATTACAAATACTGCAGTGTAAAATGGAGAAAAGGAGAAAGCAGGGGGATTTGCTCTCATACTTTTCCAAAAGACTGAAAACTGATGGCGATATGTACAAAAAAAATTCTCATATGTCAATGTTTGAGAGTTTGAAATGTTCTCATTCTGGACAAGAAACATGTACATGTAATCCGTATTGTAGAACCACCAGACCCCCAGTAAAGCTCGACAGCAACAAAAAGAAACTTTGTCTGACTTCCGCAAGTAGAAATGAATGATATTGGAAATATCATTAGCAATCCGTTAAAGGTATGTATGCATTGTTTATTTTGTAACTAGCCCTACATTTATTTGTAACTTATGCTTTACAGAAAAATTTTTGTTCCATGGCCTACAAGACTTGCATGTGATGACACTTGGTGCCCAACTCCACAGTAGGTTCACCAGCCCGGAGTCACACAGAGGACCTACAACACCTTCCAAGGAGACTACGTCCTATGCCACAGCGGACATGTTTCATTTTTACAGTGCAAAAAAAATAATTATTTGTAGTAAGGCAAATTAAAGGTATGAGTATACTAGTGAGTTAGTTATATTTTATTTATCTTAGCCAACCAGTTATGTGCCTGTAAGGCCTGTTTCATTGTTTCCTAAATATGTAGTGTATCACAAGCATTTTATACTTGTGTTAACGTATAATTACCTTATTATTGGTTAAATTTAACTTCTACTTACATTATATCTATAAATTATAATATTTCATTTATAATTAATGTTAATAAAAATGGAGAGAAAATAGGTGTGTTGATAATGCCTAGGAAGAAATAGTTTGCATGCAAAATATTACACTGGGTGCACATGAATGTGGTGCAAAGCCCCTTTGGTGTAATTTTCTAGACTTAGTTAAGTTATATCTGCATGAGGTGGAGGAATATCCTGCAAGTAGAACTTAAGCAGGGTTTCGGAAAAGTTAGAAGTAACAGAGAATGGACTAGATGATTTTGCATTCATGTGAAATAATTCCCACCAAACAGCACTTGTTTAGGCTTAGGCTAAAGTAATGAAAATGTGTTTCAAGAAAAGAGAAATTCTGATGCTATTTACTTTTTGAGTGTAGGGAGAAAATATGCCCTAAGTAATATATGTGACCTGGCAATAGACAGCTGACCACGCTGTCTTCTTTTTGTTTTAGATGACTGCCACAAACAAGGAGCAACTGTTATATGAAATGTGGTGTCCTGGTCCTGCACACAAGTTTCCAACATCTGTAAGCAGAAGGAAGTTACTGTGGTATTCTAAAGTAGAATATGTTTTTTTTGTAAATTTTGTGTTTTATTTAGTGTACGTGGTGGTGTGGTAGGGCATCAACCGTTGAACAAACTCTCTATGACAAAGTTTAAAACAGAAAAGATGCCATTGAAGAATTTAACAGACACCAAAATACCAAATATACAACAAAAATTGCATTCTTTGTGCAAGCCAACTCAAAATATCACATGTATGAAAAATGTGGAACTGTATGCAACTTTCCTCCGGGGACAAAGTTGTAATGAGGCTGCTTCCATGCGTAGCCAGTTGAATGCAGTACAAGCTCATTTCAACAGTGTTCACCCCCTCACAGAGTATCTGCACTGTGGCTTACATAGTCTTAATTTAACTCTAACAAATGCCTGTTCTGTTCAAGTAATCCGAAACTGTATAGGTATTGTAAAAACATGTGCACATTTCTAAAAATATCTTGAGCAACTCAATGTTTTTAAAGATTCTGTTGAAAGGAAAGTTCCCAAACCCAGTGCAACTCGTCTGAAGTCATTGTGGCTAACTTGGTGGATTGAGCGTCATGATGCTGTTCTTGAGGGGCTTGAAATAATTTGTTTGTGGCCAGACAGTGTTGCAGCTACAAATTCACATCAGTTATTTTGTGCTGCAAAATAGTGAGAATTCCTTGTAGCTCTGTTCAGTGTTGATAGTTTCTTTAGTATAAGTCTACCTCTGACATGAGTTCTTGAAACCAAAAACATTGATTTGGTAGTAGCAATGGAGTCTGCTGTTTTTATAAGAGACCATGAAGGACTTGTGAGAAAATGCACATACATTGAACGGTCTGTAAATTTTATAGCATTCATAGAGCCATTCATATAAACTCAAGTGATGTATTAGAAGAATTCTGCAAGAAACCACACCAATTAAATTTTCAGTTATTTTAAATAAAACTTTTTCAACTGAACCAATAAAACATGTTTGTAACAGAATGTGACTATTTGCTTCAACAAAAACTCAATGCTGTATCCTGTAACTGTTTCACAGACAACTGGGTGCTCTTCAAAGCCCTGCTCAGTCTCGTCTTCCTGTTTACTGTGTTTCCTTCCACATACCACGTTAGAAATTAATGCTCCTATTGAGCTGGTCACTAGTGTTCTCATGTCTATCAGAGAACACTGTCAAAGTGTTACAACCGAAATATTTGTGAGTCCTTAAAGAATAATTCATAAATGGCTAGTTAAAAAGACCATATTTTAAAATCTTAGCTTTTGGGGTTAGATGTACAATTTGATATCTGTGTTAGTTTGCGAGGCAGTAGATGTTGGTAGTAGTAGTGATGCAGTAGTATTTTGCACACGGCCACACAGTGAGAACAGACTCTTTTTAGGGTCGTGATCTAGCCACAGGTCTGTTCGCTCACACTGACACATACCTCTTCTCCATTGTTGGCTAAGGAGCACGCCAAACTCAACTACAAGGGGGATGACCACTTATACTTAGTGAATGAGTGTGACCACGTGATCCAGGGCCATCCACCGTTTATTACAAAATAAAACAGTATTAAAATGTGTGGGGCGCTACACAAACTCAAAAGGAAATGAACCAATACATTATTTTAACACTGCGATGAAAAATACTTGTTTGAGGTCCTGCCTGAACCAGCATGGAAATACACTAAGTTGAGTTACTCATAAAAAGCCAGTAGGCAAAAATAATTAGTATGGGGCACTCCGAAACAATGGAAGGGCCAGGCCGGCTGTGGTGGTGAAATAAAAAGGTTTTAGAAAATGATTAAAAGACAGAACTTCAAATCGGTGAACGCAAAGATGAGGCCCTCGCAGGCAATATGGCACGCGTCCGTCCAGCTCGAGCTCCAACTAGAGACTGCANGGTGAACGCAAAGATGAGGCCCTCGCAGGCAATATGGCACGCGTCCGTCCAGCTCGAGCTCCAACTAGAGACTGCAGAATGGCCGTCGGAAGCGGGGACACTAGTCTGTGTCCACCAGAAGTGCAGGCGCTGTCTGACTACGTGCATGGATATGAAGCACGAGGAGCAACCATGATGATTACAAAAATGTGCANGAAGTGCAGGCGCTGTCTGACTACGTGCATGGATATGAAGCACGAGGAGCAACCATGATGATTACAAAAATGTGCACAGGCGTACATGGCATAATTAATACATCAGAAACTTACTAGTTTACAAAATGTGTAAAGGAATGTACAGTAAAATAAATGCACTGAAGATCTTACATATTAAAAAGAAGCCTTTGCTGGTGGGCTCGGCTGTTGCTACTCATAAGAATGTGCACAGGAGTGTGCGACAACAGATTCATAAAACCTTATATCTTGATACACAGGGACATGCACAGGAATGCACGGCAAAACAAATACACAAAAAACCTTAAATCTAACATGAACCCTTTTGACAATTATCTTCGGTCATCGCCCACCTTTAATGCATCACATGGCTCTGCTCCTTGTGCACATGCGACCCATAACGCGCTTACACCGGCCAAGGGACAAGGTTCGATGACAAATTTTGTTTAATTTAATATTTCAATTTAATATATTTAATCACAAACATAAAATACAGTTTGAAAATATAGGGCTATGAGAATATTTTTATACAGTAGGGTGTGTATTACCAATGTCTTGAATTCAAGAATATGTATTGTACATAAATTTGTGATGATCACAATTATGTATTAAAATGGAGTAAATTAAATTTTGTTCACAAAGATATTAAAAATGATATTCATGACAAAATGCTAAAAAATTTTACTTATTTGCAAACATGTATAAAATCAAGATACTATTTTATTTAATAATAAATTATCTGGCAGCTTTTAATTTATTGGGAGAGTGCTGTTTCATATTGTGCCTAGTCAAAATTTTGGTAAGCAAATCCCTGCTTGAGACATTCTTAGCTACGCCACTGTAGGTTTATTCATGTATTTAGTCAGTATCATAAGTAGTGCCTTACTGGGGAAGGCTGTAATGATCAGGGAAATTGTGGTGATAAAAAAATAAAAATGACATCACAAAAATTAAAAAAAAAAAAAAAAGTTAACTACTTTTGTTAGAAAACTGATTATACACCAATCAGTACCACGCTGTTTCATTGAGTATGAGTGAAGCAAGCATAGAGGGTTGCACCCATTCACCTGTGTCATAACACATAACTTATTTACTTGATGTTAGGTCACATACTGGGTGGAACTCCTCACTTTTTCAGTCCTTCCTGTAACAGTGTTATAAAATAGAAATAGTCCCTTGTGTTGTCTGTTGTGTGGTACACTCTATCTGGAATGTGGGTGGTTTCAAGGTCGACCACTTAAGCCACTCACTGCTCTGGGGCTGCTCATTGGGCTGTAGAACTGCATCTGTTGAGTGTTGAATGCTTCCCCCCCTCCCCCCAAAGTGGGGTGCCAAATGTTGCCATCTACCAGGGCATCACTAGTCTTCTTGTTGTTAATCAATTATTTTTTTCCAACTTGAAATTGGGCTATCACCCAGTGGCAAGTGCTTCTTTCCCTCATCTCTTTTCACTCTCCAGTCCCTTCCTACATCATCCAACCACTTTTACCATCACCAACTCCTCTCGCAACCCATTCCACTCCCTCAAAGTTCTCACCAATATGGACTGCCTTCCCCTTTCTGCCCACCTGTATAACCTGTGAAACTTTCTACTGTTTGTACCTGTTCAGCCTCTTGGCTAAATGTCCATGTAACTTCCCCCATCCTCCCACTCCATTTGCCAGCCTGTACATCCTGACCAGCCTTTCGCCTGCCCCATAGAGAGCTCCACACCAACTCCTTCATCATTAAGGATGGTCTAAAATTTCTTTCATCCTCACCTTCTCACCTCTGTCTTCCCCATTTACCCTTTACCTCGCTGCCAGTCTTTGCACCATCTCTAGCTCCCATACCTCATCTTCCACATGTGGGTCCCAAACTGCAACTGTAAATTATAGTATCTGCCTAATTGTAGCTTTATACACCTTCTCCTTCACCTCCCCACTAACCCCTTCTAGAGCCAACCCAGCATTCCCAAAACCCTTCTTCCCTTTGGTTTCACTCTCTGTACTTTCTTTTTCCACCTAAGATCACTCTGAATCACCGCTCTCTGGTACTTATAATCTGAAGCTTCTCCTGNCTCTGTACTTTCTTTTTCCACCTAAGATCACTCTGAATCACCGCTCTCTGGTACTTATAATCTGAAGCTTCTCCTATCTCCTGCCCTTGCCATTTATAAGTGCCTTCTTACCTTCTTAGTGAACCTTACTATCTTTGTTTTTCATACATTAATATTCATTTTATTCCTTTCTGTCCCTCTCCTTATTTGTTGTATGTCCTCCTGCANATCTTTGTTTTTCATACATTAATATTCATTTTATTCCTTTCTGTCCCTCTCCTTATTTGTTGTATGTCCTCCTGCAACTAATACTCCTCACCCACACCTTTGTATACAGCACATAATCGTCCACAAACAGCCTCACTTTGCCACTCATCATTATACCATGGTCATAATCCATACTGGTGAACAACGAGGGGCCCAGCACACTACTATGCGGAACCCCTGATGTAACCCCACCATCATCCGATAAAGACTCCCCCACTTTCACCCTCTGGAAGTCCCTATTCAATTTACTACCCATCCAGTAGCTTATCCACTTTTTGCATCAAAATCCTTTAGGTTGGCAGCATCCCAGTCTGGTGCTGGAGGAGTGAAAAGACAAGTAAAGATGTTGGGGTGAGTGAAGGTGCTAAGTAGCTTTGCCCGACTAGGATGTGGACTGCAGAGTAGCTGGGTTCTGTGGCATCACCTCTCTAGTGGCAGCAGTAAATCCATCGTTGGTCATTTTGTTTCCCGTGGACTGAGAAGCGACTTCCTAGCCATCTCTTTACATTAATTACTGTAGATGAAATGCTACATTTCAGTGAATTTTGTATGATTAAGTTTATTGTGGGGTGCAAATGAAAATGTTGCATGCCAAGCACAATGCACGACACTTGTACCACTAAGGAAACATTATAAGCATATCTCAACATGCAGGAAAACAGTACTTGAAGCACCTTACATAGATTGCTTAACAAAGGGCCCTGGAATGCAGATGTGCTATGTTATGAATAGAACATTTCTAGCAAAATGACCAGTGGCTATTGTTGCATAACTGGTTACACTTACTCATTCACCCTTGGCTNGAATAGAACATTTCTAGCAAAATGACCAGTGGCTATTGTTGCATAACTGGTTACACTTACTCATTCACCCTTGGCGTACACTTTGTGTTATGTGGCCTGTGGTGGCCAGTTAGTAGGGTAGTGGTCTGACCTCAGCAGTGTCTGGTGTCGTCTGGTGCAAACCTATGACCACACACAGTGTGTTCTTCTGCTCACTGTGGGTGACATCATCAGAGGCAGGTCAGGATTGGGCTCATGGTGGCTGCCTGAAGGGTGGGTACAATCACAGCAGCTTATGTCTTTACGATGTGGAGATACACAATGTAAGCCATTATAGCAGTGTCTGTACTTAAAATTTCTACAATATTATGCAGAGCAAAAGAAGTAGAATCAAATTTTGGCAAAGTACATTCAATATTGCAGTTCATTTTAATACATTACTTTCATGTAACCACAAAAATTTAATGTTAGTGGAGTCATTGATTTTTTTTAAACCATAAGGAACTCGTGAACTCTATTTGCTTGTCATTGTGATATTTGGAATTTGCCAATAGATGCCTCACCTGGTGTAGGCATTAAATGATGTACCGCGGGTGAGCAATTTATGTAGGATTTTTAAAGTCTGTTATGGGATATGTAGCTGATGAGTTGCTAAGTTCACACAATCAAAAGTTGCTGTGCTTCGGTACAATGTCATCCCTAACAGAATAACAGTTGTGAAATCACAAATCCTAGGTTCTTCGCAGACTAGACATGCATTTTTGATTACCATGGACTGATAGTGATTGGTCCAGCCCCCAGTGGATATGTTGCCGTATGTCTAGCTGACTGCAGCAGGTATTCTATCAGTGGGTACCCTACACAGTCAAGTAGTCCATGCATGTTTCCAATCATAATTTGGAGTAGGCCTACCTTAGTGGTTAATGCATAAACTGTAAGCTCGTGTACCTACATGTGTCTGCCTTGTGCAGTACTTCAGTAACATGTTTTATTTAAAAGCTTTAACTTTTTTTTACTTATATCTGTTGGTAATATGTAAGAAAAGTGAAAACAGCTGAAACAGGTGTTTTAAAATCATTTTAAGACTGAAAATTGTGGTAGGTCCTACAGAATCTTTAATGTAGTAAGAGACATGCAGCTTAGCTTTATCTTTATTGTAACACCATAGAATGATAGGGTACTCACTGAAAATTTGCAGAGAGCATTGCAAATAGCAAGACAGCATGTTAGTTATTTACCTTGAGCATAGTGACCACAAGGCATATGGTGCACATATTTTGGTGCTTATAAGTCTAGGACACTCAAAGAACCTACATCAAGGCAGTCTGTTAACTTCATGTGCAAGATATCAAGACATAATGTTTGTATTTTCTTTTATGGTTATGNTATCAAGACATAATGTTTGTATTTTCTTTTATGGTTATGTACATAATGTGATGGTGTACAATTTTTAAACTGGATTTATTTGATAGAAATATCTAGGTTTTCTAAAATTATATTTAATTTTTTTTATTTAGTGTATACAAACCAACAATATATTTTATTTAAATAAAGGGTAGTTATAGATTTTTAATGAATATTTTAAGAAATTAATTCATGAAAATGTTAAATTACTGTAGTTTGAGCATGCAGGCTACTGAAACATGTTCTATTTTTATTGTTGTTGATAAAATTACATTTTCATCACTCACTCATTGATGCTAGTTGTTTCAGTATCACTGTTGAGCAATATCAGACATTAAAAGGTAAAAGAATAGTTATAGTAATGTTATATTATTAAAGCCTAACGCCGCATGTCAGGACTCGTTGGCCATCAGGGCGGGCTGGAGAAAGATCGAGGCACTCCTCTAGTGGATGAATTCGAGCATAGATGTTGAGGGGAGGGTGCCACCCAGCATTAACCTGGCTGGGATTGGGAAGTACAGCATCTCAGGGCATGTTGACGCCCGGTATGGCGATTTCACCTTGGTGTCAGTGTGCAGGTTGTATGCATGTAATGGCTCTTACAGCGACTGATAACCTAACTATCTGCTACACTCCCTTGATATAGGCCAGGAAGCACGCATATGCCCTTATGCCGAGACAACAGCAGTGCCTAACACAGGTAAATAATTGAAATTGATACGAGGTTACACTGTACTAGATGTTTAGTAAGCAAACTGTTACAAAACAGATGTAATAACATGCTGCTACATACAATGCCAGGTTATGAACACACACAATGGACCATTATTTACATGGAGCACCAGTTACATGAATAAAAATTAAAACAAAAACCTTCACAGAATTACTAGACTTGCAAGGCACATGAGTAAAGGAAACTTTGAAGTGACTGCGTGAGTGAAGAATAGAGATTTGGGTAGCTCTCAACAGCGAGGTCTTGAGAGCCGAGGCTGCGTGAGTGGACAGCAATCACATTCTGGGTTGCGGAGTCGGCTGCTAAGTCCGTATATGTTTAATTTAAGCTTCCTTTATACCAAGTTGTATCAGGGAGGAAAATGAGAGAGGTGTGGGAGAAGAAACTTAATAAAAATGAATCCGGTTGTTGAAGTTGAATACAGAAGCTACATAATCAGTTAACACAAAGTGAAGAAGTTCTCCCACATGAGCGAGCAGTGCCTCTCTTGCAGTGCCTCTCTTGGGTGCGGTCCGGAACAGACCGGGACGAGGACTGACGTGGTCGGCAACAGGTATTAGCCATGAAAGCCGTTACTGACACAATTTCTCAATTTAAATGTATCACATAATTAGCACTTGGTTGCTGGACATCTTAAAAAAACCTTATTTCAAAATGCAGGGTAGTTGCAGCTAAAATTACTTCATGTCATAAGAAGCAAGCTGTGGTGACTCAAAACCCTGTAATTCAAAAACAAAAATGACTGCTTATATACCCAGACATCAGGACACTTGCAAGAATAGTTATAAAAGTATGGCTTGCTCGGTACATGGCACAGTAGAACACTAGATGTAACAGCGGGAATTACCAGCACCAGTCCATTGTCCTGTCAGCATAAACAATACTAAAGAATCTTTGCAGTCGAGAGTGCATTCAACCAAAGAAGGAGCATTACNCATTGTCCTGTCAGCATAAACAATACTAAAGAATCTTTGCAGTCGAGAGTGCATTCAACCAAAGAAGGAGCATTACAAATTAGCATGCAAAACAACCACCACTTGCGGGATACTACACCATATTTTCTATTACTGCCTTCACCACCACACAACACAAATCACTGTCCAATGTGGAATCTCTCTAACTGGCAAAATACACTGCACTGATTTTATTTTGTCTTGTAAGTTATTATAATGTTTTTTTNATGTGGAATCTCTCTAACTGGCAAAATACACTGCACTGATTTTATTTTGTCTTGTAAGTTATTATAATGTTTTTTCTTTGTATGTTTTGATTTATTCGTTATTTGTGTTGTATGTATATATTGTATTGTATTGACTTATTCCATGNTTTTTTCTTTGTATGTTTTGATTTATTCGTTATTTGTGTTGTATGTATATATTGTATTGTATTGACTTATTCCATGTCCTCTGAGCTGTGCTGGCTCACATGGAAGCCACGGAATGTAATAAATAAATAAATTTTAATAGAAGATTCCACCCACTTTGTTTATATAAACAATATTTTCTGTTATGTCAAATCACCAGCTTGTCATATGCTATTTACACTACCTCAACAACACTGATACAGTATACTTTATTTCAGTCATGCCTGGAATGGCAGTGGTATCGTTGCCTGGAATGGCAACGGTATCGTTTTGGACACTGGTCTCTTTAGATCACCAGTAGCGCAGAGGTCATTGAAGAAGGCAGTAAATGGTCNAACGGTATCGTTTTGGACACTGGTCTCTTTAGATCACCAGTAGCGCAGAGGTCATTGAAGAAGGCAGTAAATGGTCGTGAATTCAGGACACCTTTGCAAATCATGTTTGTCCTTGTATTTTACACAACCATGGTCTGCCTGAGTGGCATTGTGCAGTTTTGAAGTACTCCTATAAAGTACAGTCCTAGAGGTAGTTGCGACTTGATTTTTATTCTTGCCTACCCCAGTTGGAGACAAGGCAGAAGTTCAGTTTTCCAAAAAACTGTGTCAACTGTGCAAATGTGGGTAATTGCTCAGTCATTAGTGACAACTGTCTTTTTTAATCGCTGTCAAGTTTTTCTGTTACAAAAAAAAACAAGTGACAAATCCCAATATTTAATTGGCTGTTCAAGAACCTTTAATAATCTGGAACACTCCACCATATTGTCCAATAACCTGTGCAGCATTACAACAGATTCACACTGCACCACTGGCTGTGAAAATAGTTGTTTCATAGTTGAATCAACCAACTCACGTTTATTTCCATATCTAACATTCAATATTGCATATGTTTCACTGTAATTAGCACTGCTTACCGATATGGCTTTCATTACTGGTGCTGCTTCACCTAGCAACAAACCCTTAAATACTGCAGTTTTTGTGCATTAGTTAAGATTTTGTTTTTATAAATGGCAGCTTCAAACAAATCTTTAAATTATAACCACTGTTAAAGATTCTTTTCAAAAAGTGACAGCTGTAATTTTGGTAACTTAACCTCACATATGCCATTACTATTACCTGCTGCTTTATCACAATAATTTTTCCTTATTTCCATGAACACTGATTAAACAAGCAGTATTGTTAAACACTCTAGAGTTTTGCCTAGATATGCTTCATGACCACGTTCATGTCCTCAAGAGGCAACTTTTGAGGGCATAATAATTCGGACCGGTCAGTACCANCCCCTCCACCCACTAGGAAAGTTGCCACTGGAGAAATGAATGTAGCGAGCGGGGCCACAATAACTCCAGAGTTCCAGCAACCCCCTTTGTGCGCCCCCTCTACACATGTATGTTACGTTCCCGTGTGTGTGTGTGCGGCTAGTGTTGTACTAAGCTAGGCATATTTTTACGAGTGTGCAACCACTTTCCATTCCTATTAAATGAACCTGAACACGAAACTTTTAATGTTATATATAGTCATTCAGGCATGGCTACCCACACTCCTCCTCGGGTGAAAGTGGACTCGCCCAGCTCGAGCCACCCAATGCCACCCTACAATACTCAAATTTGAGGGTGTAAATTATTTTAATAATCTCTTTTATTTAGTGTTAATTATGTTTCAAACCAAATTGATAAAGCAACGGACTGAGACAGACAGCTCCAAAGTCTTTTCAAATCACGTTGAACAATAAATGTATTGCCAATACCTTTGTCTTTTTCCTATAATTTGTTTATTTAAATCAAATAGCAAGTGCATAAATGTGGTGTAATTAAGGGTTATGATATGTTAGTGTAAATGTTTCTTTTATTATTAGTGTTTTGTATTTCCTTGTGTCTCTCACGTGCTTTTGGGCTGAGCTCTTAGCGGGGCTCCGCCATTTTCTTCAGTTGGTCAAGCGTCCTTTGTGCCCCTGCGCCTTCACCATTTGTACCATTCACCACATACTTCGATGGTCATTTATCTTGTATGGAACCTTAAATTAACTTTTGTCACCCAGAGATAGTACCACCCCCCATGTCCTGCCAGCTCAAAATTGGCGGGACCATGTCAATCATGTAATTGTTCCATCGGCCGTGTGCTTTTTATTTCTGTGCAGGTTGCCAGTGCGCCAAAGCCATTGGGATGGTGTAATTGCCTCTCAGAAGGGTTTACCGCAGTGATTAAAGTCTACCTTCGAAAATTATGTTTTATTTCACTGCCATGTAATTTTTCATCCTCTACCCACTCAACTACTGCACCTCACAAGTGACATAATTTTTGGGCACCTAAGTTTTGTTGAAATTTGAGATGGCCGTAACAATCTACCCAGAAATTAGCAGCGTATGAGGGTGCCTACATCCTCATTAGGCAGACATACGGATTAATCCTTCAACAATACGTCGTCAGCGCGGGGTGAGTCCAGGAGCAATTATGCTGTCATACAGCTCAACNTCCTCATTAGGCAGACATACGGATTAATCCTTCAACAATACGTCGTCAGCGCGGGGTGAGTCCAGGAGCAATTATGCTGTCATACAGCTCAACCGAGCTGGCGCCCTTATTATAGAAATTCCACTAAACCAAACTTTCTTAAACCTATCACTGCAGATTTTCATTACCACTACTCACTCCTGAGCCCACAACAACCCGTTAAATGTTACCTTTCCGTGTGGCTATTTTCTGCCTGAAACCCTAATCACGCATTGTCTTACCCTTTTTACCACCTGTTAAATGGCTTGCTCAAGCATGTAGCTATTTCCGTTCCAAAAAATTAAAACTAATTTTCCTGCTTTACCAGCCTGAAAACCCAATTACCTTCCTGTATGCCTAACCTGGAGATGTACCAATCCTCGTTGATGCAAGTGCAATTTTCTTTTACATGTCAAAATTCTGTAACCTTTTTGCCAAATTCAAGTTCCTGGCAATTTGTCCTTTAAACTTTCCTTTCCACGCCAGAAGAGGGCCGTGCCAGCATGAACTACGTAGAAATTCGCATCAGCGCGGGAAAATTCACCAGCAACATAACGATCATCAGCCAGCCACATAATTGTTGAGCTATGCAGCGAAGAAGCCGGCCACGGAATCTTCTGCCGCCATTTTGTGGAGAAACATCTAACCACTCTCTCTCACCTCTGAGCGAGACAGGGAGGAGGCAGTCAACAGCGTGTGTGGTGTGCATGCGTGGTGATGCCACCCCTCCATCCGCTCGGATGGTTTACCCCTCCTACACATAGCATAGGGGAGGCAGCCGTGGGCCACGTGATCCATTGCCCCGGCAAATATCAGCTGGCCAATATGGAATTTCCCTACCAATTTCGACGTAACAGCGGGCACACCCAATCGGATTGTGGAACGTTTGTACTTGATGTATGTGCCCACTACCAGACCCAGATCCATTCACTCTAGTGCAACTGAGATCTAGCATCTTTTAGTGTGCCAATTCCATGGAAGCCCTGTCCGCGACACAACATGCTGCAATTGTGCTGGACTGAACAAATCGCCACCAACCCCGACTAAGTTCCGTAGAACTGTGCGGAAATGNCAACATGCTGCAATTGTGCTGGACTGAACAAATCGCCACCAACCCCGACTAAGTTCCGTAGAACTGTGCGGAAATGAAGCAACATGCGTTGGTGTGACGGACTTTCCCAGACCACCCTTGCATACGCTCTGTGCCATCTTTCAGTTCCCTGCAAACACGCAGCCATGTAATTCTCGAAGCGCAGAAACCTGACAAACTCCTCTCAACATTCGCTATGCAGAAAATCAACCTCGTGTAGACATATCATCCACAGATGTCAACCAAAAAAGTGCTCGAGGTGGTAACCAGTACAGTACAACCAGAATTCCGTGGCGCTCTCGCACCGCTTATTCACTACCCAGTGGATGACTATGAGGTTGCTAGTGATCCTAGAACAGACATCGGTGATACGACCTGCCCAATTGTGCAATGATTCCGGGCCACCGTGCTGGTACTGCGAGAGTGACACAAAAATGGGGTCTGGTGAGGGAGACTGAGGATAAATATTCAGACCAACCTAACAAAAATGGCGAAGCCTCAAACCCCAGTGATGTGTGTGTTCCGAGGAAGAAAGAACAGCGTGACTGCAAACACGTTCCGGACATGGTCCACCACCTTTCACCTGTCGATACTGTGATGGCCAGCGCATGCACTGGCATGATGAGTGTGCAAACCGCGCTACAAAGNACCACCTTTCACCTGTCGATACTGTGATGGCCAGCGCATGCACTGGCATGATGAGTGTGCAAACCGCGCTACAAAACTGCATGATGGAAAGATGGAAAACAACAGTTGCCAGGAAACGAATGAGCGGGGTATTGTGGTTGAATGTCGCCTTCNCTGCATGATGGAAAGATGGAAAACAACAGTTGCCAGGAAACGAATGAGCGGGGTATTGTGGTTGAATGTCACCTTCCCCCAGGGTAAGCAACAGTGAACCTGGACAGACTCTGAAACAAATTCTCATTGCACAAATCTGCAGCAGTAAAAATCAAGTGATCTGTATTCCTGTTTCATTTAACAATAAACAGTGCCACGCTGAGATAGACACTGCTGCGTCACATAATTTTGTTTGTGTGAATCTAGTGGACATGAGTAAAATAAAACCAACAAATCAAACAGTACAACTTGCAACTACCCCCTCACTGGTGAAACAATATGCAGAATAACCATAACAGTGCGTATTAGGGACATTGACACAACAACAGCTTTCGTTTCTAGTGACGTGTGAGAGAATGCAATTTTAGGAATACCGTAGCTCACTGAGCAGAACACAGAGGGAGAACCAGCTGCCAGACGAATTCACTTCGGACAATAGAAACGCAGGACTGTGTATAATTTAGATCCACGGAATACAAGTGCAATCTCGGACGTGCAGCTATACAATCTCAACCACGCTGTACCGGCTGAGTACTGTGACATAATCCAGCACCTGCTAAATGAACGCTGTAATGTTTTCGCCGCTGCCGACCCCCTGTGTTGCACCAATGTGGCAGAACATTGTATCTCTCTCATGCAGTCTAAACCAGTATACACTGCACCGCATCATTATGGAGTGAATTCAAGAAATGCTGGATCAAGGAATTCTTGAACCGTCTAACTGTGCCTACAATTCTGCAATCACCCTAGCTCCGAAAAAGGGACAGGACCTGGAGATTTTTCATAGACTTCCGGCCCCTCAACCTCATTACAGAAAATGCACCGCCTCCGTTTATCAATGTCAAGGAAGTACTCAACAGTCTGGGTCGTGCAAAGGTCCTAATTTCGCTTGACCTCCGCAGCGGCTACTGACAGATACCTGTCAAACCCAAGGATTGTCCTAAGACTGCCACCTAGTACAGCACTCGTGTCATTTTTGCCAGGTGAACCTATAGTCTCAAATGGTTCTCTGGGCAAGCGTGGCACTTGTTGTCGAGTGCCGTCAGTACGGCGGCTTTTCAAACAGTTGCATGCAAAACACACACGAACATACTGGCGCGTTTTCCAAGAAAGGCCTGGCCAGTAGAAATGCTGTTGGGCATTATGCTAAGTTTGCAGTGCGCCTGGGTGACCGGCTGCCTCAGTGTCGAGAGCAAACTGTAGCACATCTCCCCTTGCAGCGCGTGGCACATAGGTAGTCTAGAGCTTGCTTTTATTGTTGGCACACATTTCCAAACTACTGTCTACTACACACCATCGTTCATTTCCTCTTGTTGCGCGCTCTTTCACCATGTTTTGTGTTACTGGGCAAGTTTGTTGTGCTTGAATTACCCGTGTGTTGACATCCGTAATTGTAGGGTTCGAGGAAGTGACAGTCAGCTGTGCACACATAACTGTTTTGTTGCTTGCGGTCAATAGCTCCGGCAGAGAGGGGATGGAGGATTGTTTCCCACTCTTCCTCGTCTTGTACCACTGTGTCACCGGGTGACTTTGAGAGTGCATCGGATAGCTGATTCTCTGTTCCCGGTACATGTTGCACTTCAAAATCAAATGATTGCAGGAACAAAGCCCAGCGCATGAGTTTATTGTGGACTTCCTTCGTATTGTGTAACCAGACAAGGCATCTATTTTCTGTAAACAATGTGAAGAGCTGATACTCCACAAACTGCCCGTTTTGTTTTACGGACCAAATCACAGCTAGACATTCTCTCTCATTTACATCATAGCAACGTTGTACGGTACAGAACTTGGCACTACTGTAGTCTATGATATGTTTACTGCTGTCGTCACTGAACTGGTATAGGACTGCGCCTAGCCCATGTTCATTCGCGTCTGTTTATAAATAAAAGTGACGACTGGGGTTGTGTTGTGACAGTTGCGGAACTTAGTTTCTATTTGAATGAGACACTTGGAATGTTTTTCAGTCCATTTGAATTTTTGAGCAGGTGATAACAAATAGATTAATGGAGCTGTTAGTATTGCAAAATTTTGAATGTTAATTAGGCCAAAAATTTACGTAACTGCTTACATGTGGTTGGTTACAGGTAATCATCAATTAGACTTGACTTGCTGTGGAGTGGGGCGGTTACCGTTCTCATCTACAAGATGCCCCAAAAACTGTATACATGCGTTGCTGAGGTGACATTTCTTATTTGCGCAAGTGAGACAGTTTATGGCAAGGCGTTCAAGAATGAGTGATAGGTGTCGCACATGGTCTTCCCACGACTCATATAAGAGCGCCGCAATCAAGAGCTGAAAACACAAATGCGGTTGCGCGTGGGTGATAATCATGCGTCTTGGGCTGAACATCTGCCTGTAACTTTGTTCACGCTACGCAGCCGCATCAACCTAGCATCAGGGAAAATACCGGATGAGCTGTTACAAGGTCATCAACTTCCACATCGTCAAGATAGAGCCATAGTGAACTCACCTACATAACAGTTGAGCACTTGCACCATCATGGACTGGAATGGAATGTTGTTGGCGCAGTTTTCGGGCTGAAAGGCATGGCCTGAACTGGAACCGGCATCCATTGGGAGCGGCGAAGTCAGTTTTAGGACAATCCTAGGATTTGACAGGTATCTGCCAGTAGCCGCTGCGGAGGTCAAGCGACATTAGGACCTTCGCATGACCCAGACTGTTGAGTGCGTCCTTGACATTGATGAACGGAGGCGGTGCATTTTCTCTGTAATGAGGTTGAGGGGTCGGAAGTCTATGAAAAATCTCCAGGTCCTGTCCCTTTTTCGGAGCTAGGGTGATTGCAGAATTGTAGGCACTGTTAGTTGGTTCAAGAATTCCTTGGTCCAGCATTTCCTGAATTTGCTCCATAATAATGCGGTGCGGTGTATACTGGTTTAGACTGCATGAGAGAGATACAATGTTCTGCCACATTGGTGCAACACAACGGGTCGGCAGCGGCGAAAACATTACAGCGTTCATTTAGCAGGTGCTGGATTATGTCACAGTACTCAGCCGGTACAGCGTGGTTGAGATTGTATAGCTGCACGTCCGAGATTGCACTTGTATTCCGTGGATCTAAATTATACACAGTCCTGCGTTTCTATTGTCCGAAGTGAATTCGTCTGGCAGCTGGTTCTCCCTCTGTGTTCTGCTCAGTGAGCTACGGTATTCCTAAAATTGCATTCTCTCACACGTCACTAGAAACGAAAGCTGTTGTTGTGTCAATGTCCCTAATACGCACTGTTATAGTTATTTTGCATATTGTTTCACCAGTGAGGGGGTAGTTGCAAGTTGTACTGTTTGATTTGTTGGTTTTATTTTACTCATGTCCACTAAATTCACACAAACAAAATTATGTGACGCAGCAGTGTCTATCTCAGCGTGGCACTGTTTATTGTTTAAAGAAACAGGAATACAGATCATTTGATTTTTACTGCTGCACATTTGTGCAACATTATATGCCCCACCCCTTCTGGAGGCTGTTCGTCTGCTGCAGCTCGATGACCCCACTGCACAGCTAGTGGCAGCAGATCGGTGGACGTGTCCCTTGCCAAGGTCACAGGTGGTATGGGCCTGTGGAGTGGAGCTGGAGAAGTGGGCAGCTGCCTCAGCCTGACACAGCTGCTGAGGCCCTCGCATGCCTTGCAAAATGCACGTGGTGGACGTCGGAGATGTTTGGAACGCCGGAGGGGCGTGGAGCCACCCTCTGACTCGGTCTCATCGCTGCTGCTGCTGGATGTGCAGTGAGACCTGCGGCGCGGTAGCACAAGACGCTGGGCATCCCCAAAATGCTGGGTAAGTGTGCCCACCGCTAGCTCGTTCAAGGCCTCACTCACTGAAGTGGACATCAGGCTTCCGGTGGCATCACGGCACTGTTGGGCAGGGGAAGCACTTGCGGGATTGTGGCCCTGGCAAACTTTGCTGGTAATGGGCCTTAGTATTTCTTCTGCTGTTTGCATGCATGCTGTAGTGCCTGCCCTAGGCGGTGCCTGTGGGCTTCACTGCTCTCTGGATTGCTAGCCTGCCCAGCTCGAGCCACCCAATGCCACCCTACAATACTCAAATTTGAGGGTGTAAATTATTTTAATAATCTGTTTTATTCAGTGTAAGTTATGTTTGAAACCAAATGGATAAAGCAATGGACTGAGACAGACAGCTCCAAAGCCTTTTCAAAACACGTTGTGCAATAAATGTAATGCCATACATTTTTCAAAATGTTCGAATGTTGTGTAATTAAGGGTTATGATTTGTCATTGTAATCGTATTTTGTATTTTCTTGTATCTCTCGTGTGCTTTTGGGCTAAGCTCTTGGCGGGGCTCCGCAATTTTCTTCAGTTTGTCGCTAGTGCTTACTGGTGGGTGGTCAAGCTTCGCCTGCCCCTGGGCCTTCACAATTTGTACCAATCGCCACGTACTTCAATAGTCATTTATCTTGTATGGAACCCTAAATTAACTTTTGTCACCCATAGGCAGCACCACACCCTATGTCCCGCCAGCGCAAAGCGGCGGGACCGTGTCAATCATGTAATTGTTCCATCGGCTGTGTGCCTTTTATTTCTGTGCAGTTTGCCAACGCGCCAAAGCTGTTGGACTAGTGTAATTGCCTCTCAGGAGGATTTATTGCAGTGATTAAAATCTACCTTCAAGAATGGTGTTTTATTTCACTGCCGGCTGCTTCAGGGCCACGTAATTTTGGCTCCTCTATCCACTCAACTATTGCACCCCTCAAGTGACGTGATTGTTGTGCACATAAGTTCTGTCGGCATGTGAGATGGCCGTAACAATCTCATCCAGAAATTAGCGGCGTATCAGGTCGTCTACATCCTCATTAGGCAGGCATACTGGATTAATCCTTCAACAATACCTCGTCATCTGAGTCCAGGAGCAGCCACGTGGATGAACAGCTCGCCCCTAGAGAAGAATCTCACCACTCAACCGAGCTGGTGCCTTTTTTTTTTTTTAATTCCACTAAACCAAGTTTTCTTAAACCTACCACCGTAGATTCTCATTTCCGTTACCTGCTCCTGAGCCCACGACAGCCCATTAAAATTATCACAGCTGATTACACACATCCACAACTCGGAGTACCAAAAAATATTCTGTGAATTCTCTGTGGTTGAGAGTGACTTCAACTAAAGGAGGAACATTACTAATTAGGACGCAAAACAAACATCACTTAGTGGATATCACTCCATCTTAAATACTACTACCTTTCCTCCACCAACACAAATTACTATCTAATATGGCATGTCTCTAACTGGTAAAATACACTGCATATCAAAAACCCTGATCCAAGCACCCCGTTATGCAATTAGAAAATTGATGTTCTGAATTTAGATAATACGTTTAACCCATGGCAGTCCTGTACATAACGTAATTTCTTATGTGAAAAAATATTGGTCTTGCTGCACTACACTATGAGTGGGATGTAATGACCATTATCTAGACACTTTTACTTAGTACTGAATGTAATGTTTCTGATCACTCACTGGCTTCTATCAATTGTAAGACTCTTTCTTTATACTGCACTATNTTAGTACTGAATGTAATGTTTCTGATCACTCACTGGCTTCTATCAATTGTAAGACTCTTTCTTTATACTGCACTACGCATTTTCACAACAGATGGTCAGTTGATGCTAGTGGTGTCTGCCATTTTTGTGTGTTATGGCCTGTTATGGCCATCGCCTCCTCACAGTGTAGTCAACTGGTCATGCAGTCGGGTGGGGTGATGCACAGAGCATTCCCCAGCTGCATCCTTTATGTGTCTCATGCGTTAGGTTCAGGCTGATCTGACTGGGAGGTACGACAACAACCCTTTTTTTAAAACATGATATATCTAACCATATTTTCTGCTAGTTACATAATGCAGCATACCAGTTTGCATTTTTTCTGTGGTAATTATTAAGTTTAGGGGCTTTTCTGAAATCCCCCCCCCCCCAAAAGTGGTATATTTCCACTCTACTAATCACGTAGAACACGAATATACTAGGGGCATTAACGTACAACTAATTTCTTAATATGTGCCCACCTAACCGAACAGAACCTAACTCCATGATGGGTGAATCACTATTTTACGTTTTTAAACTAACCTAGGATTGTAAGGTTGTAAAGTAATATAAGATTATACAATATTAATCAAATCTCCGATCAACACCCTACAATCACAGACTAAATGGGAACCCTATAATCCTACGTTATTTTAAATAACTGCAATCCTAGGTTAGTTTAAAAATGTGATTCACCCATCGTGGGGTTAGGTACTGTTAGGTTAGGTGGGCACATATTATACAATTAGTCATACGTTAATGACGCTACTATAGTCGTGTTCTGCGTTACCTACCAATAATCCTAGGTTAGTTGAGAACGAATGTGAAATTGTGGGGTAAAAACGTCCGGAAAAACCTTGTTTGAATTACGTAATATAACTACTTTTGCACTTTAAGCTACCTGTTAGGATTTTTGGGTTTCACACTAAACTACGAATTTAGGATTTTAGGGATTTAAAGGAGCCGTATAACACACTAAAATAATATCAATTTCCTGACCAATGTAGGCGGGTGGTACATACATCTGTCAACGGCCAATTCAACCACAATTTACTCAATGAAATTACAATCTTCCACAAAGCGCCACATACGCACATATAACACACTGAAACACTCGTTTACAGCCGAATATATACACAGAAGCACTCGTTAATAAGCTAATATAACGCAGAAACGTAGTCTTGCTTGCTTTTTTTGTTTTAAATCATACGGAGCAACACCTAACTCAATACGACCCGCACCTATAGCCACACACTGGCATACTAACGTATGACCCTTGATGACATATGCGCCCGCTAGATTGCGTGAAATATGCAATGTNTTGGTCTAGGACGTTTCGTTCACAAACGTAAACAAACTGTCTAGAACAGTCATTTTGCAATTTTGTTCAATTTTTAAAAATATGTTTTACTNAACAGTCATTTTGCAATTTTGTTCAATTTTTAAAAATATGTTTTACATTTTAAAACTACGCCCCTAGTATATTAGTGTTCTACGTGATTAGTAGAATGGAAATATACCGCTTTTTGGGGGGGTTTTTTTTTTTTACAGAAAAGCCCCTAAACTTAATAATTACCTTTTCTGTTTCTTATATAACTGGCTCATAAGTATCGTATCCCAGGCTTCAGGGTTTGAGTGACATCACAGTTATAAGTTTATGCTAAAATTGGCATCTTCGGGACTGATGTCGCCTCCACGCACCATACTTAGATTGTGTTAGAGTGATGACGACAGCTACATACATAAGGTCAACTGCGTCTTGCGATAAACTCTAGTTATACTATGGCTGGTCTGCTCAAACCCAGAAGCTTAAATAAGAAGATAGCAACTGTGAAACCCTGCAACCTGTATGCCTCATGAGAAGTTTCATGTTAATTTTGCTGATAATCACTTGGTCATTTAGTGAGCCATGCTAAGGTGCATGTAGTTACACTTGTACAAAATTTGTATTTATTTTATAAGAAGGTTTACATTATTCAACTGTGAATTTTTAAAATTTATGTTATATTTTATTTGATTACAGTCCTGAAGCACAGGGTGTGGTAACTGGATGCATTTTCCTCATCACACTCTTCCTATTCATCCCAGTTCCATTTAATCAACATATCACGGGGAATCAGTACGTCAATTTGACTGATAATGAGGTAAAATACCAGGCATATTCTAGTTTGTAATAGAAGTAAATATGTGTGTATATATTTTTTTACTATGCATTGTCATTTTTGTTAATAGTACAAAACATTTTTAATTCAATTAGAAAAATAATTGTAGTAAATTATAGAAAATAGTTACTTCTTAGGGGCGTACTGTACCATAAAAGATTCTCATTATGTTAAAAGGGAAGTTTGATAAATCACACACACGTCGGGACCTTGGACGTCCTAATCTAAATTGCTCATGGAACTGATTGAATACTTGCTTGCAAAAGTGTTAATGTTTCACTGAAGTTATCCATTTATTTGTAGCAGAGACTAGATATGGAGTTTCTTTTCAAAACATTGATTATAGTGTGTTATTGACACTTTCTTGGCAGGCTTCTAAGAATTTGTGAAGTGAACTTGCAGTTATTCATGTAAACTAGTCATATTCCATAAAGTTTACAAAACCACAGGGTTGTATAAAACAGCAAGAAAAAATTATCTCCTTCTGAAGCTGTTGATGCCAACTGAAAGTGATAACTTTACTGTACAGGGGCACAGATAGAGGGGTAGGTACCCTTCTCCCTTGTTGCAAAAGTTACATTTTCTTCAGTAATTCCTTTTTAATTTCACCCTTTTTTAAATTTTCATCATTCCTATAGCGTTGTTTGTGTACCAGAATTTTGTTCATTTTCATATTGTTTGTGATGAAAAGAATTACGGTATTCCTTAGTAAACTACATATTCTTGTAGTGGCAGAGTATGTCTACAGCTGACACACTGTGGCAATATGGTAGTTTAAGCTGTCTTGTTAGATTGTTTTGTAAATTGCCAGCTTTGCCTTCATGGTATCAATATTTCATTTGCACTATTAATGAAGGAAGTTAGGCCAGGAAGAATAATAAACTCTGACATCAGGTCCTTGACAAACATAACAACTTCTAGTTGTACATCCTTCCTCTCAGGTTTTTCTTATTTAATCTGAATAATTTAAAGAAACTACACTTCAGTTTGCAAACATTAATATCACACTGAGAATTATAAAAGACTGCTTG
>NQII01004178.1:87880-152155 GCA_002778355.1 Clitarchus hookeri
ATCAT
The DNA here is from genome assembly GCA_002778355.1 of Clitarchus hookeri. NCBI lineage: Eukaryota > Metazoa > Arthropoda > Insecta > Phasmatodea > Phasmatidae > Clitarchus > Clitarchus hookeri. The sequence goes on from NQII01004178.1 coordinate 87,886, forward strand.
TAGACTCATGCACTTGTCACGTCGTCGTGAGGACTACAGGTGGCCAGTAATCTGAGTATAGCTTAGTTATGCTTCCAAGAACCAAAGAACCTCTCGCCTCGGTACAAAACTGACACGCAGTAACGATATGATAAAAGACAATTGCTTGTCTTAGCTGTATTCCTGCCAGCTGTGTTACAAAACTCTTACTATATTGTTGTAAGTGTGGCACAAGTTCAATGTTAAGTGGGATGTGCATATGCATGAAAGATTAGGCATCAGCATTAACAATAATAATAGGATATCGAAACAAAAGACTGCTGTAGTTCTTCCAAAAAAGTTCCAAACGTGAAAATAGTTCCTCAAATGAAGCTAATGAGCATCCAAAATGCAAATTAAGAACTATGTACAAACACAAGTGAAGCTAGTGCTAATGTCAGTACAGTTATAGATGTAGGTGGAAATGATCAAGGTTATGATGTGAAAACTGCTAGAATTATGATGGACCTTATTGGCCTAAATGTGAATACAGAATATAAACAGTTCAAGGAAAGTCTAGAAGTTTTAAGAAATTGTGGTACTCTGATTTTCCAAGGCTAGAATACAGTGTCATAAAAAAAAAAGTTATTCTGTCAACAAAAATCAGGGTGTGGCAAAGAGGCTTTCACAACTGAAGGACTGTCAAATTGGAAGAAAGGTTTAGAAAAATTCCAAAAACATGAAAAAAGCCAAATGCACCAAAAATGGATGCATTTTTGGACTGAATTTAGATCTTGTGATAATACTGTTGCTCATAAACTGTCATATTTTCATTTATTTATTTTTTATTTCACTCCGTTGGTCCCATAGGTTGTCTAGAGGACAATTGGGACATGGAGTTTTTCAATTTCAAAAACATATAAATTTTTAGCACATACTATACATAAATATAACAAATATCATGAAAAAGTTACAATGCAAAGTTAACACATGAAATTTATAGCAATATCTAAATTGTCAAAGAAGTTAAGAAGACATCATGTTATGCATAATGTTATTTTAAAATTATTACTATACAATGAGACAATTTTAAGTTAGATAAGTATCACTAAAAAGGAATGTAAATAACATTATTTTGTAAAATCAACCAAGTACATTTTTGCATATAAGTAAAGACATAAAAATTACCAACACTGATCTGTAAGCATTATTCTTTGTAACAGTCAGCTGGTCCATTACCAGAATCAAAATATTCAGCCACAGAATAAAAAGAATGGGAGTGTCACTCTTCATCTGACACAGTCTGAGACGTGGCCACAGCTGGTACCCTCTGTTGGCATGGTCCTGTTGGCTGGTAGGACCAGATTGCTGCTATCTCTGCTGTTGTGGATGGTGTCGTGACAGAGGCATCACGATGGTGGTTGCTGTCTGGAAGAGTGTAGTGTCATTACTGCTACTGGTGGAGCAGTAGNGGTTGCTGTCTGGAAGAGTGTAGTGTCATTACTGCTACTGGTGGAGCAGTAGCACCGTGGCTTCTGTCAGGGATGCTCGGAGTAGCATGGGATGGAGCCTGAGGCGTTGCTGCTGTACTGATCCATGCTCCAATTGGATGAAGGTGGAATAGGGCTCCTGTGCAGCTGGGAAGTCTGAGCCACTCCAGACCTCAATCTGCTCCACCACGTCCTGTATGGCTGTCTGGATGCCAGGTATCAGTGATGGGAGGAGAGGTGAGGGTGGCAGTATTGCTTCCATGACTGATGTTGATGCTGATGATGGTTGAGGTGAACGCGAGACGTATTCCTGCTCTCATGGTTGGCCAGATCTACTCGACTGCCCTGTAAATGTTGATGGGTGTTGTTCAAGCAAAGGGAAAATGACGTAGTTATATTCAATAATACACACAATTCTGAAAACCGTAAATAAAATATGGTAATTTACATTTGTAAAGTTTTGGGGCGAAATGCTGGAATTGCACGGCTGATAGCAATGTAAATGTGAAATGTTGTTTGTTGAATGTTTGTTCCACATATAAGACATGTCAGCACTGAAACCTAATATAAAAAAATATTCTTATTATTATAGTACATTGGACTTCCTATGAGATGAATTTGCAAAAACATGTGGTTGCATTATGGAACTTATAACACGTGATCTTTCATCCCCTTTTGAGATAACACTTTCCTGTGTTTAATAAATACAGGGGTACATTTCTGTAATACTAGGATTCAGACTTGAACACCTCACTTTACTTTTACTCGTGTATAGAAACAGCACTGCTTTTGGTCATGTCAACTATATGCATGGATGGGTCTAGGGACCAGTTTGTGATGGAGCACACATCAGGTTGCTGCGCGAATGCATCATGCATGGCTGTTCTGCGCACCTGTGCAGGATGATGCAGCATGGCATGGCTGGAGGTCTGTGTGGACACAGCAAACCACGTCACACTCATAATCATTTTTGCATTTAGCACCTCTAGTGCNCATGGCTGGAGGTCTGTGTGGACACAGCAAACCACGTCACACTCATAATCATTTTTGCATTTAGCACCTCTAGTGCTCAGAATTATATTAGTACTTGTGGGACACTAGCTTTATGATACTGCATAAATGGGATTTCAGAGAATCAAAAGGACCAGTAGTGAACATATTAATTTCTTCATATTTTGAATTATGTTTNTGCATAAATGGGATTTCAGAGAATCAAAAGGACCAGTAGTGAACATATTAATTTCTTCATATTTTGAATTATGTTTTTGAAATCCATATGTGGATTTTACTGGTGAGTCTATGGTTACATGATCTCATTGCAGTTTGTGGAGATGTTAGCAGCTCTGCTGTCAATATGCTGCATGCTGCTGCTGGGCTTTGTAGATGATGTGCTGGACCTGCGATGGAGGCACAAGCTTCTAGTGGCCACCATTGCTTCCCTGCCTCTTCTCATGGTCTACTATGTCAATTTTAATTCCACTAGCATTGTGGTCCCAAAACCTTTCCGGCCATGGTTCGGCATGACTGTTGACCTAGGTGGGTATATTTCTGGCAATTTTAACTAGTGTATATTCATAGTATATTAATGCATATGCATTGTTGGTGTTATTATTTACAACTTTGTACAAAAAGTTCATGATCAGCTGTATAAAGGACAGTCCTTTCGTTAAAAGAAAGCTCAGAAGTTTATACATTGTGCAGCCTGTGTCAACATGTCAAAGGGTGTAAGCTATTAGGTGTACAGTTATTTAACCCTCAAAGTTCTGAACAGCAGTTCCTTTCAACTTTTTTNTCAAAGGGTGTAAGCTATTAGGTGTACAGTTATTTAACCCTCAAAGTTCTGAACAGCAGTTCCTTTCAACTTTTTTAGAAATGTTGTGTTTACCAAAACCTTAACATAACTATTCTTAAATTTTGTTGAACCAGATGTGAACAACTNTTTTTTAGAAATGTTGTGTTTACCAAAACCTTAACATAACTATTCTTAAATTTTGTTGAACCAGATGTGAACAACTCTTTTATGAAACTTGATATCTTTGTAGACAGTTCAGAAAATAAGAATGAAGTTTGCACTGACACAGTATACAGGATGATTCTAAAATCATGGGACGAACATTGAGGGGTGGTAGAGCTTACTAAAACAAGCAATTATTGTATAGGAATATATGGGCGGAAGTGACGCGTTGAGGCACAAACACAAAAACATAACACATTAACGGAAACATAAAATGTTCATTAGCAGCATACTTAACGAGTGATTTTGTACAGAAAATGTTAAAACAGTTGCTGGAAATGCATCCACTAACAATGACGCATGCTTGGCGACCTCTACATATGGCGTGATTGGCTGACAATGGTGGCGATAGTTGAGGGCAGTCAAATGGGGCACCAGTGACCTGCTGCATCAGCGAACAAAGCATTTGCGCTTGAGAGTTCGGCCGTGATGGGTGATTTTACGAATAGCGAAAAGGCAGACATGCATCTAATGTACGGTGCTGTTAATGGTAACGGCAGAGCAGTGCTACGGCTGTATCGGGAACGCTTTCCACGTAGACGCATGCTGAACCACAAAATGTTTGAGCGATTACATCAGCAACTTTGTGAAAATGTTTCATTTATTGCCAGTACTGTTGGAAGGGGTTGATCGAGGACTGTACAATAACCATACCCTGAAGAAGTCATCACATCGGAAGAAGTCATCTTGGACCATGTGGACGAAACACCCGGCACAAGTACAAGGGCTGTAGCATGTCGTCTACATGTCAGTCAACCAACTGTTTGGAGAGTTTTACACGAAGAATGTTTATACTCATTCCACATACAGAGAGTCCAAGCTTTGCAGACGTATGATTACTCTCTGCGTGTGGCTTTCTGCCAATGGTTCTTGCAGCAGTGTGCATTGCAGCCAGATGCCACATGCCCACATGCATTCCAACAACGTTTCTATGTGAATGTTTGGGCGGGTATTGTGAATGATTACCTCATAGTCCAATATCTCCTACCAACCTGACTCATTGGCCGCTGTTATCGGATATTTCTGGAAGAGGTTTTACCAGAATTGCTGCAAGACGTTCCGATTGGCGTTCGCAANATTTCTGGAAGAGGTTTTACCAGAATTGCTGCAAGACGTTCCGATTGGCGTTCGCAATCAAATGTGGTTTCAGCATGATGGTGCGCCAACCCATTTCAGTATGGAAGTCCGCAATTACCTGGATGCTACTTTTGGGGTGCGCTGGATTGGGCGTTGTGGGCCAGTCTGATGGCCACAACGATCGCCAAATTTATTGAGTCTCGATTTTTTCCTATGGGGGCATTTGAAAGCCCTCATTTACGAGACTCCAGTTGATTCCATTGAAGACCTCGTCGCTCGACTATCCTGTGCGGCTGCACGCGTGCGTGAAATACCCGGCGTATTTGAATCTGTTCGCCAATCACTCCACCGACGCTACCAAGCTTGCATTACTGTCGGTGGTAGCAATTTTTATAAACATTGCAAAAAAGGCATTTAGCGGCGACGTTGTAAATAAACAATGTGTTGCATTTCATGTGTTATTTTTGTGTTTGTGCCTCAACGCGTCACTCCCGCCCATATATTCCTATACAATAATTGTTTGTTTTAGTGAGCTCTACCACCCCTCAATGTTTGTCCCATGATTTTAGAATCATCCTGTACAAAATTTAACATTGCTATGTCAGACCCAAATTAATTTTAATATCCGTGTCTGTTATCATCAGTCATATACAAGACGTGTCCAGAAAGTAACTAACGTTTGGTAGTTAAAAATAATTAAAGAAGTTAGTTATTGTGAAAGCGCATGCCTATGGCTATTGTTATATATATGTACTCATGGTAATCAGGCACTTGTAGACAAAGTTTTTTATACTTTGTCATATACATTTTTGGTGCCAATACATTGACAAATGCAGTTACTGCTTGCTGGGTATCTTTATTCGAGCAAAGTACTTTTTCTTCCAAAAACGCCTTTAATTTCGTGAAAAGGAGTGAGATTGGTGTTGTATGCCAGGGTTCCCGAACATCACACTTAAACTTCTGAAGCAACTGTTATGNGTGAAAAGGAGTGAGATTGGTGTTGTATGCCAGGGTTCCCGAACATCACACTTAAACTTCTGAAGCAACTGTTATGCGAGTGTGTGTGTGTGTGTGTGTATGTGTATGCACACATGTGTCAGGTGCTGTGTATGTAGTGTGTGCATAGTGTATTTTGTGTATGGTTATGTTTTATTGTGTTTGGTGTTTTGTGTGTGCATGTGTCTCTCTCTCTCTCTCATGCACTGTGACATTCAGTAGGATGATGTTGTGGATAATGATCACATAATAAGACAAGACTCTACTTCTGTGGTTTCGAATTATCCTTCTCAGTCCAAGTTTTTCACAAAATACATTCACATTGATGGTTTCACCAATAGGACAAGCATTATGGATTGCAGCACATGTGTAAACTGTGTGTGGAGTTTATCAGTGGTGATGCTAGCCCTTCTACCCTCGAACTTCCAACATAATCTCAACGTTTTCCCATTTGTCATGTCATAATAAACTTCTGTGATTTGACAATGAATTTCGCATTATCAAGATTTTCTAGTATCCCTACCGCAATGTAACTTGTGCATACCAGGCAACCTTTGGATGCTGCCTGCTAATCCTTTCATTGGTCACAGTACCCATTCTGTTAGTGAACTGGCAGCAGAAGTGTATAATGAGGGTATACAAAATAATAGCCCAGGTGGATTCTCTTACAATAAAAATATCTTGTTAATCTAACTTTGTTCATTCTTTTCTTTATTGCCAAACAGATAATGCTTTATGGACGTGTCTCGTACAGCTGATCTGAACAAAATAGCAATGTATATTAGTGGCACATTCTCTAACAAAAATCAGGTGTCTACAGTTATCCTTAAAGTACAGTTGAGCAGTCAGTGACCATCATCACTACCATGGGTAAATAATCATAAGTAATGGCACCCCAGAGCATTGTGCCAGTATTAGGAGATATGTGTTGTTAAAAGAAGCAATGATTGTATTGCTCATGTGTGATCTTCCAAACTCTGGCACAGTGGTCATTCATTTCCAGAGAAAAGCTTGATTCATTGCTAAATACATTACTTTGCCAATCAATAGCATTTCACTGCAGATACATTACTTTAGCAGTCAATAGCATTGTACTGCAAATGAAGGCAACAATTTTGAATAGTTAATGACAGAAAACATGAAGGTCATTGGCATTGCAGGTTTCCGTGCGCTAGGTACCTGGAAATAATTCTCTTAGAGATATGGTGGTCTAGGGAAGCTGTCACAGTCTTGCTGAATGGTGGATAAGTGAACACTGGCTCTGTTCTTCCCTAACTGACAGTCAAGTGGTCTTCCCTCCTGATTTTGTTGAAGTCATTCAGTACTAGTCCATCATGTACGGTTAGCTTCACATATCTATTGCTCCGTACGCCATCTGAATGTGAAGTCACAACGTCCAAATGACAAGCAATTCACTGCACCTGCCCACCCCTTTCACACAGTGAAGTTCTTAGAGACACACTCAAACTTCATCACTTGTTTGGTATGCCTAGCAAGAATCATGCATGTCAAAACACATGTACTTTTCTGAGGACTGATTCTGTATGTTACAAAAAGTGATGGCAGTGTCTTCGTATGATGTATCGCATGTGCTATCACACAAACATTTATCATTTGCATCTCATCCATTGGTGTGCGACTTATCAACTTCCAAGGCTAAAATAAATTTTTACAGTGTGTATCAATTTTTATGACAATGAGAATGCATGGGTGGTAAATTGATGTTCAGAATTTTTTGAGTCATTTTAGGGTCTTAGTCTCATTGTCACATGAATATGATGTAGGAATATTTATAACACCTCCTATATACTTAAATTGTGCCAAGCTATGTAAATTGGAAATTATTATATATACCTTCTGATTAAATTGCAGGGTGGTTATTCTACGTTTACATGGGCATGCTTGCGGTATTCTGCACAAATGCCATCAACATACTATCGGGTGTAAATGGACTAGAAGTGGGCCAGTCTGTGGTCATTGCCTCGTCCATCATCGTGTTCAACTTGATTGAGTTGTTTGGGAGCCTGTGGAGGACCCACCAGTTCTCTCTGTTCTTCATGTTGCCTTACCTCTCCACATCCCTTGCTCTGCTCAGGTTCAACTGGTGAGTACCTATGCCTTGCATAGCAGCACTGCTCTAACTTGCTTGTTGATCAGTGGTTAATTAAGCATTTTGAAGAGTCCTGCATAGTTTCTTCATTATGCCCACAATGTTTCCTTTTGCCTCTTGAAAAGTTTTTAATTGGCCTAAACTTGGGAACCTTTAGTAAAATTTTTAAACACCTCAAGGTCACATTCGGTCATAAGGAAGTATTGTGATGAACCTTCTCAAGAACGTGATATACGTTCTCAGGAATCTGAATTTATCGCAAATTACATATATCTGTAACAGTAGGATATTATCACATGTGATGAAAGTCAATGGATTTAACTACAAATGCCTCTTTGTACTTTTCTTCTTTCCCTCAAGGAAACTGTGCAGGAAAGCCCTAAAATTGCTATTTTCAATCATGTTCACTACTTTTTCCTTTTTAAATATGAGTATTTAATACAGTAAATGTAAAAAAAAATGGTTGTAGATAACATTTTTTTACATTTCCTGGAAAAAATTAATATTCTCAGAGCATTTACTTATTGAGATGTGTACTGTATATATGTGCAAACATTGATTTTTATTAATGACTAAAGTCTATATAGTAGAACCCTGTTATAACATTCCTGCATATAACACCATTATTTCATTGTCCCACCATTTCTCCATTAGGCTTAATGATTTCATTTCCTGCATACAACAATGTTCCAATTTTCATTTCCTGCCTATAACATCAGTATTTGTTCAGTTTCTTGCAGCATCTCAAATGAAATTTCTCTCTTAAGTAAAATTTTAGACATATTAACAACGCAGTAGCCTACAGATACAGAAAATAGTTTAAACTTGAAATATTAAGGATTTTAGAGGTGATGGTCCTGAAAATTACTAAGATAACCAAGAGTAGATGAGTGAGCAAGCATCCAGGTCACATTTTATTTTATTGACCCCTTGAAAAATGTTAGAACAGAGTTCTTCTGTGTGTTGATAAAATAACTCTTTGAATGGAACATACCATAATTGCTTTGGTGTTAATGTCAATTCTTACCATAAAGTGTCAAAAACAAAAAAAAAATATTCCAGTGTTACTGGCCACCAATTTAAATAATACCTTTTTTTTTAATGGGACATTAAAATTATGATTGCTTTTCACAATTCATTGTCAGGTTAAACTGGTGTATGATGGGTAATGCTTAAATGAAGTCATATGCAGTTACGAGGATGGAATTCTTTCAAAGATTAATTTCAGAAATGCTTATTTAACCATCCCAGCTACAGTCACTAATAACAGATATTGTAGCAGATATAGTCTATGGGATAAGTTTTTTTTTGGCAGATTTCATAGCCAAACTGTTTTATAATGAAAGTTCAGCACTGTACTAGGTAGAATGAGGAGGAACTAAGTCATGCTAATTGTATTTAAACCCATACTTTCTGTTAAGCTTTAATATTAACATTTCATACATTTATTCTAAAATTGAAGTAGTCTGGTGTACATGTATGAATTACAATTACAGTATAAAGCCTACCTTGGAATATCTATCAATTAACACTTACCTCAGTTCTGGTGGCAGGCGTAGCGAATAGGCTAATCCTTAGCAGATGACCTTCCTTTGTTTTTTTTCCCTTCAATATGGTTTGTGAGTGCTCTTCGGCCCATATTGCTAAGATCAATTGTTTTATAACACAAACTACAGTAAGCAGAGTTCCTGTTACTGGGACTAGNAAGCCTACCTTGGAATATCTATCAATTAACACTTACCTCAGTTCTGGTGGCAGGCGTAGCGAATAGGCTAATCCTCAGCAGATGACCTTCCTTTGTTTTTTTTTCCCTTCAATATGGTTTGTGAGTGCCCTTCGGCCCATATTGCTAAGATCAATTGTTTTATAACACAAACTACAGTAAGCAGAGTTCCTGTTACTGGGACTAGGGTTGATACCTTTAAACTATGACTCTTTGAGCCAGTCATCCTTAAATTCTGTTTTCTGGTAACATTGCAAGTACTGGAACAAAATAAAAAAAAGCATAAATGAGAAAAAAGCTAACTTTTTTAAAATATGAAAAATTGTAATACTAAACTAACAAAAACACATCTAAATGTGGAAACATTATTTACAAATTCAGCTGATCTGAAAAATATAACATTATGTTTGTAGCATACTATCTAATTGAGACCAGTATTTCACAAAAACTATTCTCATCAGAATAAGGAGCCGAAAATGATGCAGTCAGTGCGACAGTATGCAGTACTGTAATTTTCTTCACAGCTAACAAAACACAAAAAAAAAGTGTATATTGTGCACAAAATCAAGTTTATTTTAACGAAACGAGTTAAATTTAATATCTCAAGTATCATNAAAAAAAAGTGTATATTGTGCACAAAATCAAGTTTATTTTAACGAAACGAGTTAAATTTAATATCTCAAGTATCAAATGTAAGGATTTATATGAAAGTAATATGAAATTGCTCACCTTTCACGCGCACATTCTGAAGCATAAAATCAAAAGTCACCATGACCACGCGTTAATTCAAAACTCATCTTGGTTCTCTTTGCTTTATTTGTTTACGGAAATGGAATACGTAGCGTTCTCGGACTAAGGCACACGTCACTGGCACGGCAGTTTTTCAACATTTGANAAAAAAAAGTGTATATTGTGCACAAAATCAAGTTTATTTTAACGAAACGAGTTAAATTTAATATCTCAAGTATCATATGTAAGGATTTATATGAAAGTAATATGAAATTGCTCACCTTTCACGCGCACATTCTGAAGCATAAAATCAAAAGTCACCATGACCACGCGTTAATTCAAAACTCATCTTGGTTTTCTCTNAGCATAAAATCAAAAGTCACCATGACCACGCGTTAATTCAAAACTCATCTTGGTTTTCTCTGTTTACGGAAATGGAATACGTAGCGTTCTCGGACTAAGGCACACGTCACTGGCACGGCAGTTTTTCAACATTTGAAATGACCAATAACAGAGTAGTAAGGTAAAGGAGTGGAGAATCGAAAAGCACACCATTGGTCAGAAGTAAGAGAGGGATGGGAATAGCCTGTCGGAGTCGGGGTGACAGTGGATGAGTGGAGTAAAAAGCAACGAGCAAAGGAGAAAGGTATGATCGGCGCCTTTATAACGTCACGATTGTGTAATGCCGTAGACAACTGTGTTGAGATGCAGCCATACGGCCGTTGTAACAGTAACGCACATTTTCATCACAGAAAAATTCCAGAAATTTCTTGTTTTTTCCCAAAATTCCCAGNGCGTTGAGATGCAGCCATACGGCCGTTGTAACAGTAACGCACATTTTCATCACAGAAAAATTCCAGAAATTTCTTGCTTTTTCCCAAAAATTCCCTGACTTTTCCCGGTTTTCTATACCTGTAGTAACTATGACTTAACAGCAAATTCCTGATTTTCTACTATTACAGATACAATTAGTAATGTGAACAACTCAAAACTGTGGGGAAAATGCAAATAAGAGTTAAACGTACAAGTTATGTCAATATAAGTGTAAAAATGGTCCGAATGGCTGACTTAAGAAACATTTTTATGTACGAAAATTGAAGTCCATAATCTTTGTCATATAGGGATGTGCACCACACTTTTTCCTTGATTATAACATAAAATGAAATTACTGCAGAAAGTTCCATAGAGGCATTCTGCAGACAAAAAGACTGCAAAGCAATTTTGTGTCCTGTGCTTAGAGGCAATACGGCACCACCTTACTTAGAGTTCCTGCACCACTAGGCCTTGAACATGCACAGAATATTGCCAACCATGCAGCACCATTAACTGGTCATTTATTGTGCAACAGTGGCTGACACCTTATCAAGAACATGTTATGGTGAGTGATGTGTGTTGTAAAGAGTGAGGTAAATATGAACAGAGTAAGAGAAACAGTGACGTCTAAACTCTAATAACCCAAGTATATATCACATTCAAAACTAAAAAAGTGTTTGCCACCTATTGCCTGTAGGGTTAAACTGTAAATAATTTTTTGTATGTACAGTAAAACTCTGTTATAAGCAAGAAAACAGTATTACATAGCATGTAATAATTTTTGTATCTAATTAGCTAGTCAAGTTCTTCAAAATCTTCATCTGAATCATTTGATGCTAAAATATCAGTGATCTGAATTCCATTGACCATAGCATCATCAATGAATGCACAATGACATGCATTCTGGATGCTTGCTCACTCATCTACTCTTGGTTATCTTAGTAATTTTCAGGACCATCACTTCTATAATCCTTAATGTTTCAAGTATAAATTGTTTTCTGTGTCTGTTTGTAGGCCACTGCATTGTTAATATGTCTGAAATATTACTTAAGAGAAAAATTTAATTTGAGATCTTGCAAGGAATTGAACAAATACTGATGTTATAAGTAGGATATGAAAATTTGAACATTGTTATATGCAGGAAATTAAATCATTAAGCCTTATGGAGAAATTGTGGGACCATGAAATAATGGTGTTATATATNTTTGAACATTGTTATATGCAGGAAATTAAATCATTAAGCCTTATGGAGAAATTGTGGGACCATGAAATAATGGTGTCATATGTGGGAATGTTATAACAGGGTTCTACTGTATTGAATACACTAACTGCTTGCTCTGAATGCAGTGCACAATCATTTACATTGAATAATAGTCACTTGAAAATTATGTTGCCATTTGAACTGATCTAGGTAACCCTAGAGTTTCAAAGAAATTTTAATTTTAGGCTTATTTGACATTTGAAATATACCTATAACTTTCTTCTGACTTAAGAATTCCAGGATTGAAATATATATGATTTTTCTGTGATGATGATTTTGTATTTTTCCTTCTATATTAAGAACTACTTGTTAAATTGCATGGCTTTGCATTATTCAAGCAAAGATACTAACCAACAGACCTTGCTGTAAAAAAACTGAATGCTCAGCAAGATAAATTGGCCTTAATGTTGTTAACAGTTTTGTGGCGTGCCAGTATATGGCTCTTACATCTAGTGATGTGGCAGCAGTGAAAGGATGTGTAACTTCTCTGGAAGCGCTTGCAGTAGAACTGACTCTAGCCTCAACTACGAGTTCACCTTACCTTTGATTTACCTATGTCAATTTCTCTTGCAGCTCCATACCTTGCTTTCCATAATTCTGTTTTGGAGTGTGGTAAGCTGCCTCAGTTTGATTAAGCCTTGAGACAGCATCTCTTTCAAAATTTAAGTTGGTGGTCCACATTAGCTAATACATTAGCTTCAGGTACAGGAGAAGAAACAATNAGCATCTCTTTCAAAATTTAAGTTGGTGGTCCACATTAGCTAATACATTAGCTTCAGGTACAGGAGAAGAAACAATAGGCCAGATCTACTTTCTACATGAGTTATTCTTGTTTTCAATCCAGTCATTTGAACATCAAAAGAATTTACAGTGTTTTCCAAATCAGCATGTAACTTTTTCGCAGTAAACCAAATTTTTAACACTGCTCATTAGCATTATTGAGAGCATGAGTGATGCGCTCGTCCACCCCTACTTTCTAATCGGTCAAAACCATATGCAAGCTGAGTTACCGGAGTAACTCGTGTTTCTTGACTTTGCTACAAAACATTTACTTGTCTTTTCAGACTAGAAACAGTGGTCTGAGTGGAGTCTAAACTGGCTTGTAAGGTTTGCATTCTACAAGCAATCTCAGCTTTCAATTCACCAAATTGTTGTGTTTGATTGTCAAATGTAGTATTCAAATTATGATTTAGCAGTGACAAAGTTTCAAAATTTGTATTCATGTCTTGAACTTGTGCATTAATATTTTTGTTTTCCGCCTCTAATAGTGCATTCAAAATATGTGAAAATTACTGCATGTATTGTATAAATGAGTTCATCATATGCATAGGAGACGTATTCGTAGCTGGGTTGTGTGCAGCAACTGAATCATCATTTTCGGAAACACTGGCTGTAATATTTCCCTCAACATTTACATTTTCTACTATTTCAATAGTAGAAGTGTTTTCAAGGATTTCAGAATATGATCCATTTAAATAAGATGGAGTTCCTGGTACACTAACGGTGGTAGTGTCTTCGTTTGCCATTTTGTCGTTTTCCATGTAGTCACCTTCACACAATGAGCTGCGTAAGAAATACGGCTCTTGAATTGGCCTATTGCTCATACTTTCTCAAAACCTTTAAAGAAAAATTAAAAATTTCCCTTTTTTAGGCCACCATGTTGGATTGCCAGTCTTTCGCGTAGGGGTGTGGAAAGGGGGAGCTTTTCACTCGCCAGAAAGAGTGTGCGAATAAATATAATATAGTGAAGTAATGTGTAAATAAATGAGTAAATAATGAATGAGTGTGACTCTTTGGAAAGAGTATTAATAAAAGGTAAATGTGTGTGGCGTGACTGCAGAAGACAAGAATGTGTGGTAGACAGACACGTGTGCATGTCGAAACAAGAAAATTCTACCACCAATATTTCTCTCTCTTTCAAAACACATAAGAGAAAAATCACAAGTATCAGAACATTTCCTAAGAATATGAAAATATTAAATAAATTGCATTACACACAAACAATTCCAACAAGGACAAGTGAGTAAAATTAAAGAATTTTTACCTTTCATTTCCAGGAAGCTGTTAAATCAGAACATTGACAAGATACAAACAGTTACAACTCTTATTTAGTAGAACTATGCACACAGGACAAACTTCAATACAGCATAAAATATGATTTGTGGATTAAATCTTAATGATAGTGTTTGATTAGAAATCATTAAAGAAATCATTTTGTGATTAATTGTCTGGGCATAAAAAAAGGGTGTGTTCCATGACCTGGAATAAAATAATTTGCTTTTCCTATACCAAATAAAGATAACAAACACTAAAACGGACACGGGATAAGCTTAAAGGAATTCAGGCACATCTTGGCATCCACTAGGAAAGAATTACTCCTGAATTCAGTATTAAAGTGGTCAGTTCAATTTGCACAGAAGCACAGCTATAATTTGGAGAGCTAGAGTTATTTCCATCTAGGACCACTGGTCTGTTCGATAAGGTAAAATCAAATAGCACAAAATAGTTCTTTCTACACATTGAAGTAACAAATTTTAGTCCAGAAATTTTACAATGATTATGCTGGTGGAAATCCCAAAAATAGTGTTACCAAAATTGGATCATCTTAAGAGCCCTTCATGGCGTCAGCAAGACGGTGTCCTTTAGCAGTCTGCAGGAATGGGAAGATACACTATAAAATTAATAAGTTTGGCACTTTTGGGCCTCTTCATATACTGCCCATGCACATTTGAGACACTTAAAATGGCTCTCATCTATTCTAACTATCCTTATAATGAGAGTGTCTCAAAATTAAAATTCTAAAACTTTGAGCCCTATATAATATGACAGCTCGCCACGAATGCAAAATTGAGAATCACCTGTTCCTACAGGGATTACTAAAAGATTCTATTTCAACAATTAAAAACTGCCCCTCGGAAGTCTTCACTTCGTGAGACATGCAAAACTATATTCACATGTTAACCTTTACAAGTATGAGAAAATATCATCATAAACATTACCAATCATACACATTAAACACTGTTGGTGTGAAAATAAAATAAAGTAAACTGTCTAGTGTGTGACCATTGGATACATAACCTTGCCAAAACATGTTTGGTGAAAATAAACATATAAATTTGTATTCCAAAGTATTTACCTACCTCACAAAGGTCCTTTTCATAACATAAACAAAACTATACTGGCATTGTCGTTTTGCCACTTTGCATTGCAATCGAGTCTGTTGTGGATGTGTATTATTGAGTTGAGCAGTACGGAATGTTTGCACGGTCCTTCTTTATATTTATGCTTGAAACTAAACATGAGTCACTTTACAGTTGAATCTAAAAGATTAATTTTTGTTAAAAGTACAGTTGGTAATTTGTACAGCAATTTTATCTGTAGGTAATGAAGTGACTGTTCTTTCAGTATAAACAAAAATTGGCCATACTAAAACTTAAGTATAGATGTAAAAAAATGAGAAAAGTATGAACTCTATATAATTAGTACAAAATAGTTCCTATTCACAAAGTTGCCATCCTGTACCTACCTTAGTTAGCGCTGCAATCATATATAAAAAAAATATAAACTTACCAGCAGTAGATTAAACTTTATTAAAGCATGTTATTACTTGACNAATCATATATAAAAAAAATATAAACTTACCAGCAGTAGATTAAACTTTATTAAAGCATGTTGTTACTTGGCTTCAAGTGATACCACTACCTCACATTTTAAAAGTTCATCTACAGAAAAAAATTTTTATTGTGACATTTAGAGTACAGAAGTTAGCAGATAGAAGAGAATGATTTTTACATGAGAGTTGTTTCATAGAAAATGTTTTGTTTCTCCCCTGATATTTAGTCATCTACTATTGTTATTTTAGTCCATTTCACAGGAATACACAAAAGTGGCAATTTTGCAGAAAAAAAATTACTTTTTTTTTTGTTTTCCAAGTCAATGTATATAATAATGTTAAAAAAAAAAAATACAGTTGGTAATAATATACATGTAATCCTTTGCGTTATTGTTTACTTTTTATAGTTAAGTGTGACACATTTCGGGGTGGTCGCAGGGTCCGATAGATGGAAGTTAAATGTCCAGAGAGCGCCAGCTAACCATTAGACTGGACTCTGCCTTCTATTTTTTAATGTTTTGTGTATTAAAAGTTTGACAGTATACTGCGTACCATATAAGAAGGCCACATTCTTGACAGTTGACAATCGCCGTGTCTTTTCGTTTATGTATCCATTCGCCATCAACAGGCGTGTTAAGAATAGGCTTTGATGTGGCGAGTCAGCGCGTCCAGGAGGTGCTGCTCCGTGTGGCAATTGGTGAACTGCTTGGGTGGCGCTGCATTCGTAAACGGAACTTGGTGGACGTGTGTAGGGTCGTTCGTAAACGCGGTACACGAAATATATGTTACTTTAAAAATTATACAGAGCTCGCGGGAAAATAAAATTATTTGTATATGTGCGTGAATACGTTATTTTAAACAACAAATCTATAATATGTTTCTGGGTGTAGATTGGGATATGGATAACAGATGGCATGGAAGGGCATATTGCAAACGATGGTGCGCTTTTAACTCACAAGATGGCAGCACCTGGTTTGAGAGTCTGGAAACTTAGGATTTTTTCGTCACATTTGGATACGTATCGTTTTATTGTGCATCTCATTTTGAACACCTATACATTACTATTTTATCACGAAGTTTCGTTTCTAAAACTAAAAACTGCTGTTTTATGACCACGTAAAATAAAATGTATTAATTAATCTACGAACTCTTTCTTATCCGCGTATCTTCTGCTTGTGTGATGTGCTTCGGCACTGCTCTCAGAATAGCCAACGTAATATTAACTTTTGTTCGTTCGTGCATCAGCTGATACAGGATTTTGTAAATGGCAGGTTATTTGTTTTCAATATATTAAGTTGCCACTCACTGACTGTCAGAAAGTGGCCTTCTTATATGAAATGAACTATATCAAAGCACACACACTACAAATATCTTTGCAAAGAACAAATAATAAAATGAAGAAGTAGGCTAAAAATGAAAGAGCTGACAATAATGTAATTATTTATTGTGCAACATGTATACAAGATATTTAAAAAACACAAACATAATAATATCACACTTTTCAAGATATGTTAAAACAATGCATTAGCATTCTCATTGGTGCATTGAGATTAGTATAGTACATATTTACTTAACTCAGATTTCAAAGTTTACATGCTAGTCAAAAATAACAATTCAAATGAATACAAGGTAGAAATTACAATGATAAATTTGATGTACTCCATCATGGTATTAAAATATGGCAAGTTTCCTAAAAAGCAGTTTTACCTGGTGACTAGGGATCATTTGGTCAACATTCTTGGTATGAATGTTGTACAATAATCCGTAACTGTTAACTGTGCTCTTACATTTTCGTTGAAGGCTGGCACTATTGCATACTCGCATCATACAAATTAATTGAAAAGAGTTTTCCCCTGAACTGTGATAATTATCAAATGTGTACAGCTTGTTCAAAGAAAAACAGTGGTGTTGCTAGTAGCTATAACGATCTCATGTAAATTTTTTACGTTTTAGAAAGTTTTAGAGAAGTTGCAAGAAATTGTGTCCTAGATAGATTAAAAGTACNCTCATGTAAATTTTTTACGTTTTAGAAAGTTTTAGAGAAGTTGCAAGAAATTGTGTCCTAGATAGATTAAAAGTACTACTTGTTAACACTAAAATGGTCAGCAAAAGAGTTAATGCTCTGTCTGAATTGTTGTGGCCATGCTTGCTGCAGCTAACAGTTTTTTTCCATACTCTTTTGATTTCAGTTAACACCATCAATTATTTTTCCTTTAATGACATTAATGTAATTTTTAACCAAGGGTATTCATACATACAAATATTCTAAAGAAACAAAATGTTCACTTTGCAATTTGCTGGGTGCTTTCCCTCTGTTACCTTTGCTGAAAACTACAAAAATTACTTGAAATTAAAAATGTTCCTGAATGCCTCATATGGAATGTAAATATGTAATAATATTATATAGGAATTTTAATGTATTTGTTTATTATTATGAAATCATTACGTAAAAAGTGAAAGTAATTCAATAGTCATGATCATGAAGTGTGCTCAGCAGTTCGCAGCCATTGTTACAAACTACAAAAGCCAGCACTAAGTATTTGTCTATATGAGGTGACTGATAATAAAGGTTTTTAATACAGTTGTTTAAAATATTAGATCTATTGAGTTCTGTGCTCAATTTTGTTGTGCCTGCCGGCAAATGAAAACTTTGTCCAAACCAATTTTCATTGCTACTAGATAATGTATGAATATTGAGGTTACTATAGAAATGTAAATATTATGCGAGGAAAGAGGAACAAGGATGGCAAATGTAATCAATAGGTGTAATGTGTTGACTAATGTATAAAGTTGTGATGTGCATGGATGTTAACTTAGTTAAATATGAAACTTATAAGGAGTATGTAACTTTTATTTACAGCTGTAACATACAATAAAATGTAATGCAAACATGTAAAAATAGAAGTGAATCGTGAATCTGACTTCTTAGACCAAGTACATAGTTTATAAAATAGTAAGAAAAAATAATTTTTCTGGGAAAAAAAAAATCTGTAATTAACTGAACATGTTATGCACTAGGTGGTTTCATCACAGCGGACCTATTTATTGTTTGAAAATACAGTCTGCTATAGTTTGTTTTAAACATTCAGATTACATTGCTAATCGTAACATTTGATTACTGTTTGATAACCCACTTAACCACACCTATCTTGGAAAATTAGAAGTTTTAAGGGAAAAAAATCGAAGCAAAACAAGACATTGTGAAACCAGCCCTAAATGGTACATACAAAGGAAATTGTTCGTAACATTGTAGAAGTGGGTAAAAAAGGTGAAATCAACCCAAATTGTGATCTATCAAAGTTTTTTTAATTCCTTTAATTACTTACCATTTTTTAGCCTCATCACCATAAGCAGAGTACATCAGCCATTCCTAGAATATCTTGAATTTTTTTTTACATAAGTAGTTAACTGATTAACACAGAATATAGCTACAAAGATTATTCAAGTAATAAATATTACATTGCACATAACATTTTGATATAGTTCGTTGTATGTTTAAAGTCAAAAGAAAAATTTAAGGCAGTGTCAGAAAATAATTTAATTAACTAGATCCTTCTAACATTTTTACTCTGCCATTTATAAGAACTCATACAAAAGAGCAGTAAAAAAAACTGACGAGGTTCCCTTTTGAAACGCTAACAACTTCCATGTTGGAGGCAGAAGGGGCCACTGATGTACACAGTTGGCACACTGGCAGTGTTGAATTTGAGTTTTCCTAGCAGGGCGGTGGTCACACAAATTCAATTTTTTTATTGCACAATTTCTAGTTTTTGTACATGAATTTTTTTCAGTGTAAAACAATACTATGTGTAGTGCAAGTTTACACACAAGAACACACAATAAGGAAATTTGCAGCCATCAGTCATTCTACAATGGGTGCAGTTGTAAACAAACTGAAGAAATTAAATTCTGAGGAAAGGTCAATATTAATTATCATTGCTAGATCTGAACACAAAATTCACATCAAAATGTAGAGATATCCTTAACTAACATGCTACTAGGAGGAATTAAGTATTTTGCATTTCAGTGATGCACATACAGCATCAACAGAGGACACTATTTGTATATGAAGACTACAATACCACACTCGCACCATCCNTTCAGTGATGCACATACAGCATCAACAGAGGACACTATTTGTATATGAAGACTACAATACCACACTCGCACCATCCATGTCTATGGGTCGAAACACTAATAATAAACATTATGGCAAACCAGACGACAATATTTTAACAGTTACCTAACAAACTGAATTTCGTGTACTTTTTCTTTCGGCAGAAAACAGGATTTATGGACAAACAGGTAGTTGTTGCCTTGCCCCATATAAAACTGAAATCCAACATCTAAAACGGTTTGGCCTAATAGTTAATTTTCTCCACCTAAGTTGTACTTTCAAATCTAATTGTGGCACACAATGCTGCAAGACAGCTGTGTCAAGATTGACGAAAAAGAAACTAAAACTTTTAAATCTTGTCATTCATCGGGCATATATAACTTTTAGTTCAGTTATTTTTATAAAAATCAGTTTTGTTAAAGTTGCAAAATAATGTTATGTGCTTATAATCTAAAGTGCTCCTTTTGATACAGCAAAGAATATGATCCATCACACAAATTTTTATTTGTTTCTACACACTGACATGCCAAAAGTCGTGGAATATAGCAGTATGTAAAGGTAACAGTTGGTGATGCCACCATACTGTTACCTCTTAGAAATACCCAGACCTGTATCAACTGTACTCTGATATCTCATGAGGGAATGTGTGCGGTCACTGCATTAGGGTTTGTTCACAATGCGCAGTCTACGTTCGGCGGTCGGTGTTTGGCAGTTTGCATTAGAATGCAATTCACAATGTGCAGTCCTACTAAAACTTCATAACAAACATTTGTGACGATCAAATCAAATGGAATAAAGAAACACTGGGAAAACAATCTTCTAGCCCCATAATATCCATACACCAAACCCAACTGGAAAGTAACAACTGAATTAATTTGTTAAGCTAAATTTTGTAAATTACCAAACATNATCCATACACCAAACCCAACTGGAAAGTAACAACTGAATTAATTTGTTAAGCTAAATTTTGTAAATTACCAAACATAATGTTAATGAAATATTTTAGGGTTATGTACCGGTTTACACAACTTGAGACAATCTATCTGTACAGGTAAATCATGGACAATGATGATATATTTGTGTTGGCATCTGCTGTATCAGTACTGTCGCCGAGTTATCACCTTCCATTATTACGTTTTATATCTACTAAAGTCAACACGCACGCTATCAAAATACAAATAATAAACAGTCCTGCAAAAATATTTGTTTACATCATGTGATTGCGAGCGCGACATCTGATTGGTTGGAAATAGTCGGCAATCGAGCAGTCAAAGATAAAGATGAACCAGCTCCGACTCCTGGACTGCCCGACTGCACGTTGTGAATGTGTATTTTAATTAAGCAACTCATCTCTGACCGCCGACTGCCGACTGCGCATTGTGAATAAACCCTTACATTCCATTCCTTCATGGATCTCGTGTGCCCCCACAACGATGGGATAGTCTAGCAGGATAATGTACTTTATCATCAGCCAATGTTGTTCAGAATTGGCTCAAGGAGCATTCTGGAGAGTTTCAACAACTGCTCTGGCCACCTAGTTCGCTAGAGCATTATGATCCCCATTGAGCATTTATGGGACATGGTGGGGAAGTCCATTCACATCAAGGATCTTGCACTATAAATAGCAGGGAGCTGAGGGTAACTATCCAGACAGCATTGGTCAACATCTCTCCACAGGTGTTTCATCCACTTGTGAAATCAAAGCTGCACTTTGCCGGGTATTTCAGGGGCTACATGATACTACACCTGTATATTACAACTTTGACATGTCAGTGTATTACATCAACCAGTTAAGTCTGCAAAGGTACTTCTAACTGTAGAACCATTGTGATGTTAAAGAAAAGAAAAGAGGTGACTCTTGAAGAAAATGAATTAACTCACATGATGAATCGTCACGCTTGAGATGACACACAACCAAATATCTTTCCCCCCTCCCCCAATTATATTTAGCACAGGTAATAAATTAGTGTGCAGGCAACAGTTTTTTTAATAGACTGTCTGTAAATTGAACACATTCTGAAGCCTTACTACCCTCTACACTTATTAAATGTGGGACGGGACACTTTATTACTGTCTTAATAAGCTTTGTGTATGTCGGCTATCTTCCTTAGCTGTTATTACATCACTGGCCACAGCAAGTTGGGTGAACAGAGAATACAGTCTTAAGTTGCAGCCAAAATAACAGAACTTACATAGCACAATAGTGTATGGATCGTTAAGGAAAGGATTAGATGTGCCTTGATAAACTATTATAATTTTTTTTTCTCAAATAGGACACCACAATTGAGGAAGCAACCATTACCTGCTTTGATTGGCCTACAAAGTAATGTTTCCTTGTTGCAAAAGTTAAGATGTCTTCTGATCCATGTGGCATCAGCATTACATAGTCTATATTTAGGAAGTGGCTATAAAATCATATTCCATGCTGCCTGCCTGACAGGGACTTAGGTCAAATGTATTTCATGCTTATAAAACAAAGGTGGTACTCTTCTAGGAAGAAATTTTAAAACTGAAATGGAAACTTGTGTCATAGCCTAGCTATTAATAGATAATTAAATAAAAAAAATATTAAAAAAATTGAAATAATCATGCTTCCTAAATTAATTATGACCAAATTGTGAGAATAATTCAATGTGGAAAAAGCCATATTTAAAAACGTTTATCAGAAAGATCATCAAAGCTTTGTAATTTGCATTTAAATAAAACCTACAAATAGTTACAAATGCCATACTACTAAGCAGGAGTAAAGAAACANGTGTTAGAAATGCCATACTACTAAGCAGGAGTAAAGAAACATGCATGCTTTGCTTGACCATGTAGCCAAAATATCTTGACTTGTTGATAGGGTAGTGTACTGATTCTGTTCATGTTTCTTCCCAAGTTTCCATTACTATTCCATTGGCATGACATGGTTCCCTAATATATATAATGTAAATATATTTCATTTCTCTGCATTACTATATAATTTTCTATAAATAAATTGTATTAAGATGATAGTGTTACACGCTCACTGTTTTGTATCGCTTCCCTTGACCTGTCCCGTGCGAGCAAGCAAAAGAGAAGGACAGAGTAGTGGTATGATAAGCAGGGGTTGAGTCATGAAGGAATGCATGAAGGTCCTGACCTTTGGCGAATAGAATTTCCACGATTATCTACGAAAGAATCTTCTGGTTATTGCAGTAGCCTCTCTCAGCATGACTTGAGTGTGGGGAACGTTCCATATCTTGGCTTCCGAGATTATTTAAGCCAAGACAGCAGTTTTTGAGGGTCGAGGTTTTGTAGAATTGTGCGACCTTAAGCGGCAGGCCAGAAGAGCGTTGAGTGGTAACGAAAGTGACCAACTGGAGTGAAGTTTGCGGACAGCTAGCATCGGTGCAGTGGAGAGAGACTGAACGTGTGTTAATAATAAGTGTGAATTAAGTCACTATAGTCAGTACAGAGACATTGAGAAGGACTTTAATTAGAATTGAGATAGACATTAAATATTGTGCTCTCTAATGAATAATAAGAGTAATGGTAAAGATAGATAGTTTAATGTTGTAAATAATAGCTGTGTGAATAAATTAAAACCAAATTTAGTTATTTTATTTTTATTAGGACCTCCATCTCTCACGAACCCGGATACATCCCTCTGGCGTTTTGAAAAAAGCTTTAAAGCTCTGCTTCGCCCCTTTTGCAGAAATTAGTCGTTTTTGCATCATAATTTTGGATTCATAGTAATTACTGACAATGTACGATTATAGAAAACTTATATTTTACGGGTAGTTTAATATTTTTGTGTGTAATTGTAATTGTGTGTTATCTGTTTGTTGTAAAAAGTCGAGAACTTATTAATAAAATATAAATATGTTCTCAACTTTTTACAAGTAGATAACACACAATTAAAATTACACACAAAAATATTAAACTACCCGTAAAATATAAGTTTTCTATAATGTCACATTGTCAGTAATTATGAATCCAAAATTATGATTCAAAAACAAAGAATCTCTGCAAAAAGGCTTGTGAAGCAGAGCCTTAACATCTCCAACTAGCTTCATTAATGCACCATTATAAGAAACGTATGCTGTTGCAAACAAAAAATTTTTATGATGCACACAAAATTCAGTTGGCGACTAGTCTGTAAAACTGTAGAAAATGTATGTTACAAGCTAACCACATCACCGTGCTATAGCATCCTTGCTAAAAATTACATACTTGCATATGTACGTATGGTTTGCTACAATGTCATAAATATGAATGTACTAACATTTCTATCTAAACAGTACATTTTTAACTACTGGTTAATGGTTTTTTATTTTTATTATTTTAAATCTTAATAGTTTTCCATTTTACTGCAAGATTAGAGATTCATTTTGAATTTTTCACCAGTATCTATCACAACAGTGAGTGAATTGTGACAGCCATTCTGCAAAAAGTAACTCAAAAACTTGGATGACAGTTATTGCTGTTTATATTATTTTAAAAATGTGGCTTTATTACAGTACATATAAGAAAATTGCTTTTGAATAACTATATATATTCAGCACTTAATTGACTTTTTTTTTTACACAGATGTACTAAACACAGAACTACAAATTCTTTTCAGGCTGCAGTCGATAAACATGAGGCCATTTAACTAGTATGACCAGAATAAAAGCTTGTAACATTTGGAAGATATACACTGGAAGCACATATGCTGACCTACATGCATTGCTCTGTTAATCACCTGCAATCATGAGTATATACTGTACTCATTCCTCTTTCCAATCTAAAAACAATTATGGCAGGTTATACACTAGCACAATGGAAAGGAACTCCTCTTGGGATCAAATTAATTGTTGTAACAATACAGAATATAAATATTCACATTAAAAAACATTCTATTAAAATGTTTAGGATGGATAAATTAGGAACATTAATTTATGGGTTATATTAGATAAATCACTAATATATTTTTACCTAATATCTCTGCTGTGTTAGTAAAACTGTCGTAACTTTTGAACAATAAAAGTCAACAACATCTAACATTAGTATCACAGCCATAATAAAATATTTTTGATCATTACAAGTCTGAAGACATACATAAATGCTCTTTTTGTTGTCAGATAAGATAAGCGATGCTAGGAGTATTGCAATAATCACAAACAGTTGAGCAACATAACCAGTGGTAACGAATTGCCTCTTGCCTACAGTACCTACTTATAGTAAGGCTTAAACGGAGGATTGTGAAAAGCACAACATAGCATGTCATTTATCTATTCAGCTATGAGTAATTAGAATCTGCAGTTTTAGAAAAATAAATACACAGGCCTAATAGATATTAACATAATTTTTATATAACTAAAATGCTGTGTACCAAAAATATGGTTAAATTTTTTGTTCTTACATTTTGTTTTTCCTTCCACATTTACCACTGGTTTTGCAACTGGTGAAAACATAGATGTTAATCACAGTTTATTGATAGGCACGTATCCAACAGTTCACAATTTGCCCAAATCACAGCACAAAAACATGATTTTATCATGCCTCCACTAGTTGTAATCAATGTCGCTGTAGAAGTTGATGATTAGAGAGTCGTACATCCACGTGTTGTTCATCACATACTCTGGAGCAAAGTATGGATCTCTGTGTCTGTAACACCGCACCAGAGTCGTCTTCCCATCCAGCCAGATACCTGTCCCAATCAGATCCTCAATGTACCCCGAGTCTATGACCTTGCTGTCACCAGCAGACCAGAACACGGGATTGGCACTCTGCGGCGTCTGTTCTAATGTCTGTACGATAGGTGCTGGTTCCAGACACCAACTACAGTACCAACCACCATAATGGTTCAGGTCACCAACTACAATTTTAAACCCAGGTGAAGCAGAATTATCATCTCTGTGATGCGATTCTATAGCTGTCCTGTCTGTAGTTTTTTGATACAAGTGTTTCATTACCTTGACAGTTGCACCTCCAGGAACTACTACGGTCTTCATAGGATGCTGCCAGAAAAATCCATAGGCCGACCAGCGTAACCTGAACCCAACTGGCTCAGGCCAACCGTCGTACAACTTGAAGAACAGTATTGCTTTAGCATTTGGTATTTCATAAGAATCCATCACAATAATCAGATCCTCACTATGCAGATTTTCAATTGTTGAAATACTTTTTGACCACACAAGCTTTTCCATATGCTTCAGATGTGGTTCAAAGCTATTATTTGAATGTGTGTTATAGATATCAGCAGAAAGGTACAATATTTTTTGTTCAATATCTTTTAGAAAATGTTTCAACAGCCTGTTTTTAAAATAAAGTTTCTTTGGTTTTCCAAGTCTTGTGTAGTTTGATTCACAAACCACATATAGGTCTACCACCTCAAATAACTCGTGTAATGTGATCTCTGCAAGCAATGTTTCCATGCCAGTAACAGGGAAGCCGAAAATGACCCTTCGAGGTTGCAGCCTGCGACGAGGAAGAATCTTTTGCTTAGATGCCATGAATGCTCGCCACATTACTTCTGGCAGGCCACAATCTGGACCATGCCAACCTTTCTTGCACTCGCATCGGGTTACGTTACCTCTAAGAGATGCCAGTCGTTTCATATAGTCAAGCTCAGTACCAAGAATGAAACACATTGTAGAATTTATGGTATAAAAATATGAGTCCTGTTTGCTATCTGGAAGAACAATATTACTGCTTTCAGAGAAGTATTTTTGTACATTCTGTTCAACACTAGGTTCGTGGTTTTGCAAAGATACAAATTTAACTGATTGCACATTATTGTGAGATGTTGCGACCTGGTGATGTGAAAATGGCATCATAAGTATGTAGCAAACCATCAGCAATATTTGCAAGAAGAATAAAATTAAGAGAGATGAAAATTTTAATACTAACCTCCTAAATAACATTGAGAGACTTTTCGGCTCCGTTTTACAAGTGTTTCATTACACTTGTATTTTTATTCCAAGTACCAAAATAATTGGAAATAGGGCGACGGCACATTCATATTAAAATGTGTGACCTATTTAAAAACACAAATATCCGTATCAAACAAAAAAATATAGTCTTTCACCGTATCTCCTTCCCTGAAATTTATTATACTCATAGCTATACTTATTACTCAACGATAAAATTAACGTTGCGTTTTTCTTTGCGTTATTTCGTACACAGCACATGTGTATTTTCACAGCTGATCCCGGCCCCTCCTATTTACGCTTGACTAGGATCGTCTCATTCAGCGGAACCAGCAGTTGAGATGCAGCACTCATAGACTAAAGACTAGATAGACGCCCAAATACTTGTCAAACGTGTCCTCAACACAAACTGCCATGAAAACTGCCACAATCATTTTAAACAGTTGCGTGCAGTTTGTTTTCATTTGGTTTTACATTAAACCTGCGGTTTTACAGAAAAAAAAAAAAAATACTGTGTAAGTTGTGGTTGTATTACAGTTTGGTTAGATAATGTGTTCTGATATCAAATCACCTTTTTAAATAAAAAAAATGTAACTAACTCAAGTCCAAGGCACGTGGTTTTTATATTTATAATGGCAAAAACACATTCACTTGCAACACATTCTAGAAGGGCCGATAACGTGCGCACTCTACCCGAATTTCTTCTGTGGGTGAAATAGAATGCGATACATTGTGCATGGTGCAGGAAACATGAAACGGAATCACCCTCCAAATGAATTACGATGTCGAACGAACAGTTGTAATTTTAATAACATTTCCTGGAAGTTACGAAGTGCCCTGTAATACTCGTTTTAGGCTAAATTAGAAAGGAAAACCGTTGCGAGCGTGGTTGACTGTGTTTCCATGTCAGCTTTTTTCTGGATTCGTGGTCGTGTTCTGTTCCCTGCATTAATGCAACTAGTATAAAATCCTGTGAAGTTCTTTTCTAAATACATTCTTGATTGTGGGTGGGAAGGGAACAACTGTGCTCTTGTTTCGCCATGTTGGTTGAAAATAAGACGAAGACTGCACGACATGTAAACAAACATGGCATGCGTAACTTTTTCATGATTTAATGAAAATGTAAACAACATACGCATTTTAATCAGTTTAACCAATCGTCGGATTACACAAATAAATCTTCTATAGGCCATTCACGGTTACTTCACACTTTTCAGAAGCCCTGCTAAAGTTCTACTTTTGGTTACCTTATGTATCCTTCCTGTACATGAAAACGTAAACTCTGCCATGTGACTTTTACGTTTTAACTGTCGAATACTTTGTTTACTGTTTTCAGCTGTTTAAATAATTTAGTCACATTAAAAAAACTATTTCGCACAAGTATTCACCATGTTTAGGTCAGCTTTATGATTGTTTAACGATGTCTGTATTGACAATAGTTCTGGTTATTATTATTTTATATTGTTAACACATTTGTTATACGACTTAGCATATTACCCGTAATACACGTTTAATATATGGCCTCTGTTATTGATGTGTGTTGGGTTATTTCGTTAAAAGGACTGCCTCAGTTGGAATAAAAATAAAACTAAGGAACAACCAGTCCAACGAAAAGACACAGTAAATTCAAGCATGCAACTTGTGCAGCTTAGTTTTTGTATGTAGCAGTGACAAAATTAAAAGATAGTGGTTAAGGTGCACACTAATATGCCTACTGCAACTTTTATTCCGCTCGNTGTAGCAGTGACAAAATTAAAAGATAGTGGTTAAGGTGCACACAAATATGCCTACTGCAACTTTTATTCCGCTCGTATTTATATGCATTGGTACTTACTGTTTTCTAGGTTTATATAATTATTTATCTGGCTGGGCTTAGTATTTTGTTGTAAACATTTAAATCACAGAAACGTAAGCACGTTACACTATTGTGNTTATTTATCTGGCTGGGCTTAGTATTTTGTTGTAAACATTTAAATCACAGAAACGTAAGCACGTTACACTATTGTGTTTCAAACACCTAGGGTGAAGTTTCATAGTTGTAATAAATAAACAGATGTGACCTTCAAATAACTAATTTTGTTACAAAAAACAGTTCACGGTTAAAGCGTTTAAATTTTGCATGTCTAATATTTGCAATCTCAAACTCACTAGATCAACGTGAGAAGCAACAACCCCCTTTCGCATGCAGCGGTCATGAAACACGTTATAGTATATTTATTCCTGCTGTCGAAAAACAGATCACAACATCGTAACTTACCTAGGTAGGTTTAAAAAACAATGTGTAAAAACTTTATGTAATTTTAAGTATATTTTGCAAGAAAAAAAATTAACACGTCCTTCAGTCAAGAGCAACACGCCATTTCGTCATGTCTAGTTTGGTTTAGTTTATTTGCATACAAATTCACCATACATAGTGCAACATACACAATGGTATTGGACAAGTCAATTTTAAGAAATAATTAATAAACGTAATTACAATTTGTGTTAGGTACGATACAAGAGAATTTTTACAATATTAAGTAATTACTAAAAGTCACAATAGTTTTGAATTTAAAACACATACACTATTTACATCCCCTTGAGCATATGCAAAATACACCATCGTATTCCAATGTCAGGTTATATTATTTATTTAACTCCATAAAATCCTAACTCTAACTCTTACTAAGTTAGGGGTGTAGAACACGTCAACAAAGGTGTACAAATAATAGCACACAGTAAGAATATAAAGTATAAACTTCTGACAACTTTGGATTTGTAACTTTCCCGCCATCACATCTAAATAATAAAATCTCGCTTGAGTTGAAAATTACAAACTAAAGAAATAATTTTTGCTGTAATAAGTATGAAATATGCTAAAATTGAAAACATGTATAATTTCCATGCTACCACTAGCAGTACGAAACTTCCCGAGAGTAAAAGAGAAAGCGACAAGCTTTGCTTCGCCTATTCAAGTTTCTTCTTCGGACAAAAAAAACACGTCACTAGGGCCTACGCACAGTAATTTCCGCTGATATTTTTAACTGCAACATAAAATATTTCTACTTCTGTGCTACCTAAATATTTTAATATATCAATTGGCAAAGTTTAATTTACCAATAGCATACCAATAAACTAGGTTAAAACAATATTTTAACTGAAATATTTCTTACTAGCCATTACCAACACATTGCTGCTCTTCGGTGCTGCAATTGGTGAACTACATTGGGTGGCACGGCAGGCAGCTAGAGAGGCCTCTGGCGTGTGTAGGGTCGTTCGTAAACGCTGTACACAAAATATATGTTACTTTAAAAATTATGCAGAGCTCACGAAAATTAAAACTATTGGTATCTGTTCGTAAATTTATATATCACGCACGCGGGACACTTTTTTTTTGTGGCTGGTAATGCTTTAGGAAAAATGCATAGGTAGCGCGCACATCCTGCCCGGAGCGAAGTCTGAGCTTCTTATTTTGCTCAATAGATAGCGTATTTTTAAAGTTGACTGTTCTTCTATTACTGGNGAGCGAAGTCTGAGCTTCTTATTTTGCTCAATAGATAGCGTATTTTTAAAGTTGACTGTTCTTCTATTACTGGCTTGGAACGACATGAATTAGAAATATATTTCGTTAAACTATTAGAAAAATAATTCAACAACATTATGCAATATTTCTGTATTCTTTTGGAATTAATATCAAGCACGTAATGAAAGCTGGGTTGAAGAGGGGCGATTAAGACGTGAAAAAAGGATTTGAATTTGCATTTCACTTGGATACGGATAGTTTTAACGTGCCTTTAATTTTGAACACCTATACATTTCTACTTTAGCACAAAGTTTAGTTTCTAACACTAAAAACGGCTGTTTTATGACCATGTACAATAAAATGTATTAATTAACCTAGGAACTCTTTCCTATCGTGCATATTTTTGGCTGGTCTAATGTGTGTCGGCAGTTCACTCAGAATAGCCTACGTAACATTAACTTTTGTTCGTTCGTGCATTAACTGATACAGGATTTTGTTTGTTTCGAATACATTAAGTTGCCACTCACTGACTGTTAGAATCTGACCAACTTATATGAAATGAAGTATAACGACGGCCGAACACACCCATCTTCCGTGGCCTTCTCGTTCCAGTGGCCCGACGACAAAAGACGCCGCTCCCGGTGTTACGCTGGCCTATATCGGGCGCATTGTTTAATATTTTCGGCCCCGTTTACTGCCCGGTGGAGGGGGTTTCTGCAACTGTTTTTTGTACGGTGTTATTGCAATCACGCTCGTGCCCAGGTTTAATATCTGAAGGTGTGATCAGACAGGCCGTCCAGCTAAGGCCTGATCACTTCATAACAAAGTGTTCAACATGAAATGACAACCTGCATATTCTGTACCCATTTCACATTAGTGAAATGGTCAGTTAAAGCAACTCATCGCTATAGTCACCAGACACTACATATACAAGATTACCTTTTCACTCATCAGAGATGTTCAGTAGTGCTTTATGCAATTTTACATCTGACAGAAACATGATGTCCTAACACATACCATTTTTCACAAAAATATGCCACAGAGGCATACTTAGGGAATTTGGAAGGCCTTGAAACTACCCACTTAAAATTTAAGGTTATGTTACTTAGGGAATTTGAAAGGCCTTGAAACTACCCACTTAAAATTTAAGGACTTTCAAAGATACAACATTCAAAATGTTAATAATTTAATAATTTTTTTGACATTTTATGTATACACTTATAACGATCATCACAGCCCTGCAAAAATTTCTTGTGATGTACACTTTCTGTATTAGGGCCTACACTTCTTGATTTGTGACTAAGGAATCATAAAAAGGTCCATAATATAAGAAATTACACTTCTTTTTTGTGGCTTAGGTATCATAAAAATAGTCTACAAAAAAATTAATCAAATTATTAAAATGGTGATTACATATTCAATGTAGGTACTTGTTATCTGGTTTCACCCTACAACCAGTTTAATAAATTATTTTATGCCATGTGAACAAAAAAAGCGATGTCTTTATTATTACTGTGGTTCCAAACAATGTAATGGACTGTGCAATAAAATTATTTTGCTCTCTCTCATTACAATGGTCATGTGAGAAGTGTGTAATCAGTAAAAATGAGACTGGAAGATGCCCAAGAAGTTGCGCACCACCACGTCATTTATTTTAACTTTAGAAAATGTTTTGGTGTACTTTTTATGATTTAAACTTTTATGTACATTTTGTTTGAACAAACTATTTCAAATGCTACAACTAATTTTGTTTGTCAATTAAAGCAGTGCTTGTGTTCTTATTCTGTAACAGTATACCACATGTAGCCATATGTCCAATATTTTAGTCTGTGAAATGACTACAAAGGTAAAAGGTAGCACTTGGTGAATGTTATCCAAGCCTGAAGTTTTTGTATTCACAGCAGCTTTTCATCAGCTGTAAATGATTAATACTTATGCATGTGCACTACTCTGATTAAGTGACGAAAATTCACTCAACATTTACTTTTTTATTTATTTCAATCATACATAAATACATTTTACACTTAAACACATACACNCAGCTTTTCATCAGCTGTAAATGATTAATACTTATGCATGTGCACTACTCTGATTAAGTGACGAAAATTCACTCAATATTTACTTTTTTATTTATTTCAATCATACATAAATACATTTTACACTTAAACATATACGCGCAACTTAAAACAAACATCTTTTCCACAATTCTTTCATATCATTTCACGTAAGCTCCATGTTTGCAGAAAACCTTTGTGTACAATACAACTGCTTGGAACCAGCTTCAGCTCGTCTCAAACATTTCACGAAGCATATAACATAATAAACATACAAAACCAGCTTCGCACAACACCTGAAACTTTGTGTCTAACTAACAAAACAGCAAATCATAAGTATGTATCTCTATACAATGCATATCGTCATTTCGTCAAGGTATAAAGTGGGGCTTAACATTTCATCAACAGCAAGATCATTAGAGATGAAGCAAAAACCTTGGATAAACAAGAATGACAAAGAAATCTGCCACATCCTACCGAAAGGAACCATCCCAGTGTTCTCTTGGAGTGATTTAGGGAAAACAGTGATAAACTGGAATCTGGATGGCCGGACTGGAAATCAAACTCAGGTCTTCCAGAATGAGACTATAGAGGTTTTTCAATGCACAAGGTTGCTTGTTCATCTGTATCGACAAAATTGATGTAAAACACAGGGCTGCCTTTCAGTGACATTGCTTTGCCAGTAAAGGGGATCACAAATATTTCTGGACATTAAGTCTCCTACCACAATATGTATATGCTCATTACCTAATTAGGCAGTGGCATACAATTAAATACATGTGTTGTAAAAAAAAACTGTAACTAAAAACTATTGGTGTATTATGTTAAAAGAATACAGCAAATTATATGTTAATGTTTATTATATGTAACAGTAGATGCTGTGTGACACCGGACATGCCCCCGTACGCCATCCAGGAACGTGCATGGTGCGTGGAACATTACTGCCGGAGCTATGGGACTGGAAGAAATGGTGACCCTTCCCTGGCATCTGTAGTGACTGAGTTGATTTTATTCCAGAAGTTATAATGAACATCAAAAAAACCATCTCCAATGTTTAAAATGGATTTTTTAAATTGCAGAATTGAAATAATGTTCCACGCACCATGCACTTTTCTGGATGGTGTACTTTGGCATGTCCGGTGTCACACAGCAACTACTGTAACATATAGTACACATAAACATATAAATTGCTTTAACATAATACATAAATACTTTTTAAGTTACCTTTTTTATATTGCAAAATCCTGTACCATTAATCAAAATAAACTTACTCTAAAAGTATTGTGATGTGACAACTGAAAAAATGTAACCAGAGCTACATATTTATTAATAAACCTCCATGACATGCCTTCCGATACACCAAATTAAATCTAGTTGACTGCCATAAACACCACACAATGCTGTGGTAATGGAAACCATGCCGTATTTGAGGCAGCCAGGTAGGATGACTGTGCAGCGGTTTGCAACTATCTTTTATAGTACAGGGGTGGGCCAGGCCCTATAACCATCTAAAAAACTGCAGTGGGCTTCAGTGGTAGGAATGGGACCAAAGTCCCTGGAGCAGCGATAACAGCGCTACCCACCAGATCACAAAGACAGTCATATTAAATACTGCTTCAATCCCAAGCTAATCCACCATATTACTTTACCTTTGTATACATCACCCAAGGATTGCAATGTAACAGAAATATAAGATATTAAAAGTAACAAAAACTGCATTGCAGCTTCACCGAATTATTTTCATGTATTGGGACTTGGTGTCGGATGAAAACCCCAGACATTATTTACCTAGTTCATAAAGAACTATTCAAATTATGAAACAAGTAAGCCAGGGTACCAAAGTAAATAGCCAAGACTTGAATTAACTCTTTGAAATTAAAAAAAATTGAACTCGCAAATTATGTCGGCACTCAACGACATTATAAATTAATAAACCTTTTGTTGTCTGAAGTATAACTAGACATTAACAAGTCAATACTTCACCTTCTCGCTCAATATCTANAAAGTAACAAAAACTGCATTGCAGCTTCACCGAATTATTTTCATGTATTGGGACTTGGTGTCGGATGAAAACCCCCAGACATTATTTACCTAGTTCATAAAGAACTATTCAAATTATGAAACAAGTAAGCCAGGGTACCAAAGTAAATAGCCAAGACTTGAATTAACTCTTTGAAATAAAAAAAAATTGAACTCGCAAATTATGTCGGCACTCAACGACATTATAAATTATTATAATCTACCATTAATAAACCTTTTGTTGTCTGAAGTATAACTAGACATTAACAAGTCAATACTTCACCTTCTCGCTCAATATCTACATATCTAGAATAATCCTCCGTGGCTTAGGCCTACTGTAATATTATGACCATTATTTTTACTATAATTGATACAATGTATAGAAATAACATAGCAAACAGATATCACAATATACATGAATTCTTGTGGTCTTGCTGTCGCACAGTTTTGTGATTGCAAATATGAAATATTAAGTTGCAAGTTTTGGATTTTAAAAATGTAGTTTAAACAATTCTTAACATGAATGAACCCTTTCAAACAGTATCTCAAGTATATTAGTCTATCTATGACTTACAATAGTTATAAATAAAATCATGTTCCATTATGTGTATAATGAGAATAATAGACTAGCTGCTGCTGGAGCAATAAGATTTGCGGCCACAGTTAGCATCGTGGCTAGTGCGCTTTTCTACCATGGCCAGTCAGGACACTTCCATTTTTTGCATGTGGGAATCACACTGGACGATGCTGCTGGTTGACAGGTTTTCTTGGGGATTTCCCATTTCCCTAGCCCTTACATTTGGGTGTGCAGTTCCAGGATGGCAAGTAGTATCCTTATGAAAATTCCCTGACTTTTCCAGGTATCCTGTTATTTTTCCTAACCAACATGTACAGCAAAAATTACAGAATTTTTCGTGTTATTTCACTAAAAATTTTAATTTAACCTTTTCTTTATAAATGCTTTCCCATACAAATACAAATATGTATAAAAAAACTACAAAAAAGAAAGTATATACAAAGATGGCACTCGAACCAAAGGGTGACAGGGGTAAAACACTAGTTATCTCAAGGCCAGGAACAAAATCACAATAGGCCTACACAGACAAGACATTTTACTGTGCAACATTCATGGAGAACCACTATAGCATTCAAATTATTATGTCAGCTAATATTTTATTAGCAAAATCTAATCTAGCACAATTACATTTTACGCTATGTCTGCTCTCTGTAGCAACAATGAAATAATTTAGCCAGAAAATATGTAGCCCTATAATAACAGTTACACTTAAGGCGACTAAGTTGCCCCCCCGTCTGCCAGGCTTAAAATCTTTCTACAGAGGTTTAATAAACCAAATTAATACACTGTCAATTCATGACATGTTATGTAGTAATTGGTAANAGGTTTAATAAACCAAATTAATACACTGTCAATTCATGACATGTTATGTAGTCATTTGTAACAATTTGTAATAATGTAGTCATTTTTTAATTAAATACATTTCTGACAGTTTTATCTGAATTCCTTGACCTCACATAAATTTACCTTATATTTCCCAGACTTTTGCAGAAACACAAAATTCCCTGACTTTTCCACGTTATCCTTGGTGCTAGCCACCTTATGCTCCATACTCACCTCACTTCACCCTCATAAGTTCTCCAGGCCTCATTGTTATGTAGCCATGTAACGTTGGCACGTGCACAGTTACAAAGTTATAGCCAGCTTTACGTTGCCACTCGGCGATAACTTTCCACTCGACTAGCTCAAGATAGAGTAACACGAGACTCTGCAAAATGGGTGTCAATTACATATGAAATAAAGTCAAGTTCCGGAGTATTTGTTCTATACTTTTATTTATCATTTTATTGTTGCAGTTCACATACGAAGTTTCGGTATGCAGAGTACGAACCGTTCACAGGTAAACAGACGAATTGCAGAACAGCGCTACAGTCGTTTACGAATTAACTCAGTTTATAAAAACTTGCCCGAAGAAAATTAAATGAAGCGACCTCCCACACCGGCGGAGAAATAATTTAGTAAGTTCAAGTTAGCCGGTGTGGGGGGTTAGCGCTAAGCCCGACGCGGCCTAGGCGAGCACTGCTCAGACGACTGCTCGGTAGTAACTGCCGATATCCACTGCTGGAAGGCGACAGGCACACGTGAACTTGTGCTGCCTATCACCCCTCTCTCCTGAGATAAGGGCCTGGCATGGTCTGCCACGCACTCCACACGTTATCGAAACTGCGCCGTAGGAACTAAAACTGTTGACACAGTCTGAAAGTTTCTAAATAATGCTGACGCTTACTGAAAACTACGACGTTCAAAACACAACGGCAAACGTATGCCCGATAAACGTACTATCACGGTAAAACGAACCACCATAGTTTTTAATTTTAAACCCGATAAAAATATTACGAAGCTTACCAAAGCGAAAGAAAATGAATCACGTGTTCCGAAAATTAAGAATACTGAGTCATTACAACCCTCTCCTCTGCACTTGACAATGACAATAATTTGTAATTACAGTTGACTCTTGTACCAAAAACGCATGTACCGACAAACCGTATCCACAGTTAATTTTCAGTTGTCCCAGCAAAACTCCTATATAAATAATGATAAAGCTACACGTTTGTATCGTTTATCGGATGTTGCGTCGATCAAAGTATATTTTGTATATTTTGGTCCCGTCACCTAAGATTTGCAACAATAGTTTTTAAGCGAGTTGTTTATGCAAAGGTCTAGTAACTGGATGTGAAATACATCATGCACACTGCCGTTTATTATTGCTCTGTTGCACATAGTTTTCCCAACACGTATGCAGCATGGTGAGAGTGGCTTGCTACCTCCCAGTACATGCCTAACGAGAGGGGAAGTGGTTACCTAGTAGCCAGTATGGCGACCTAGCATTCTGTCCCTTTCACCCTTATCGGCTCTCAAGACCCCGATGTTTAGAGCCGCCAAATCCCTTCACTTGCTCACACTCACCCCTCTTTCTGCCTCTCTCAGCCTTGCACCTTCCTTCCTCCCCTACATGTCTTCAAGAGGGAAAGTTGTTGCCTAGCAAAAGCAAAAGCACATTGCCTCTCTCGTCTGCTACCCCTTACATGCCTGGCCACAGTGCAAGTAAAGTGCGCCTAGCGATCGTAAAAATTTTATCAAGATTTTCCGTCACTCAAAATAGTTGCACCAATCACCACTACTATTTCAAAGCAAATATTTTCACCTGGAAATGTTATGCATTACATTTTAACAGGAATTATTATTTCCAAAAAATGTTTTCTTTTGTGATTAAATGTAGTTTTTTCCCCCGTAAAGTTTGGTGTTTAATTGTATCTGGTGTAAAATCAACATGATTTTAAAACAAAATATTAATTTAACTCAATGAACAGCATCTACGCAAATAAAATGATATGCCTAAAAGTATATACTTGACCTCCTCTTGTCACCAAAAAATTGTTTGAACATCGAACGACTTGTATTACCAAGCTTAAAGTTCATTTTTGGTAACTTCCTGCAGGAAAATTGGATGATTTATATTAATTTAATTCAATAGACATGCATCTTTAGAATAAATTGATATCCTGTAGGCATCTAATCGACACCTTTTGTCTAATAATAGGCAAGCAATGAGCCTGAGTGCAGCGTAACTCACGACAGGGAAAATCAGTGGACGTGGTTTTGCATGATTAATTAAAAAGACCACCATGAAGAAATACATTTTAATCACCTTATTTATTCATTTCTGTCTCAAAATTACTGTTTTTTGTAGTGAAATATAATTGATTACTTTAAAAGACAAACATTTGCTATGTGCGGAAAGTGTTGCCAACATGAAGTGGAGGGGAGCGGTACGTTCTCTCCATACGCTCTCAGCTGATCGAGTGCGCACAGGACATTCAAAATTTGCATTGCATTCTGTGTCAGATTATTTTCATTTTCAATCAATTATATGTGGTTTTTTGAGATGATATATTCTTTATTTAAACAAGTTGAGGTGAAATGTTTTTTAATGTATTATTTACAGTAATACTAATNTATATTCTTTATTTAAACAAGTTGAGGTGAAATGTTTTTTAATGTATTATTTACAGTAATACTAATACAGTAATATATTTTTTTTTATCCTATTTTTGTGTTTATTAGCTAAACTTTATTTACAGATAATGTACAGCACTCATTAACTCAAAATGAAGTATATATAATAAGGTCAGAAATTGTATTTTATTGATGTACATGTCAGATCCCTAATCTACTAAAATTGTGCATGTATTGAAATTTTTTGACAGTCCCCTGAAAAATGGTAGATAAGGAGTCAACTGTAGTTGCTGTTTGTGCAGCAGGCCAACACAAGCTCATTTTATAGGCTTCAGGAAGTTACCATTACATATTTGAAAAAAAATCTCAGACTAACACATTTTTACGTCGCATGGAAACCAAAAAATGAAGCATTAATGAATAACTTAATGGTTAATATTGTAATACTCAAAATGCAGATTACAACTTATACTTGTATTGCAGTAAAAGACATATGTAACACTTTTGTATTAGAAGAATCATGGAAAAGTTATTAAATTATATTAAATTGTGTTAAGATAAAACAAACCTACATAGATACTGTTTACATTTTGACCATCTTATTAAAAACATTTCTCTTTCCCAATTATTTGCAACCACACTTGGTAAATTCCTGTGGCGAGTAGACTCTTTGTCCAAACACCTATGAACAGAACAGTTCTTTTTATCGCTCATTATTCTCATATGTTTTACAAATGATACTGAATGATAACGTTTGTCACAAAATAAAAATAAATGATCACATATTAACAATTCCTAACCGTCACAAAACATAAAAATCTGCTGCAGTCATACAGGCAAAAAAAATGTAAACAACTTAGCGCGTTACCAAATAAACCTGCACTAGTAGTGCCCCTAGCAAACACGCCGTTAAAATTCAAACTCTTAATCTACCATTTACACATCCCACCCCTTGGGCATAACATTGACAACTCTGTGACCCCACATCAAACATCCACCCATTCTTGTTGCAAGGTGAACTCAATTTGTTTGGAATGAAAGGTTTTGAGTGAATCTTATCTCTAACTGGCCAGCCATCTCTCACTACATACAACTTTGCCCAACTGTGTGTCTCTTTTTGTGGCCTTCCTAATTTCTGGTTCAATAACAGGTAGGAACTCGCTAGTCCCTAGCAGCAGATATAAAAATTGTTCCGACTGCTCCTCTGACAGAAGTGGAAACTTTGATAGCCCATCTACATTGTCAAGATCCTCACCCCGTATGTATTGCACTGTGTAATCAAACCCTTGGAGTTACACTGCCCATCTCTGCAATCTGTTGGCTGCAAACTGAGGAATACTACAATATTCCTCCAAGATACGGACTAGTGGTTAGTGGTCAGTAATTAGGATGAACTTTCCCCCACACAGATAATGGAAAAAAATTTTAAAAGATAATGACCGATGCTTTTTGATCAATCNATTAGGATGAACTTTCCCCCACACAGATAATGGAAAAAAATTTTAAAAGATAATGACCGATGCTTTTTGATCAATCTGTGAGTATTTCTTTTCAGCCATCAAAAGCATTTGTGAGGCAAATGCAATTGGCTTTTCAATGCCACCTGGGAGCATATGTCTGATAACTGCACCTACGCCATATGCAGAGGCATCGCAGGCCAGTTTGAAAGGCAACTCAGGGTTGCAGTGGGTAACACCTGAGAAGAGAAATTAAACTGTTTCAAGTCAACNTTAGGATGAACTTTCCCCCACACAGATAATGGAAAAAAATTTTAAAAGATAATGACCGATGCTTTTTGATCAATCCGTGAGTATTTCTTTTCAGCCATCAAAAGCATTTGTGAGGCAAATGCAATTGGCTTTTCAATGCCACCTGGGAGCATATGTCTGATAACTGCACCTACGCCATATGCAGAGGCATCACAGGCCAGTTTGAAAGGCAACTCAGGGTTGCAGTGGGTAACACCTGAGAAGAGAAATTAAACTGTTTCAAGTCAACNCAGGCCAGTTTGAAAGGCAACTCAGGGTTGCAGTGGGTAACACCTGAGAAGAGAAATTAAACTGTTTCAAGTCAACAAATGCCTAATGACAATGATCTGACCACTGCCAGGGGTAGTCCTTTTGCAACAGTGCATGCAAGGGTACCAAAATTGTGGCAAGATTAGGCAAGCACTTTGTGTAGTATTTGACTAACCCTAACCACGCTCTGGTTGTTTAACATCTGTAGGAACTGGAGCCTTATCCACTGTTGTCACCTTGTCATCCTTTGTATCCAAGTCCTCTCTTTCCACAAAATGTACCACAAACTCCACAGAATTTCGACAAAATGTACTTTTTTTCTGGTTTACCTTGAACCCGTTGTCGCTTAACCTGTGCAACAGGCTATGGAGGTTCCTCACATGTTGCTGCCTCATCAACTCGGTGACCAGGATGTCATCCTTGGAAACAGACAACACCTTCCAGCACTTAAAGCACCTGTTCCATGGTTTGTTGAAAGATGGCTGGGTGGGATTTCATGCCAAATGGAAGGTGGCTGCAGCGAAAGAGGCCTCTGTGCGTGTTAACTGTCCACAGTTCTTGGGATTTGGCATTGAGTTGGAGTTGCTGAAATGCCTGCGACAAGTCAATCATGGAAAACTCCACACCCCCTCGCAGCTTGGGAAACAGCTCCTCTATCTGCAGAAGCAGATAGTGTTGCACCACCAAAAAAGGATTCCCTGTCAAACTAAAATCCCCATATATGCACACACTACCATCTTTCATAGCCACGGGCATGATTGGTGTTGCTGAAGGTGAAGGATACCCTGGGTGAAGGAGACCCAGTCATAAGAGTCTGTCCAGTTCTACATCCACCTTACCCTTTAAAGAAAATGCTATGGTTCTTGATGGTAAAAATACTGGTGGAGTGTTGTCTTTCAAATAGAGTGAAACCTGACCACCGGTAAAAGTTAGGCCACCGCCAAACAAGGATGGATAGGTTTCCAGCAAACTGCCAATGTTATTTTTTTCTTGACTTGCCAGTGTATGAGCGACCATTATATTATTTAAACATGGCTTTAGAATATTTAGCTTGTAGTACCAGTCTCTACCCAACAATGGTGGTACACCATTAGGTACCACAAAAAAATTTAAATCACTCTTTACTTGTTGCCCTTGTACTCTATAGGCACTTCGATGAAACTGCATGGACGTATTTCAGCATTTGTATACGACTTAAGGGCGATACTTGTTTCTTCCAGAGGATAATATGAAAATTTGCTCATGTAAATACATTCTGATATTGCTGGTATGGCCACCCCTGTGTTTATCTCCATGTCCAACTTCACACTGCCTATACAGTCACTTCCAATAGCCAAGATTTGTACTGTAGCCCCAACAGTCTATACAAAGGAAGGAAGTCATCAGTAGTTTGGGAATCATCCTCTCCTTGTTGTACTTTTACAACATAATTATGGAAAGTAGCTTCACCCAGACCTTTTCTTGATGCAGTGTTATTGGGGCACATCTTATTTAAATGCCGCACCTGGTTATAGTTGTGCCACTTGTACCCACAAAAACAGTAATCCTGTACCGAATGTTTGGCATGTACACCATGTAAATGTTCCTGGTGACATCTTCTTTTGAAACCTTCTTCCTCAAACCCTCCTCCCACACATTGTTCTTGAGATCTGTAGCGATTGAACATCTCATTAGGTCGATATTCCTGTGAACACGCCCATATCATATGAACCACTTGTTTTACATCTTTAGTTTCACCAACTTCTAGTTTTCCCACATTGTCCACTGCTGATTCATAAGACTTGACTATACTCACTGCCTTCTCAAAGGTCAAATCA
Source organism: Clitarchus hookeri (assembly GCA_002778355.1). Classification (NCBI taxonomy): domain Eukaryota; kingdom Metazoa; phylum Arthropoda; class Insecta; order Phasmatodea; family Phasmatidae; genus Clitarchus; species Clitarchus hookeri. The sequence goes on from NQII01004178.1 coordinate 130,108, forward strand.
ACAGACTCAAGATATAACCTTAGAGTAACATTTTTATCCTTTAGGTAGACCACGAACTGATCATGCCNGTCAAATCAACAGACTCAAGATATAACCTTAGAGTAACATTTTTATCCTTTAGGTAGACCACGAACTGATCATGCCAGGCGCTATCTAATAACTTCCCAAAATTACAAAAATGTATTAGATTATGCAAATCAACAATGAAGCCAAAAACACTTTCAGCATCTTGCTGTACTCTTTTATGAAAACAATAGTTTTCTGCAATTACCAAAGGTTTAGGAGCATAATGTCCCATTAATAAGGTTACCAAACTTGTACTTTTTGTTTTGTGGCTTCTCTGGCTCACACAAATTCCATAGAAATTCGTAAGTTTCCTTCCCAATTGATATTATCATCGCACACTATTTAACCTGTTCGTCTTCTTTGTCTTCGATACCTTTGGCTATAAACAGTTGCTATAACAGCACTGAATCCTGATATTTCTAACAGTTTCATTTACACAACCTGCAACCTAACAGACGATCTCATCCTCGTTGCCACTGTGGTGTATTTTGCCTGTTTATTACTGCTGTTACAATATTACAGTTTACATCCACACTCGGTTGCCACCATTGTGTGCTCTCCATTGCTCACAGTGCTGCCACCCTTGCAACCATATACGCTACACATGTGATGGCCATTTACTTACAATTCACCTCCACTAAATCTCACAGCTGTTAGAGTTACCCTGTGGTTTCATTTTATGATTAAAAATTTGTTAGGGTTTCTAAAGTATCCAACAGTCTTCACTGTAGTTGAAGCTGCCGTAGCAGTATCACGTGGAAATTTGGATGTAGAGAGAGGATTTTCAGCTTCAATAAGAATCCCAACAGATGATAGGGCTTGGTTTTCTGAACATACTCTGAATTCTGTGTTGATTGTGAAGTCAGCCTTGAAATTGTGTGACAATAAGCCATATTTAGTACCTTTGACGAGAGAGCTTCTGGATGTTGCTAGGTGTGCTCATAAGAAATACTGAGCTTGTTTAGAGGAGGAGGAGAGAAAAAAAAAAAATAATTGGAAGGGAAAACAAAGAAAAGACTAGCAATAAAGGAAGACTGAATGAAGAAAAGCATCAAGTCAAAATATTGGAAAAGAAAGAGAACTCTATACTTCAAGATGGCTAGAAGTTAATCAATTTAAGGAACAAAGAGGAGAAAAAAAGTAAAATTGCTGAAGTATAAGTAATATATTTTGATTGTTCTAGCCTAGTGATCTGTCATAATGAATGTAGCAAAATAATATTTCAAATCACACCTCATTTTATTTCATTGTTTTTTCAGATTCTAATAACGACTTCAAATGGCCTTTCTACTTTAAAGGAGGAAGTAAGTTTAGCATATTAGGGCTAAAAGAAGCAAGAAGACAGTGTACAGGTTGGACATAAGAAAAAATCCAGATTGATAATGACACTCTTTTGCAAAAAATACGTGAATCGCATGTAAAGCTCTGAGATTGCATGTTTATTTTTTATTGTTTTTCTTCTTTCAATTTTATCAATGCACAATAAAATGATCCGTATCCAAATTAAATGCCACTTCAAAACCTTTTTCACGTCTCCAAACATGCTTTCCATACCTGCTGGATATTAATTCCGAAAGCATACAGAAATATAGCATAATATAGTTGATATATATTTATAATAATTTTACAAAATATATTTCAAATTCATGTCGTTCCAAGCTGGTAATAGAAGAACAGTCAACTTTAAAATAAAAAAAATGGGAACAAGAGGCAGGTTGCGCTGCTATCTGTTGAGCAATGCATATGGCTCAAACCCGCCCTGTCATGCTATGCGCGCCATCTATCCGCTCTTTCCCAAAGCGTTACCAGCTACAAAAGAATAGCTTTCGTGTGTGATATATAACAAATTTACGAACAGATACCAATAGTTTTATTTTTCAGCGAGCTCTGCATAATTTCTAAAGTAACATATATTTTGTGTACAGAGATTTTGAGTACTAGTAATTTCTATGCAGCCGGTAATAGTTCGACTACGTAAATTATACGCCATATTGTTCTCCAGAAAACCTGTTTCCTTGTTAGTATATTGTATTAATAAAACGAAGAAAGTGGGACACGCGTGAATAGTTTTTAAGCAATTCTTACGTTATTACAAGTCACATATTTCCAATTCGAGCTGTTAAGTATCAGTAATAGCAGAATTACTGCTTTGTAATCAATAGTCCTTGGTGAATTGTTGGCGAATAGAAGTGCATTGTCAATCAAATTTCCCGAATTACTTTTAGTTCCAGTTATATTAGATTTGACGTCCAGTGTGATAATAGCTACAAGTACTGTCTCGCAAATGTTAACCCAAATTCGCTGTCTCGGACAAATTAAAAAAAGAGTTAGCAAATATTAAATTTTTTGCAAGGTTTTATATTTTTACTTTTATAACCTACAACTTTTTTTAGGCAGATGTCAGTCTAAAATTTTTTTCAATATGTTTAACATTACCATACAATGGCAAATGGATTAGCTAACAGCGTGTTGATAAACAATACAGCCTCCACTTGACTCACCAGCTGATGGCAAAAGGATACATAAACTAAAAGTAACCATTGGTGCTTCTTTCATCGAACTGTCAAAATCTCGCCAACTTACATGAGACAGGCCATACCTCAGTCCAATCAATTTAAATTCAACTAGAAAAGGAAGCTACATGCTATGTACTATTATGATTTTGCTCGTTGGGGAGGACAATGAGATAAGTAAATATTAACCTACTCTACATTATTATATGGTGTATATTGTGCATGAAATTGCAGGAAAACATGTTCTATCCAAAAATAATCAAAAAGGTTTTAAAAAAATTTTGGTCCCTCAAAGTTTTTAAAGGGTGCCTTTTTTCGTATTGCCAATCCCTAAAACACCTCATTTTTGGATGTCCAATTGGATGGCATCCTTGCAGCTGTTTGTCTTCTCTACCTTTCTTATTATTCTGACTCTTGTAAATCATAAATTTATAAAATATCCATTTTTTCGAGTGGACAAATTATATGTTTTTGTTCGCTCAATGATTAGTTCATTTAAAACAACTTGTTTACGAACAACCCATTACTACTGCTCATAAAAGGGGAAGTTAAATAAAGTACTGTATAGTAAATTATAGTTTATATCCACACTTATTTGGAAGAAAATTCATAATTGCAGCTGAAAACTTCTATGATTGTGTTTGAAAATCCCTGAAATTTTGAATATCATGGCACTTGTTGGGAAACCCCTGTCTCTGTGTACTTTTTTGTAGGAGAAGAGAATTTACGCTCTATTTATTATGTGTAAACTTTAATTTTGGGAGAAATGTTTGTAAGTTTACAATTTTTCAATGGTAGCTTTGTCTACTTTGCTGTATGCTGGAGTTTCATAAGGTTTTTATAGTTACATTTTACTATTTTTTGTACACGAGATATATTTGGGTGATGCTTAACAGCAGAGGTTTTTGATGCTGATGGAGGTGACGTGTGAGGTGTAAATGGAGTGTGGAGAAAACTGGAATGCCCACCAAGTTTTCCATGTTTGAAAATCTGAGTTTGATCCCTCCAGGAATTGAGCCTAGTGCATCAAGGTCCCTTGCTTCAAAAGGATTTGTCTAAGAGTCAGGGTAAAGATTTTATTTTTTGTATGGAACAAGATAGATGTGTTAAGTTTACATGGACAAAATGCAAGGAATTTACACATGTCTTGTAGTACATTCTGGATGTGTTTCCATGTTGCAGGTATCCATCCCAAGTATTTGTGGGAGACACATTCTGCTATTTCTCTGGCATGACTTTCGCAGTGGTGGGGATCCTCGGCCACTTCAGCAAGATGATGCTGCTTTTCTTCATTCCGCAGGTGATCAACTTTGTGTACTCCGTGCCTCAGCTGTTCCACTTCGTACCATGCCCACGCCACAGGCTGCCCAGGTACTTGTGTTTTTTCTGCCCTTCTATTTTGTTAACAGAAGAGAAAAACTTGAATAGTGGATCATTTTTCCAGATATTACTTGGATTATTTTAACAGTCTTCATTTTTGGGTGTCTTCTAATGAGAGGTTAAATAACATGCTATAGTTTATTTGCTGTTTCTTCACACTTTTAGAATCAAACCTTTGAAAAAATCACCCTACATATGACGTGTGTGGTTATTTCTTAAATCTACCATGTGGGATCACAAGCATTTTATACTTCTTTCAGTATAAAAGTATGTTATTTCCATTACTTTAGACTTTTACAAATATTTTATCTACAAATTACATAATTTAATTTTTGTAATTGAGATGAATAATAACAGAGAGAAAATAGGTGTGTTGGTAATGACTAGTAAGAAATAGTTTTGATGCAAAATATAATTAAACTGAGTGGCACAAATGTGGCGCGTTTTCCCATTGGTGTAATTTTCTAGACTTGGTTGAGCATTGTGTGAGTGAGGCAGAGGAATAGTTTGAAAGTAGAACTTAAGCAGGGTTTCAGAAAAGTTGGAAGTAATCGTGAATGGACTATAAACTAAAAATCTTAACTTATTTATAAACATGGCACACTGGTCAGTGACCTCCCCAAGATCTTAACCCAGAACATTTACTGTCTGGAGTAAATTGCGCCATGTTGCTCACCTCATCCCTTCTGTTACTTATTGCATTTTAACTGTTTTAAATTTATTTTACAATTTTTTCAATATTTTGAAAACTCACATTTTAAGTCTATTATAAGTTTATAAAATTCTGGGATATTTCCATTTTGTATATTTAACCCAAATAAAATAACTTTTTTAATAATATATACAGTCTTCTGGTTGCGCTAGTTAGGTTTTTAGCTGCATTAGGGAATGATGTGTTAAGTAAAATAATTTCAGCACCTGATTGCTCTATTTACTCTGTCAAACTGCAGAATATTTTCAAAGAAACTATCTTGTAATCCGGTGCTTGGTTCTAAAATTCAATTGATGTAATTATTAATGAGGTGAAAAACATTTTTCAGGATCATACGTTTAATAAAGTTTAAAAATGTGCAAAACATTGTAACATTATTTGGTTGCTTTTTTTAAAATAAAAATATTAAATTGTATAAATGATGAGAGAGGTAGTTTTATTTTGTTATAAATTTTTTTAACAACATAACTCCTTTTGTATATGGTACTGCTTAACACATTCTGGTATTGATGTTGGTTACTCAATAATTGTTAGTTGAATTGTAAACCTCAGCTCAGCAATCATGACTCACAAAAGCCACGCCAAAAAAAAATATNTAACAAAAGCCATGCCCAAACCAAATTTTTTTTAAGCATTTTAATGATTGTGCTGACAATGAGATGTCAAGACATAACTACAATATAAGCTTTAAGAACTTAATTAAAAATTATTGGCAACCATGCACAGGAAAGTAGGCTCATTAGTTACATAAATAACNTAAGCATTTTAATGATTGTGCTGACAATGAGATGTCAAGACATAACTACAATATAAGCTTTAAGAACTTAATTAAATTAAAAATTATTGGCAACCATGCACAGGAAAGTAGGCTCATTAGTTACATAAATAACTTCTTGGTTTTTGTAACTAAAAATTGAAAATTTTTCTTTGAAGCAACCCTTAGCTGTGATGACTACAAAAGTGCTCCATAGCAAAAAATTTTCAAGATGTCGGTTAATTGTGTCATGTAAGAAATGGTTGTTTTTCTTAACTTTCAGAAATGCAAAATCTTTGCATTTCATAAAGCNCATAGCAAAAAAATTTCAAGATGTCGGTTAATTGTGTCATGTAAGAAATGGTTGTTTTTCTTAACTTTCAGAAATGAAAAATCTTTGCATTTCATAAAGTANCTTTCAGAAATGCAAAATCTTTGCATTTCATAAAGCAAGATATCCACCATTCTTAAGAGTTAGTAGTCCGGGCATATTTTCTGCAGATTCGTTGTTTGGGCATTAACGTTAATCTTGGCAAATAAATATCGTGGATATACAACTTTTTTCCAGAAAAGANTAAGATATCCACCATTCTTAAGAGTTAGTAGTCCGGGCATATTTTCTGCAGATTCGTTGTTTGGGCATTAACGTTTATCTTGGCAAATAAATATCGTGGATATACAACTTTTTTCCAGAAAAGATCAAAACCCATTATCTGAGCCCTTACATTTTCGTTTTTACCCATAGTAAGCATATTATAAGAAAAAAAATTGTGAAAATGGTAAAAAAAAATCATATTTTTAGAGCTTGCCTGCGCAGAGGTAGGAGAAAAGTGAAACAGTACAGTCATAGTTTAATTGATGGGCTTTCATCACGTGTATAGGCTGTTATGGTAAAGTTAGCACTTTTGAGGCCTCAGTTACTTTTTCCTTTATGCCATTTTTTATCCTTTAACCACCGTTTGTAAATAAATATTGCTATGTAAGTAATAAACACAGTGTGTATATTCCACCGCACTTGGAAGTTAACATCAAAGGCTAAAATAAAATATATTTATTTACTATTATTCCAAATGAGAGGGTTTTCAAAAGTGCTTGCTTTACAGTGAATAAATAGCCTTTAATAAAATCTCACTGTCACAGATCTAATTTGCACAGGAAGGAAAGCATAATGACATAAACACTGCACAGTGGCACACGTGTTATTGTAGCCCACATCGTTGTGCTTCAAACAAAAATATATCAGGCCCGTATACTTTTGAAGGGAAAAGTTAAAATAACAGTCAGTGACATAGTCACCAAAATGTAATACTCATCATATAAAATTTTTTATGTTTTTAAATTTAAACATTTAGTATTTTTCTTGGCCATAAAAAGACACATTGAAGTTCAAGAACATTTCCTTTCAATTTTTCAAGTAAATTTACTGTATTTACTCTAAATAACCCATCACAATTTTTGTTGAAATTGGCATGTCAAAAATAGGGTTTTTTTTTTAACTAGGCTGTTTTGCCTTTAAGAAAAATCTGTCGCTGCTTGCCAGACAATTGATAATACAAGGGTGTTGTCAAGGTCAATGAGTACAATCTGTATTTGACAGCAACACAAACACCCAGATGAGATATTTAAATATAAAGGGCCATTTACCTACTCGCACATCACATTTTTGGCATAAACATGCATAAAAATGGTATACATGTTATAATTTTTTCCAATGCCNTTACCTACTCGCACATCACATTTTTGGCATAAACATGCATAAAAATGGTATACATGTTATAATTTTTTCCAATGCCATTAATGTTTAAAAATTTACTTTATGAAAAACATTAAAAATGTTAACAAAAACTTTGAATATGGACTGCTAACCCACCCTCTCCCGGGTACATGCTTACAGACCAGCCTGTAAGCCAGTCTCCCAAGCAACCCCCATACAAGAGTTATTTGCTTTATTCACATGGCTGACATCACCATCTGTGCTGTAGCCATGTGCTAGTTAGTCTATAGGAGAAAAAAGGAAGCATTTGCATAAACTTGTAACCAGGAGAGGGAATAGTAGAAACTGGCCTTAAATTTCTTCTGAGTAAACCAAGATGGTGATGGGGAGGGAGGGAGGTATACCGAGGTGTGAGTGACCTACTGACAACTGGTGATTGAAATATTGCTGTGGAAATCTGTCTCTTTGGAGAGAGTTCAAAACCAGTCTTAGTATGATAACGTTTTGTGTTTATTCAACATTGTGTCATTGACTGCTGCAGATACAATGCTAGCACAGACCAGGTGGAGATGAGCAAGACGAGGTTCAGGCTGTCGGAGCAGAATGTGCTTGGGCGTGTCAGTATTGCACTGCTGCGCCTACTGCACCTTGTCCACCTGGAGGAAGGGGTTGGGGAAGACGCCGGATATGTGGAGTGCAACAACCTCACGCTGCTAAACCTGGTGCTCATGTGGCGGGGTCCTATGCATGAGGAGACCCTTGTCAGGCATCTGCTGGCACTGCAGGTATTCTCGTTTTACAGCTGGCAATCTAAAGGTGGTTCACAATAAAGTCCTCACTATTGAAATCAACCTTTGAAAAAAATTACTGGCCATAACTGCATATATTTAAATGTAAGCAATTACAGTAATACTCGCAGTTAAGTTGGCAATGAACTACAAGAAGTAGTTCTATGTTTTAACGTCTTACTAGTGAAATTTCTTGTCACCGGCAATTCAGTTACTATTTACTATATGTAAATAAGAATCAAATTTGGCATGATTGTAACACATTTATGTTTCTAACTCTTTCACATTATCACCTGACTGACACAANAATAAGAATCAAATTTGGCATGATTGTAACACATTTATGTTTCTAACTCTTTCACATTATCACCTGACTGACACAATGTTCAAATTAGCTGGTTCAATGTTTTGTTTTACTTTTTTTTTCTGGTCTGCATTAATAGGTCAACAAAACAGCAGTCAACGACCAGTGTGATTTTAAGTTACAGTTTGTACCTCCTAAAATATACATTAACTTAATAAATAGAACATTTTTATACATGTTCTGAGTGAAGTGGCATTGTTTGTTATTGCTTCCTTCTATATTTCAATGTAGTTTTATGCTCCTGAAATTCTTGAAATTTCACATAATTTGCCAACCTGGAAAATGTGCTCCTTCATGCAGTTTAAGTTGGTATGAATTGTAAACCTCAAATAATACACTTTAAAAAACATTGGATGAGTGANTTAAGTTGGTATGAATTGTAAACCTCAAATAATACACTTTAAAAAACATTGGATGAGTGAGTTTTGTTATATTTGCGATGTGTCTTGCAATTCTGAAAGCTTAAGTAAATATGTGTATGTTATTTAGTATTTATGCTATTCCCAGTTGACAAGTTAATACCTTGGCATGTATGTCACTCATTTTGAAACAATGCCATGAAAATGTTTTATACTGTACATGAAACATTCCAGTGTATAATGTCTTTCTGAACGGTTCAGTTTGTTTGAACTGATATAGGTGATATTATATCANACATGAAACATTCCAGTGTATAATGTCTTTCTGAACGGTTCAGTTTGTTTGAACTGATATAGGTGATATTATATCAAACAGTAATAACTAGATTCCATGATAACCATCAATGTATGTAATTTTGGGAAAATTATGCTCTGCATTAAATGTGTGGCCGCAGTTTAATGAAATACATTGTCATCAGGTAGGTATTGTGTTGTTAGTATTCTGATGAAGTTATGTTCATATCAGTGTAGGCTTTTAAATTTTATAAGCAAAGTTATTTTTTTGTTCATAAACACAGTAGGCCTTATCAAACGTTAGTGTTATGTGATTTATAGATTGTGTGACTGGCCAAATTTTGATGAAACTTGTATCAAGTGACAAATATCACTGTGGAAATATGCTGTAAAAATTTGGATCAAGTCTGCTCCGTCATTGAGTTTTATGACAATTGTTTTTGTTACTTGTAATGTAGGTAATAAGTACACCCACAATTTTCTTGTGTGTAATTTTATATTAAAATATTGATTTGTGAGGTATATATGCAATATTATTCTACTCATAAATGTTAAACATAATTCTTAGGCCATTTATCAATGATTTAATNTGTGAGGTATATATGCAATATTATTCTACTCATAAATGTTAAACATAATTCTTAGGCCATTTATCAATGATTTAACACATGTTAATCTTCTGTATAAAGGAATAAATGCACCACATTGTCTAAAAGCATGCCTTTTTCTTTAACAGACAAGCGTTTCAGCTATTTAAACTCTGTAAAGGTGAATATATGAAACTTGTTTGTGTTGTTTTTATAATGTGAAAAAGAATCATACTTAACTCTTCTGCTATTNTAAAGGTGAATATATGAAACTTGTTTGTGTTGTTTTTATAATGTGAAAAAGAATCATACTTAACTCTTCTGCTATTCTGTTGACAACCTAAACCAAACATATTTTGTTATGATCTTGGAATGGTTGACCACAGTTAAAGTTTGTCTAAACAAAAAAAAGAATCATGAACATTTAACAATATTCATAAACCATTATTATTTACTGCAATTAATGTGTACATATTAACAGTGCTGATTACAATATTCATTGTTTTTTGTTGTTTATTTAATGAGCATGCAGTGGATATATGAGTCAGTTGATATAAATGCCAGCTGAAAGTCACATGACATTGCAATGCAGACAAGACAAGGGAACTACGAACTCATAATTGTGTCACAATTTGAATTATGCCAAGATTTGGCACAATTTGCAACACAAATATGAGTTCATAGTTTAGTGATGTCTGTACTGCTGTGTAAGATCAATAGCTAGTTGGGTATATAGTCCAGCCAAATTAGGGTTTGACCCACAGATTCAAAACAACAAACTGACCTTCACTAGTGTGTTAAGAAAGTGCCCCAGTTCATAATACAAAAAGGCCCAAGAAATTCCAACATAGGGTTTCCACCATTTTGAATTTAAAGTCTGCCATGTTAGATTTTTTTAAGCATTCATTAACAATTATATTGAGATTCTCGTTAGTCCTAGAAATGTGCTCTTTTTTTTTTTTTTTTTTTTTTTTTTAATTATTCTCCTTTAAGGTCTTTTTTTAGGAAATACCCTCTGGAACCTTGCGTTGTACAATTTTTTCATTGAACTGTGTGATGCAGGTTGTGACTTCAGGATTGAGCAAAGATTGTTCAGTTTTGAAATGGGGTCAGTTTTGGAACTGCTGTAGGTTAATTTTTGGAGGGCACCAATTAGCAGTAGAGCACGAAGTATGTATAAGTGTAAGCCGTTTACCCATGTGGCCTCTCCTGACACAACTGATTGTAGATGATGATTGTTGTAGAGGCTGGTCCAGCCTACCAATCAAGGGTGTAGACCCCCTTAAGATGCCAGTATAATGAGGCAGTTTACTGTCACCTCGCACACTAGAAAACATTGTAATTACTGGGAACATGTTACATTAGAGTGAGTTATAGGATCCCAACGTCCTGAAGTGGTATGAAGCAACCGAAGCAAAAATGACATGCAAACATGTTGGTTGCACACTCTTGGTTTATTTCCCATGTTTTTGTGATATTAAAGGGACCCGACACTAGATCTGCTGGAACCTCTGTCCATCAGTTTTCAGGCGAATGACAAAAAATGTATGGTACTAAGACTTCTATCAATAACTGAAGTTACTTCCTGCAGACACCACTGATGTAGGAGGACAGGTGGTCTCGGCAGTAGCAAACTGCCAAAAATGGCACTGGTAAATGATAATCCTGACCAAGAAATTGTAACATTTCTGTTGTCTGCAGAGGATATGAAGAGTGAGGTTGTGTTAGTACTCAATTATTTCCACCTGAATTAAATGTCCACACTACCATTTTTACATATTAATCTCATAAATGAAAAACACATCTATTGCTAATGACATGACAACAAAATTGTTGGGCATAGCTGGCACAACTATGTCTAATGCTGCCACTGTTGATAAGTGTTCCACCACTGAGACAACTGACTAGCTGTTGGCATTCATAAATGGTTGTGTGCTGACCAGTAACTCTCATGATATGCTTTACAATATTTACATTGCACTGCTCATAAAATTACAGTCTGCTGTATTTACCCAAGAAATATGCGAGTGCTAATTGTGATAAAAAAGTATACACTTGCACATTAATGTCCAAAAACAATATTGGTTCATGTACATTGGTTGTTAATTTTTTTTAGAAGACAGTTCCGTCTTCTACTCAACTGACCCCCCCCCCCCNGAAATTTTTACTGATTATGCTACCAGCTAAAATAGTTATAGCCGTGTACTATCAGGGTATTTTATTTTGTCGTAATGCAAAAAATCACCAGAAACTATGAACGTGGACTGAATTTTCTCACGTAGGTATGAAATGCTTCTACATAAAAATTGTAGACTTGGCATTTAAAAAATAAAACACATAGCAGTTTTGAAATGATTGAAAATGTCTAAAACATTTGTAAATAACATACAGGCAAATTATTTATATATGAAATTCTTTCAAAGTGACATGAATTGTCAATCAGGTTTCAGAATTATAAATACAGGTTTCCACATTAGCTCTCATACAATAGATAACTGTAGGAAAATTCAGGAAACTATTCATTTGTTGATTACACATGAGAATATTCCATGTTAAAAATAGTCACTGTAATGAACACTCAACCACTGTCTATTCAAATTCTGTCCAGGTTGTAAGCATGTATTGGAACTCATATTTGCTAATTGATAGCAAGTGTTCACACTGATGGTGGCATATGCCATCTGTCGGTGGAGGTTTGAACCTTTAGCAGGGCCACAGCAATGTGCCTTTGTCAGTCAAGTTAAATTTTGCTAAACTGTACATTAAATATTTCACTTTATAACTTGCATAAAATACAAAAATGCCTATTTAATTTGTTACTTATTAACGCATTTATTCAATAAGACAACATGTGGAACTATTTCTCATAATTCACGGATAACTTTACAGACAGTAAGCAATCAATGTTATTGTAGAATTATACGCAGTGACTAGCAATAATTATTTTCTAAGATTTTCAAAGGTTGATTTAAAAGTGCTTACTTTGAGCAGCCTATAGTGATTGTGAAGTGTTATCACTTATGTTAGATCTGCACATTCATCACACAGAACTGGTTCACAGATAACTTTCATCATCTTTTCCACGCTCTATTCATTTCTCAGCAGTAATATTGATGTAAAACTTAAAATTAATTTTTAATAAATGTGTGAATAATTGTTTTTTCAGGTGATCTGTTCTCTGATAGCATTTGTGATACGCTATCCTATTGCCTTCTTATTCTACGACATCTGACAGTTGTCTCCTAAATGTATTGGAGGCCATGGAAGGTAACACAAACATATATCTAATTTGTTGGTCATGTTCCTGTCAAATCCAAGAATTACTATGAAGGTATGATCGTGGTTAGCATATGTACACACAGATGATGTGTGCATGTGCTTGACCACAGTTATAGCAATAGTTTGCAGACAGTCCTTTTTAAGTATGTAATTTGTTTCATCCCTTCTCTCTAGAAGACTACTTTTTCTTCTTTGTTTGAGGCAGACATGAGCTGCCAAGCAATTTAACTTTTTAGTTTTTCACATTTACAGAATTAATTTAAATGTAAATATGTCAAATTCTGCAATATTTTTTTAGTGTCCACAGTTCTTTTGCTGTTTTCAAGTTCATTCTTTTTTTTAACTCCAGCTCTTGCTATTAAACATTGTGTTTTTGTAAGATCAGCTATAGTATTTGGTCGTCTGCAGGCAACCATAACATCATACATGTCATGGCAGTAGTGTCCTTGGCTTCTGAATGTGCAGTTTTATTATATACTGTGCTACTGTGTTTTAAAAAAATTACTTATCTTCCACAAGTCCTGTAGAAGGCTACTTGTGGTCAAGAGTTGTTCTTAGATGCCTATATAGAGATAAAAGTAGTACTAGTTTGTAATACTGTTGACAGCACGGGGGAAGTAATTAACAAACAAGTTTTTGGAAAATATATTTCCCTTCAAACTTACAGCGTTGCATCTAAAGTTTCTAGGAAATTGTAAAAACTCAGCTGTAGGCTAATGTTGAGCAAGAAACTTCCACAAGGAGAGTTGTTGAAAGGTTGTGTATAACAGCATATGTACTGTGAAAATGCAATACCTAAATTGTAAATTGTCTTTGATGTAAATGTATTACTACCATTATACATATTGGCTGTAAATTTAAGGTATTTGCCTGTGTACCACCCACCCACATGTAAGACTTGTACCCCACATTTTAAACATCCTCAGGGAAAAAAAAAATTTATATACAGTATTCAGCTTCAGAAACTTGTGTTTTGGTGCACAATTGTGTTGTATGAGCTACACATACTACAATAATAAAATACTGCACCAATTATACATATTTTCTGTAAATAAATGCAATTTTTTTTAAATATTGCCACATCTGGAATAAGGCAGGCATTATATTTTTTACTTAAGCAAGTCTTGGTTTTCAGAAATTTGTGCTGCTACATGCCGGGAGATCAATAACAAGAGCAAAAGCTGTCTCAATGGGTACAGTCTGAGCATGCTACATAAACAGACAAGATACTTAAACATAAAAGGTCACTTCTCTCATAGCATGTCAAACCTCGCACCATAAATGTGCATAAAAACACTAAATGTGTAATTATTTTTATATGTAATTATTGTTAAAAAAAATTTGTCTATGAAAAATATGAACAGCTTAAAAACTTTAAATGTGGACTGTTTCCTCTGGCCGGCTACATGCTAGCAGACCAGCCTGAAAGCCCACACTTCTTTTTCAGACCATCGTCATGTGGCTGACACCACCATCCTTACCATAGCCATGCGCTCCTCATCACAGTATATGTTATGACAACATGGCTATTTTCCAGTCCCTACGTTTTTCTCTATAACCTTAACCCCTAATGTAAGACGTGCAGCCTGAGACTAAGCTATTTTGGGTACTCCTTATGATGGGACACTAAATTCTTCAAATATTGCCTATGTTTTCTATTCTACATTACAGGTAGAAACCCTGTTGCTTGGAAGGTTTATTATTTTTTACTGTCAGACAAATAATATATACCTATATTTTATAAGAAAAATAGTATCTTGTTCATGTTAAATTATTACTAAGAACTAAACAAGCCCCTAACATTTTTTCCCCTTACCCAGTGCCTCTCGTAGCATTGTGACGGCACACCGATATCCTGCACACAGTTTACAAATGTGGCCAGACCAGCCTGAACATGCTAACCAGTGGATTTTGAGGGAGCTGGTTGGTGCTGTAGTGCTTTACTGGACCAGGCCTGTCTGTGAGTTCCCTGTTTAAAAGGAACTTCCAACACTATACTTAACCTGTCTAATGCTCGGTACACATTAATTTATGAGTGGGTTTTGCATTGTCATAATGACAATGACAGTCAATTATCAGGGATGTTGGAGAGCCCTTGGTATCGGGGGACCATGGATAAATTGCCTCATTTGTTGCCCTTTGAAAATGTGCGAGTGGTAAACAGGTAAATACTGTATGTACTTATAATTTGGAAACAGGTGACAGGAAACATGACACCACTGTGCACTGTACTGATTCTGTGTTGCCAGCTACTGTTTTGTTTCCTACTGAACATCGACGTAGATCAGTTGGCGGTGTAGTCCAGAATCTGTTTTTCCACTAACCAGTGTAACTATTATAAATTATTTCAATGAGGAGAGTATGTATTATATTTACATTATCGTGAGTGCTTATTTTTATATCACACTACGAATATCAAAAAGAGGAGCCTGTATTGAGTTAAAGTAGGGCAGACATAGATGAATAATTTGTCACTGTCGTGTTAACTTTTTATATAGAAATTATTTTAAAATTTTGTAGTGTGCTTATATAAATTGTAAAGTCTTGGTTACTATACCGTGTGTTCGGAAATGTGCATGATGGCTGCAGGCCACGAACAGGGATGTAACTTGAATTTTTATTTTCAATTTTCATGTGTTGCCTTTGATATTGTTTATTGATATTACATAATTGTGTATGTATACCTATTCTAAATTTTCCTTAAACATAGACTTATTTAATTTATATGTAAGCCATAACAGATGTGTTGCTACAAAATCAAGTTGATGAGTGAATCTGTTGTTTTCAGTAGATAGCTGTCATTTTGACACAAAGCTATTGAAAGGGGAAAAAATGCAACTAATGAAAGCAAGCAATTAAAATGTAACTGAATTTATCACTTTTATATTTCCATCGTAAGTATCAGAACAGTGAGCAAGACATTTTTTTTGTATCCCTGTAGTCTAAGAAAGACTTAAGATTGAAATAAGTGTCCTTTAGACCCACTTCTGGCAACGTTCTTGGCTTTTAAAATATAGAATATTGACATTTTCGCCTTCCAAATGGAGTCATAATACATGGACATTTGAAGTAGGAAAATACATTTGCTGTTTATCAAAAAGAAACTCTAATAAGCAGTGTATATAGGATTGCTGAAACTGCCAGTAAATAGTACTCATCAGTGTCGCTTAAAGAAGGTAAATCAGTTGCATAGTGATTGTTACTGTAGTTGTAGAGCAGTAAATGTGTGGATTTATCAGTTTCCTTGCTGTAATGTGCTGTCTGCATTTCATACTGACTTCATGCAATGTCCAAACATACGAAGTGGGTTATATCATTGTGAAACTAGTCAAAGCATTATTGTCTTAATAATATCCTAAATTAATGCAACATTATATTTTTCGAGTAAGTAAATGTATTTTTTGTAGTGTGTATGAATCTTCCGCTCTTTAGCTCTTGCTTCTGAACCCGTTTCAAACAAAGTTTGGACCATGGCGTCATGTGTTTCATACTTACCTGGCATAGGAATTCTGTGCCTATTCTGGGTTATTACATTGAACAGTTGTCTTAAATAATTATAATTTACATTTCTTTAATGAATAAATGTAGCAAATACTGTTATTCACTGCATAACGTTCACATATTTTATACTGTTATTTTTTCTTTTTCTATGTCAGAGTACAGTTTGTACGTTGCAAAATGTTTTTTACATAGGGGAGAAGGGTTTCATTTACTACAGTTAATCCTACATACAGTGGACTGCTTCTTAAAAAAAAATTTCAATCTCTGTTTTACATACAGAGTGGTTGCAGGCCAGTTTGATCAATTTTACATTGTTTTCTGGGATCATAATCTTATATAGAGTAAAATTTCATTACAATATACTTCACATTAATGTAAAGCACTCTTCGCTATTCTTTTTGTATGTTGTAATGTAATGTTTGAAAGAATTTACTACAAAATAACTTTTGTAAATATGTCAACTGTTATAAACATTGTGATGAAAGATTTTAATGTTCAAAACCTGATGGAAAATAAATTGTATATTGTGTACTGAAATCAAACTCATTACCATCACTATGTCACTTATACATTTTTATTTTTAAATCTTGCTATGAATGATACAAAGGATCTACACACATTGATGCCATCTTTATACATCTTACTCTCATGGGTGCCAATCACTGCACCCTTAACACCTCCCCTCTTTCCACTGCACATCTTACCCTCCAACAATGGCTCATACAACTCTTTCACTTTTACTCTGTGACCACTTCTGGTCACACAATGTCCTTTACTTCCATCACAGTATGCAGATGGTATTGTGGCCCCGAGCTCCACAACCTGAAAACACTTTAAAGTATTCCGTATCAGTATGCACACTTTCACTATGCTCAAAACCCTTTAACTCTTCCTCGTCGTTTTCCACACTACTGATATCTGCTTGGTACTGTCGAATTTGATTGCCCTGCTTCAGTTTCCTCTTGCTTTGGTACACTGTCTGTCTGTCTGTCTGTCTGTCTGGCTGGCCGGTTCCATTGAAATGAAATAGCCATAGATGACTGGTATTTTTTTCTGACTACCCCTCCCCTGCTGTCTTTCCTGACCAAAAAGGGCCTTGGTTCACTGTGTTTTGCCACAATAACGTCTGGTTCCCAGACTTTCTCATTACCCGTTTTGGTGACTACACTGTCACCTTCCTGAAATTTAGCCTCTTTCTTCTGGCCTGACCTATCATAGAAGTGCTTGAACTTATTTAGCCTAGTTTATAAGGCTTCATAGATGCCCTCCTGGATCCCAGGTTGTATCATTGCTGTGGTTATGGGTATTCTGGCTCTAATACATCTGCTAAACAATATTTGTGCTGGAGAGGAGTGAAGTCCTGTTATGGGAGTAGTATTTTGCTCTCGTGGCCCTTTGACTTGTTCTTGCGTAGGATTTTCTTACAAAATCCCACAGCTTTTTCTGCCATGCCATTGCTACTGTGGTAGTGGGGACTGCATGTACTCAGTGTTATTCCATATTTGTAGTAGTACTGTTGGCATGTGTATGACGTGAATGGTATGTTGTCCACAATGAGGAGGTAATCCATGGATATTGAGGACATCTTGCATGTCATTTATTACACACGCAGAGGATTTTGCAGTTAGTGGTTGTTTATCTCGCCAGTGGGAATAGTAGTCAATCAGTATGAGGAACGCATTTCTACTCTCTTTGAGGATATCGGCGCTCACTCTCTCCAATTAGTCTTCCTGAATGTCTCACATGTCCTGAACCTGGATACATATTGCACAATGTCGGTTGACATTCGAGGCAAATAAAATAGCTGTCTTGCTCTGGCTTTTGCTTTTTCAACTCCTCCATGCCCTAGGTTAAGAACATATGGCTGCAGTGCAGTAGGTACTAATGTTTTGCTTCCTAGGAATGATATCTTGTCTTCAACGTGAATATTATCCTGAACTTTGTAATATGCCTGATATTCCTGCAGCAGCTTGTTGGCAGCTGGCCAACCCTCCCTTGTGTCACTCATTGGTAAATGAACACTAATAGTGTGTGCAGTTTCCAAAATATAATGATCTTCCCTAGTTTCAGGAAGGGGCATGTGTGACATTGCATCTCGCAAGTGTACATCTTTTCCTGGTACATAATACATGTTTAGAGTACATTTTAGGAGCTTGACCCTTACGTGTTGTAGTCTAGGGGACCTTATTTTCCCTATGCTTTTCTTCATGACCGCTACTTATGACTTGTGATCAGTTTGAACATTTACTTTATGACCATAGATGAAATTATGAAACTTTGATGCTGCAAAAAAAATATATGGCCAGTAGTTCTTTTTTCTGATTGGGAATAATTCTTTTCACTGTCGGTAAGGCAGCATGAGGCTGTCGTCACCATCTGTAAGCTGCTTGTTCCTGTACTGGACTTCTGCAACAAACAACACCCTAGACCATGTTGAGATGCATCACATTGCAGGGTGATTTCTTTTTCAGGGTCAAGTAGAGTTAGTACAGGTGCAGATGACACCAATTTTTTGTGTGATGGTAGCCACTGCCAATCAACTCCCTCTTTAAGCAATTTGTACAATGGTAATGTAAGTGTCGCCATTTGGGGTAGAAAGTTACAGACATGACTGAACATCTCCAGTATCTGTTGCGGTTCTTTCTTATTGTAGGGGGGGGGGGGTAGGTTTGTCAATGTTGTTGCTCTATCAGGATTATTTCCATGCCTTCTGCAGAAAATACATGGCCAACATATTTAACTTCAGTTCTTTGTACTAAAGTTTATTCCCATTGAATTATATATTTTTTGGCTCATGCCCTTCCTAGCGAACCGTTTCATCATGCGACGCCTGCCCCCCCCCTCCTGCATAGTAAATCACCAAAGTATAGTACTGTGTTAGGTACGTCTGCAAAGCTGCTCTCAACTAAATGCTGAAAGAGATCTGGTGCACTGTCTATTGTATAGGGCAATGTAAGATATCAAACGGGCTGGAGAAACAACATTTGAGGGATTATTATTCCCCTAGTTCAATTTGATAGAATCCTTCCCATAAGTCAAAAACAGATAAATAATTTTTTCTTGCCAACTTTTCACTGATGTTACTTAGTTTGGAAACCATAGTAATACTGTCATTTAACAATTTTGTTTAAATCAGTTTTGCATCAAGACACACACTGAGTTTACTTACCATTGGGTTTCTCAATAACCACAAAGTTGCTTATCTGTGCTCGTGCATCAAACTCATTAACTTTTTGAATAACCTTCTTTTCCTCTAACATGTCCAGCTCTGCTTTGAGTGGTACTCGCAAAGTGTGGNTTTGTGACAATCTTACCTTTTTGAGGATGAGAAAAGCAGCCAATACCACTAAACACATCCTTGTTCTTCAGCACAAAGTTGTCCTTGGCACTCTCACTGGCCATGGAGTTGACTCTTTGTACGAAGTTGAGTGCTAAGCAGCCAGGCAATCACAGCAGCGGCACCACCTCCAGGTCCACCAACATTAAGTTAATATAAGCATCAGTCCCCTTAGCTTGGCACAGCAAGGCAACTTTACCTACTGGAGTAATAACACCATCCAATATTTTTAACTTAACACTTGTGGGTTTTACTTGAAACGGGGTGGGGTTTTTTATTTTTATTATTATTATTATTATTAAAATATGAAGTGGTGAGACACTATCTGAGCATGTGTCTAGTTTTACTGTCATGCTCATTTTTTTCTCATCATTCATTAGGGTACATCACACAATTTTCATTATACTTGCCCCCTAACCTTAACGGAATGCAATTCTACACTGACACTGTCATAGTCACAACAGTGACTTTCTTGAGAACTACCTGATTCAACATGTTCCACCACTTGTACCGTCTGTACCCTGCAAGACCTTGCTTGCAAAGTGATTTAAGATACCACACTTCGCACATTTCTTCCCATGTGCTGGGCATGCCTTGGGTCCATGAACTGACTGACATTGCCCACATTTGAAGTCTCCCCCCGACTATCACTGGTTTTTACTCACCTTAGTCTCTGTTCATTGGAAACTTTTTTTAACCTTACAGACTAGATGTTTCATACTCGTTTTCACCACTTTTTATTGTGTATGAGGTGCACCTGTTGTTTGTTCAGCTCACATGCCCTGCTGCCTTTTTTTTTTTTTTTTTTTCAATGTGAGGTTATTTATCTGTAACAAGGCTTCTTGGACACCATGAACAATCAGATCGTGCAGTATCTTGTTCACTGCACTCTCAGCAGCTTTCTGGTTATAATTACAGTTTTTGACCAACTGGTGCAGGGAAGTAAAAAAGTTGTCAAAACTTTCCCCTCCTCCTTGCCATTACTGAGTAGACAGATTGTTCAAAGACTTAATTAACTCTTGGTCGGATATACCGTTCATTAGCTTATTTGACCTTGAGATAATTGGTGCGATCTTTTCATCACAAATGGAGAGGGTCGTCAGAATGCGAAATGATGGCCATTATATTTCGTAAAAGGGAAATCTTAACCTTGTCACTGGCATTGCCTTGGCCTGTGCTTATTAGGTAGTCTTTAAACTCTGACTCCCAAAACTTCCAATCCAAATAAGCATGCTTACTTTGCAGGTCCAAGTTAGGTGGCAACTTAACACCCCCACCTGCAGCCATTGTAAACAAAGTTCCATGCCGTATTGGACATCATGCTGCACTTCGGCCGCTATATATTGACGTGCATAGTGGCTATCACTTCAACCTCTGGCGTTCACATTTTAAATATTAACTTTTCCGACCAACAACTCCACATGACAGTGCCATGTTACATCTTTATTTATAAATCTAGCAAATGAATGATACAAAGGATCTTACACACACACTGACGCCATATTTATACCTCCCCTTTCTTTCATGGGTGCTAACTACTGCACCCTTAACAGTAACAGGAAATGGTAAATGTGCTTCACATCACCAGCAGAGCTCTTATTCAGAAAAAGATACCAGAGACGTGCCTTCTGTACAGATTGCAGTTGGAAGTCTCGAGCATCTAGATGGGCTGCCACTGGCTGATTCACAATTTGCCACACCCAGTGCAAAAGACATGTTGCTGTCTGCAGAGATAGTTGCAGAGGTGATGACAGGACCCAAGATCACTGGACAGCCACATGCCTTCCATACCAAGTTTGGATGGATGTTGGCAGGTAATGCACCATGTGCACAGGCTGCCCAGCAAGTGTCATCATTACTGGTATGTACTGATGTTGCCCTGAAAAAATTCTGGGAAATTGAAGACCTACCTAGGAAAACCTTCATGCCTGTTGAAGACTAACGGTGTGAGCAGCACTTCCAGGATACCCACATGCGTGGCAGTGAGGGCAGGTATGTGTTGAGGCTTCCTTTTGCAGCCACAGATGTCAAACTTGGTGATTCTTATGGTAGTGCACTTAAGAAACTGCAGGGACTGGAGCGTAGGTTATGTATGTCACCAGAGTTACTTCAACAATACAGGCAGTTCATGGACCTTTTGAAGGATCCAATACTGCCCCCGCTGAAGTGGAAAAGACACGAGTGGCTGCAGTACATCCAGGCCCTGATGGTGTGGTTCAAATGGTTTCACTTCGGACACCTCAAGGGGAGCTTACTCGGCCTGTAACCAAGATTTGTCCTTTGCCAATAGAGTAGAACAGCAGCTGAAGAACCCTAGTGATAAAGAACATTTTTGTTTTGTGTTGTACATGTGTACTTTTTCAGTGGCAGTTGTTTTACAACTATAAAATACTTATTTTT
>NQII01004178.1:152256-217122 GCA_002778355.1 Clitarchus hookeri
TTGTGTTACTTGAGACAGTTTTGCACGCTGTATGTGACTGTCACAATAGCGCTGTGAGTGGTGGTAAACTGCATTTACGCGAAGTAATGGCGGACGGTTCGTATCATTATTTTTGTGTGCTTAAACACCGCCGACCAACAGCATCGTCTGGCATGATTCCCACTTGCGAAAATGCAGGAGTGACCCGGCCAGGGATTGAACCAGGTTCGCCTTGGTGGAAGGCGAGCAGTCTTAGCTGCTCAGCCGCTACCTCAGTGGAGGTAGCGAAGACCAACCAAGCAAAAGTGAAACAAAGATACAGCAATCAGTTCAGCTGCAGACTATAACCGTTGACATTACATTATTTAAGTTTTCAATGAGGACAAATAAAGGCTGCTGTAATGTTTGCAATTACACAGTAAGATCAAATTTAAGAGGCAGTATCAGTGAAATTGTTCAGGCGCCTGCAATGTGTGTTTACTTTCTGTCTTTGTTACGTTTGTTTACAGAGAAGGCCCAAGGAAAAAAATTGTTTCCCACCATTATTATTGATGCTTCTAATATAAATAATCTCTGAGAATAACTGTCACATTTGGAAAATTCCACTGTCAGATGCCCTACCTACATTGTATTTCATGGTGGGCTTGCCAGCTTCTGTGCACATAACAACATTAATAAAAAACCAGGATGACCATGAGCTGAGTGTACAGTAACATGGCATGAAATTATGCTTCACAGTAAATTTCAGTTAAAGATAATCTGCTGTGGCAATAATATCCTGCGAGACACCTGTTGTGTCCATGGACTAGGAAGGAAGAAAGCAAAATAGGGAGAAACCACTTTTGATAAAATTCTATAAATCTTAGGTTATATACAACAGTAAGTTCCAAAATACTTAATTCACTAACACAGCAATACTGTACAATACATTATCTCCTACAAGATGGTTACAATGAAAATAAAAATCATCCAATCAAACATTACATAACATAATATGTCCATAGTCAACATTAATTTGCATTTCTCTGTAAATAAACAGAAAAAAAAAAATTGTGCCACCAAAAGCACTACAGCAAATCCCAGATTTTATGAAGCCTCATGGTTTGTGGGAGCAGCTTTATAAAATCACAACTAACCATTTTTAATCCTGCAAAAATTGCATAAAAAAATGCCTTTTTCATGTGAAGGTCGTGTTTTATCATATTTGGTACAAAACCAAAACATTTAAAATGTTCACTGCTGGAGCTTAGAGATGAAACCATATTTATGTAAAATATTGAAGTTCCATAAATACTTAATGCCAAACTTTATAATTTATGGACAATAGGGGACGTTAGATGCAGCAATGTTTATCAGTCAGTTGCACTGGGTTCAGGTGATATCTGTATGCTGCCTGATGCCTATAAGTAGAGACAAAGTTTTTGCGACAGCGAAAAGTCATTATTTTTGGCAAATTTGGGTGTTTTCTTATAAACTCATGAATTTTGGCCTTTTCATGCAGTTTAAATGCAAATCTATTTATCTTGTCACTTGAAATATAAAAGCACACGACATGCAAGTTTCGGAAACCAAGGTTGTATCATCCACATGTCCAAAAAAAAAAATTAAATAAATAAATATATATATATATAAACAGCTGCATTGTAAACGCAGCCATATTCTGCTACGGCCTTCATTGTATTTGAAAGAAAACACTAGTAAATACTATTTTCCACGTCAATTTTATTGTGAACACAGCATATTCTTCTATGGCTGTGATGTAAACACACACTCGTTCTTGTACACTGTTCATAACCACAACTTGTTATCGGAAGCTGATCCCACCCCATTCTAATAATCAGTCAGATAAATATTAGTAAATGCATTGTTGTATTTATCTCCCTGTTGCTTGATAATGCAGTTACATAATTCAAGTTTCGTGAAATACCAAAGACCATATACCAAAATCGAGATAAGCAAGTCACGACTGCACAGCAGTAAACCCGCACACACAAGAAAAATGTATTGTTCTGGAGAACAAAACCCAGCAACCCATGTTCCGAGTCAGTCAGAAGTGACGGGCCATGGGTGATGTAGTAGTTAGACTACCGCATTTTATCGCATATAAGTCACACATTTAATAAAAAAATTTTAATTAAAAATTAGGGGTGCCACAACATCAAAACAAACACTACGTTCGGCGCAAAGACGATGTAAGAGAAAGACGTGCAAGTCAAGGCTAATATTTGGTACTCAAGAACCAACGCTAATGTGCTGCTATCTCTGTACATTCCACAGAAAGCTTTTGCAAATAATCAATTGTTCGTTATCGTATGGCCAGAATCTATTCCTTTTATTAAATTTGGTTCTTTTAAAATTTATTTTTCTGTTAAGGAATTCGAAGGGAATTAAGTAACGGAAATATTCAAATGCCTTACTATATTTTGCACGTTTATTTAAAACTTTCAACAATAAACTGCAGAAATAATGGTTAGGTTTTTGCTTTTAACATACATCATTAGAAATACTTGAAACATATAAAAAAAATATATATAAAAAAACTCGATAAAATTTTTCTATCACTTCAAATTAAATTACATACTTATAAGTTATTTCTTTTTTCAATAAATATATAAACTCTGGCAGTCAAGGCTGCGTTTCGAGCGCTATATCTGTGCATTCCATACGAACTACGTCCAACAAACTTGCGGCGCACTGTGACTGCGCTGTAGGCCTGTAGCTACGCTTGGTAACACCACTTGTTTGCAAGGACACAGCTGCCACATGACCTTTGCCAAGGTCGCGTGCATCAGCCATCCATGGCGCAGGCCGTGTTGTACAGGATGTACAACCACAACGATGAGCACGACCTATAATCAATAAATATATATTTTTTAACGCCCTTTGAAAATAATGGTGCGACCTATAAGTGCAGGCGACTTATGTGCGATAAAATACGGTACTCATCTCTCACCAAGGCAAACTGTGTTCTGATTCTCAGCACGGTCACCCGGATTTTTGCATGTAGGAAAAGTGGCAGATGGGTTTTCTCCAGGTACTCCTCTTCCCTGCCGCCACCACTCCAACTCCCAGCTCCAGTACAAAATAATTATTCTTATACTAAAAACATGTTCTTTTCAAGCAAAAATTATTCCTTGATATGGTGTGTTTGTTTGATCACCTAATCAGCCATAATAAATCTGGATATATAGGTAGAGGTAATGAAAATGTCATAAAATACAATCTGATATTGGAAGCTAGTCTGATACAGAAAAGTGTTAGCAGTATTAGTACCTCATTATCTAATTGGTTCAGCTATGATTTAAAGAGTAATATTAAATACTGCACTAAAAATGGTAAACTTGCTTCATTACAGCATCTGAAAGTAAATACCCAACAACATCCCCCCNCAGCAAATGTGCAAATTCACAATTGTGGGCATGCGGTTGCAAAATTATGACTGACTTTTTCAACAGAGACAATATTACTTAACAGAACAAACTGAGAGCTACTGATGGGTGCCTTCTGCTACCCTTGGTCAAATATCTAGCAGTGGCCATTCCGCCACTTTTTATACAGCAACAATCTTCAAGAGTATCTTATTACAATCATCTGCATCATATGTTGAGTTTATAAGTTGCAATTAAAAACTTTGACATTTTATCACTACATGTTTAATAGATGAAAAAATGAGGATAATTTCAACTATACAACTAATATTAATGCAGATCCTACCCCTTTTTATAATTAGTTTATCTTGAAAAAAAAAAAAAAAAGTAGTACTTCATCTCATTTTTTTAATGAACAGAATTTGTTGCTGGAGAATGGCTGGTTGTAGGAAGTGAAACCAAAATAGAAGGGGGAAGCAGGACAAATACATAACTCCGTACAACTGCAGTCATCTAGGATGTAAAATTGATTGAGCATTGGCTACACATCAGCCTTACATCTATCACTTCCCCTCCACTACGACTTCTTCTTGAGGGGACCTCCCAATGCATCCAGCTCTGTCTTCAGTTCCTTAAGCTGCTGGTCCGGCACGAACCTCACATCATCATGCTCTTTGAGGTGCTCGTGGATACTGAGGCTCACGCCCTCTGGCAGGACTGCCTGGATCACCTCGAAGAACACAGATGCCACTGTTGAAGGCAAGTCTGTGATCTGCACGACAGGTAAGAATGGACCTTTGCTCACTATTAGACAGAGGACATAGCAATACCCTTATCACTGTAATCTAACGCTAAGGTCTTTCTTTACCCCCATACGACACACTAGAACCCAAGTATAGGCATCGAGTGCTGTGTGCATAAGAGATGATAACCACTAAATTCACATTTTAAGTTGTACACATTCTATAACTACGTATATCATAAAAAAATTAAGTGTCAGTTTCAAATTTCTTGGTAGTTATGCTTGAAAAATTCATATGGAATCTGTTGCAGACAATTTTACTGCAGACTGTATAGACATTTACCTTGACACTTCATTCCACAATATATCACATCTAACTTTCTTTCGTAAAATTTGCTTGAGAACTTTTCAGCCATAAAATTTAAAACCATTCTTTAAAAACTGTAATACAAATGCTTAAAATCTATCATGCAAGCATGTGTCCACAAGTGTGATCGTGATGCAAAATGGAAGCTCACTCCTGTGCCCTAGTTGGAGAGTTATAATGACCATTAAATAGTCTACACTTATAAAAAGTTCCCTGATAAAAGTTTTTTTCTGCTTAAAAACTAAAGATAAACATATTTTGCAAATATTATTTTAGCATTAAAAAATATTTCCTAGGTCCTTCAAATTTTCTAGGTTTTTAACAAATATCTTAACAGGGCTTCACTATTTAATTTGTCTCATCCTACTATACCATGCTGTATCACAGAATTGTTGCCATTGTGTAATAGTTGAACCATAAATTTTAAATGCTGAAAAGAGCACAGAAATGTTTTCGCCTAAAAGTTGCAATCTTTGTTTAGACACTCCCAGCCATGCCAGAACATGTAGGAAGTGCTGTACACCAGACTTCTTCCACAGAAAAATTCTGCTAGAAGGTGCTCTATGTCAGCCCCTTCCACAAAACGAGAGGGGACATGTCAAAATTACTTGTCCCTTGAAGAGTTGCAGCCAAAAGTAGCTGTGGAAGACAAAAGAGTTTCTTGTTCCTCCCAAGGAGACATGTCCCCTCATTTTAGTTGGAAAGTCACACACTATTATGATGCCTTCACGCAGGCCAGTATAGAAAGGATGTCATGGATAGTTGCTAGGCAGCCACTTCCTCTCTCGCCCAGCATTTAAAAGGAGAGCACAATAGTTGTTAATAATAATAATAACCAACACCCGCAATTAGGCTACCATCCGGTGGCGAGTTCTCTCACCTCTCCCCTACCCAACCAAACTTCTCTTCCACGCCCTTCCTGAACTTTCCAACACCCTTCACAGATACCAAATCCTCCCGCAACACATTCCACTCCCTCACAGACCTCATAAGCAAAGACCGCCTATCCCGCTCCATTCTCTTCCACACCCTCTGAAGCTTCTCACTGTTGTTTCCTCCCCCTCTAAACCCCCTTACTTAGCTGGCAGCGTAAACTTCCCCACCCTCCCTCTCCATTCACCAACCTGTACATCCCAACCGGCTTTTAAACTTTCCTCCTGTCCTTCAACGAGCTCCATCCCATTTCTTTCATCATCACGGATAGCCTATAGTTCCCTACATCTGCTGCTTCGTCTATCTCTTGCCAAGCATAAACACAATCCACTGTCATTTGTTGGCTGTGCACTTCTGCATGTTTTTGTTTCAGAAAGGTTTGATCTACTGATACCATTTTACATGCAGAATTTTTTATAAAATAGACAATACCCAATTTGGAAGAAAAAAAAAATATATATATATATATATATATATATCAATTGGTACCTATTGAAACATAATAAATAATTATTTTTGCCAATGCAAAATTTCCAAATCACACTCGTATTCAATCTGCATGCTTCAATGAATAATTCACATTTTCTGAATTAACAAATATGTATAATGATAATATTTTAAAATTCTACAATCACAATGTTTTAATATGGACATTTGAAGCATTTCTGAGATTATAATACTGTATTACGATTTTGAGCTGTAGTATTCTTGAAATTTATACAGTGGAACCGTGTTATAACAAGTATGGCCTATAGCGTCACGTCCACTACTGCGATAGTTTTTAAATGCACCGTCATTTTCCCTATCATTTGAAAGTTATTTAATTTCGTTTATAACGCAAATCTGTTAATGAAACCTTTTACTATAGCAATACAAACATTTGTAAAAAAAAAACTCGTATTTTTTAAATGTTTAAACACGTTGTATCACAAGTGACATTCACCCACTTGCCACGCGCATAGTGCGCACAACGATTTTTGCAACAAGTACCAGGAAGATTTGTTAAAAATAAAATTGCACTAACAATTTGTAGCACCTGGCGGCAGGCGATTTTTTTTCTCTAACTACCGACCGGCTTCCTTTTCTTTTACGCAGCAATGTGCTGGGTTTTTTTTTTTTTTTGCAGTGCTGGAATGTTACCTCTCAAAAAATGTGTCGTCTCTCCCCTTCTTCACTACATGAGAGGCTGGCAATCCTGTCTGGCACGGAAACAAAGAAGGCTTGGAGGAATTTTTCAATTGCTAACATGAATGGGAAAGGGCGTGGAGACAGGAGAAGAAAGGAAGCGGACAGAGGGACGAGAGACAGGTTTAACTTAGGAGGGCGTGGAGGGGGGTGAAACAGGAGAAGAGGTAGGTGAAACAGAGAGACAAAGAGTGAAGTAGCGCGCTGATTGGTAGGTAACTAACTCCCTACTGCAAACCCGAAAATTTGGAGGATGGGAAGAAGAATGGAGGAGGAAGCAAAGTCACGTCTGCTGGTCGTTACATAATGCCGCTGTCAGACATAGATTTTTTGTATTAACTTGTCGCTGCATACACGTAGTCCACGACATTCTTTAAACACAGGATTTAAAAGGGCAAATACAATAAAAAAAATTACGGGGCACTGTAAATTTTTTTTATAACGATAATTTATTTTGCCATTGTCGACTATCATTATAACGCGGTTCCACTGTATTTAAATGCTGGCAGGTGTGCAGGAGAGAGAAGAATGGAGTACAATGGACAAGGAGGAGGAATGATAGAGAGAGGAGATAATGCACTTACTATGCTGACTGGCCACAAGCTGAAAATTGGCGGGAGTTACAAAAGCACTGGATTGTTCTTAAACATGAAAAACAAGTGACTGGAGACAGTGTAAAAACCAAAATAACCAAAATTATTGAATTGATAAATTCTAACAAAGGGCTGCAGTGGTGTAGTGATCAGACTGTTTGCTTCCCACCTAGGAACCGGGTTTGATTCCAGGCAGGGTCGCTCCTGGATGATGCAGCTGGTCAGTGGATTTTCTCGGGGATCTCCCATTTTCCCTGCATTCCAGTGCTGCTCCATATTCGCCTCGCTTACCCACATCGGCTCTCAACACCTCAATGTGAAGATCTGACCAAATCTCTCCAGTTCACTTCATTCCCATTCTAACACTGTTCAAATATGTTTACAGTTAAGACAATAATTTGAACAATTCTATTCACACCCTATCAGTACCATTAAACAAAACTGTCCCCTTTATTAAGACAAGAAAAAAACTGTTTTAACTTTGAAGAAAGAAACAAAGAAAAAAACAAAAGGCACATTTTGCAGAGAGGTCATCACTGCCCTGCTAGGACATTATTATTGTTGTTCCCTCTCAATTCCTCCGCACCTCCTCCTAAAAAGTAAATTTCAGAAACACTGAGAGTCTGTTCCCTTCCTATTTATACTGGTTACACATCATGCCTGCAAATGTCACAAAACAAAAAATCAGCAACAATGCAAAAATAATAAATACTACCAGATTATCATCTAATGAGTGTGATTTTATACAAATATAAACCTAATCCAAGCAATGTTCTTGGAAGCCCTTAATGTTTGTCACTCAACAAATATTGTACAGTCATGACAGACTATCAGTCCTACCAGTCAAAACTACCCATTTTAAATGCTGGAAAAGCTTTCTAGGCATTCAGTTGACTAATAGTAAAACATGAGTGATTAGCAATTATGGCTGCATCTCATAGCGTATAAAAGCGGTATGAGGCAGCCCAATTTTTGTCTTCTGCATATGTCCCCTACATTGGCTCACGAATTGCCATAACAGCTGTCAAAATTGTGTGTTTCAACAAGCAATGATGTTCTGTTTGTTTACATTTGGTTTCAACCTCAAACCTGCACTTTTACTGGGGAAAAGAATAAGAAAAAAAATAAATTTTTCTGTAACCTAATTATACATATAGTATTTGTTTACAACATTGTTAAAAGTAGTGTACTAGCATAGCAAAACACTTATTTAAGTATACAATGTTCTAACCTTACTCAAAACCATGTGTTTTTGACAGTGTTGAAGGAAGAAACGTATATACATAGTTGAATGATAGGACGAGGATATTGATTACTGTGCAGCTGGCATGCACACTCTACCCCACGTTCACTCTACAAGCTGCATAAACACACATTCATGGCAAAGTGAACATTCTCTACGGATGATGCATGCACAGCTATGACCACTGAATAGCGCTAGAGTATCGACAACATCAGCGGACACTGTCCATACAGGGTACAGTGTGAACGTAATGCAAATACATATTTGAACACGGAAGACTACTTACCTCACTGTGCGTTACACTTTTGGTATAAATATGCATAAATACGGTAAGCATACCGTGTATTTTGTAATGTAATTACTGTTTGAAAAGTTAATTGTCTATGGAAAACATAAACAATTATAACAAAAACTCCAAATGTGGACTGCTTGTCCTCCAGGCCAGCTGCGTGCTTGCAGGCCAGTCTGAAAGCCAACCACCCACTGCATCCTGCTAACAGTTATCTGATTTTTACAAACACCTTGGCTGACACCATTCTTGCCATAGCGCTCATCTGATCAACCCAACTGTTTTCAGTCCTGTATTTTTCTCTAAAACCTTAATCTCCTTATAAGACCCGCACTCCTACTTTTCAAATTTGTTTCTGAGAAAAAACGTGTGGGTGGTACATGAATAAATACAATAATCAATACTGTGATTTCACAGCTTGTTCCGACTAAAATCCTTGTTTCATGAATGCAAATAGTAGGTCACCTACTAGCTCAGGGCTACTCACATTTTTAGGCCGGCAACCAAATTATTTCAGAATATATATTTATTAAAAAAAAAATGCTGTGGGCTACCAAAGTTTTTCATGGCCCACTGATTATTTTTAAATTATTTACATTCCTGCCTTATTTACATAGGTACTGTAGTTTTCACTATGAGTTTTAAGTTCCTTTACTTACTGTGAATACTTTGAGCAACATAAGTTATTAAGTTATAATGATTTTCAAACAAAGTGTTTTGCTGTTGAACAAATTGTAACAAATTGGTACTGATAAAATATTACAATAGCAGAATCAGATTGGACATGTAAACTTCAGGGTTGCGGTTTTTACGATTTTATCAGTTTTTGCAGATTTTTATAATCATCAAGCGAATTAAAGTATTTAAAGGCAGTATCACATATTTTCTTTCATTCCTTTGCATAGACTTTTGTTTACAGATGAAAGGTTGGAGTTATAGATCCATATGTAACATTGACGCCGGAATCGGAATTTGCAATGTACAACAAACACTAACTACAATAGAGATTCGTTCCAACTTTGAGCCATTGGTAGGAACATGCAGAAAAAGTGCTTTGAAAATGTTGATCCATTACACGAATATTACAATTCGGTGAATCAAACAAAAATCGACAAGATCCAATTTTCGTGTTCCACAAAATTGCAAATAATTACATAATCAACAATGTTTTGTTTTATATCTCACAACAGAAGTAAAAATTCTGCGACCATGTAGCAAGAAAAAAGTAGTATTTAATGAACTGTAAAGTACGGAATGTGTATTCATGCTTGTGGCATTGCACATGTCAAGTATTGATTCTATCCCCGACTTATATTCCACTGTAATAGACATTCCAACAATGTTTTGGTTGTAACGTTCAATGGAGGCATTTCCAGACTAGAGTTCCCTCTCTCAAATGAATACCTGGACAACACTGAATATATTGTCACAGTAAAAAAAATAATGTAGTTCACGTTTATTTGCTATGCTTACTCTCTAATTTTTGAAATAATTGTTTTTTTTTTTTTTTTTTTTTCTGATCTATTTGATTTTCCATTACTTTACGTTAAAAGTTTGTGGTATAATTCATTCTATGTTCAGTATAGCAGGGAGTTAACCTGAGCATATGTAGCAGTTGTATTTTTGCTCTAGAGATGTGAGTTTGCGGCGTGTTGTTTGAAAAGCATAGCAGTCTGCGGATGTGCCTGACGGTCAGGCGAAGGTCGAGTTGTCGTTAGGGCGGATGTGTCGGTGGTTGGCTTTTGTCAACCCCCATCCCCCTTCTGACCTTCCCCTAATGGCTGAAGTCACCTTGGGAGTGCTAACACGTGGAGCGGCTTTAGTATGTGACTTTGGGGAAGGGGTAAATGTGGTAGTGGGGCGGTGGACAGTCGTATGCCATCTAAGGCGAGGGGCAAGGAAGGGTGTATCCAGTCGTGAGAAAGTGGGAGAGAGGAAGGGCGCAGTGTGCTTTGTGTGGACAAAAAAGTGCAGTGGTTGGAAGATGGCAACTATGAGCGACAGACGTGTTTGGTGAGTGCTTAGCATTTGGCCGTTTACTTAGGCCCATGGAAGGTCGAATCTGCAGGAAGATGATGTAATAAGGTAAGTAAACTTTTTTTTTAGTGTGTAGATGTAGTTTTAGTGGAAAAACAGGAGTTTTGAGAGGTGGAAGAGAAAGTTAAATGAGTAATGTCTGTATTGTATGGGTGTTGGTGAAATTAAAAGTATAATAGTTCTGTTTATTGTTTGAAATAGTTATTTCTTTTTCTTTTTAATTCTAGTTCCCTGTTTAGCCTTTTAACCCTGATGAACAGATTATCGTTATTGTTTTTAAATTAGATTGTGTTTTAACCCCTTCAAGTCTAGTTGTGCAGCTCCTGCCTAATCTGAAGTACTATATAGGTTAGCTCCACACAGCAGATGGCACTTACACTTTCGCACCGTATATCATATTGTATACGTTAGCAACAATATTGCCGGCTAACTTTTTTCCCCCCAGATAAACCACTAATTTTTGAAGTGTTGATTTACATCCTGGACTTATATAACAACATACTTGGGACAGATGATAAAATAAACTAAATTTTAATTCAATAAAAGCACCCTAGAATTAAAAAACAGGTACAATAGTTGTCATTTTATGAACTTTTACAAAATAAGGATGATAAATTAGCTTACCTGCACATTTCTCTCGTAGACTAATAACTTGTATTCACTGTCTACTATGGAGCTTTGTGGCTTGAACTTTTGTATCTGAAGGTGTTGAGGTGGTACTGCCCAGCTGAAATGAAATAAAAGAATAGTGAGACGATCTCACTTTCATTCCTCTCGTTAAAAATAAAATAGTGTCAAGGCTGCTATAAAGCAAATAACTGCACAAGACAATAAACCGCAGAAACAAATACACGTATGTGCTAATTTCAAAATTGTAATGTATTATTACGCTTGTACAATGTTCTACTGGAAACATACGAGTTAATTGTAAGTATTGTCCATTTCATGTAAGTGGTGTAAATTTTGAGACAATGTGACTGGCCAACACAGTATGTAAACAGTGACGCATGACGAGTCTAGAGAAAGAACAGAGCGACGACATCACAATCTGCCAGACCGTGCGTCAAACACGCATACAGACGTCACCCGATGGTTTCTTTCAATGACGCACGTGCCAGGTGACAGAGAGGCGCTCGGCGGCGCGGGAGGCTTGCTTCATCTGATCGACGCACGCCGAAGTTTGACGTACATCGGGTCGTCATTGACGTAGGTAATTCCTCGACAGGACGGGAGATATAGTCCGGCAGGGAAGTGGAGACGGCAGTTGATCCGGGGGACTCCGAGGACGTGGAGGTCGTGCCGACCTCACGGGACAGGCGCCGAAGGAAGTCAAGTCGATCCGAGGGACTCGTGGGACGCCGGAGTGAATCCAGACGATCCGAGGGACGACACCGCAAGACGAGAAATCGAGAAGAACCAGCACACCACAGCAGCGCAGCTAAGTAACCGCGCCTCCATATCCGACCACCTTTCCCCGACGTTTAGGAACTAAAACTCCGACCTGTAGGCCTCCGACGGGTAAGGGAAAGGGGAAGGGAGCGGGACCCCAGAAGCGCAGTGTATCATTCCTATATATGAGTGATGTAACGATGAAATAAATAACTGTTAACTAA
Source organism: Clitarchus hookeri (assembly GCA_002778355.1). Classification (NCBI taxonomy): domain Eukaryota; kingdom Metazoa; phylum Arthropoda; class Insecta; order Phasmatodea; family Phasmatidae; genus Clitarchus; species Clitarchus hookeri. Next base: position 164,606 of record NQII01004178.1, read on the forward strand.
CCAAATCCTAAGCCGAAGTGTTCTTTTGCCGCCTCATTTCACCCCTGAGTGTGTATCAGTCATTACACAATAAGGTTGATCTAGCGCTCCATCACCCTGTAGAACACCTACAGAGTGGAGAGCAGACTGGGATACGTCAACAGTAAATGCTCTTGTTTGCAAAGTGATGCTGATGAATTGTTGTGGGATGTGTGTTATGTTGGCAATATTGATGGTGACTATGAAAGAAAATAGTACTCAGAACTAAAAGTTGTAACTTAAAACTTTAATTAAACTTGCAATATGTATTGTTTAAATTATGTTTTTAAAGCAATATGCAATTTTTTTTGGCTTTTAATGAATTGACTGCAAAAGCATGCTAAGCAATTACGACAGCGCATGCAGTCACTTACGATCAGTGAAATGTTTCCAGCCTGGTGATCACTATTGTGCATGTCCTCTTTTNCAGCCTGGTGATCACTATTGTGCATGTCCTCTTTTTCATCACATTTATGCAAGTACCTTACTGACGTTGCCAGAATATTTTATCAGCAGTTAATTATCTTTGTATTTGCCTTCATTAAGGTTAGTTGGTTGTACGTGCCATTTTAGTGAGTTTTCTTCAATGAAATGTAATATTATCAGTACGTGTTTACCACTTCGTAAAACAGCTTGTTCCACCGGTGTCTGCCATGAAGTGCCACAAATATAATTTACATTCCTAAGTTTAAGTTTGTTGGTTCCAGGAAACCGGCAAAGTGTTGGTTTTACTAAATTATTCTGCAAATAAATTACTTCATATCAGTACCGGACAAACGTTATTTTAGTGAAGTAATAGTGCAAGAATTTCCATAGAAACACACATGTACAAGAGGTTGTGAATCACGAACAATAAGTTAGCGTGTTATGTAAATAATGTATTTAAACAGTTACTAAAATGTTTGAAATGCACGTGACCTAAAAAAAGCAACACTTTCAACTCTTTTATAGTGTAAAAATATTTGTTTATTTGGTCTATATTGTAAATCCAATGTGTGTAAGGTTAACTTTTGTACAAGTGTGTATTTATTGCTGCATCTGTACAAACAGTGATTTATGTATCACATTTTGTTCTTTCATTTTTAAGTTATAATAATTAAAGCATTATTTCTGTACGAGCANAACAGTGATTTATGTATCACATTTTGTTCTTTCATTTTTAAGTTATAATAATTAAAGCATTATTTCTGTACGAGCAAAATTTTCCACTGCTACATCAAAACAATATGTAATTCAAAATGACATTCTCTCGTTACGAAGAACTGCAAAACAATGCTGTCTCAGAAAGACAAAGTACCTCCCTCCGTTTTACCCTTTAAATAAACAGAGCCCCAACAAACTTACTTCACCATTACAAAAATAAAACAGGCTGAAATGCCAGCATAGCTATAATATCCTACACTGATTACTGGAAAGAAGTTAGCTGTCTTTCAGTGGCTGCAATGACAGCAAACACGAAGAAAATACAAGTGTGCATTGGACTCATAACATTTGTTAACAAATATTTTCTTCACTGGCAGAACAGTTGTGGTGGGAGGATTCTTTGTGGTCATGCTACTTTTGCAGAACTATCAAAATTTACCCCACTTACATGAAATGGACAATACATACTATTGTGTAATTTTAGGGGGTCAATTCAGAGTATTACCCTTCAAGCAATAAGTAGTTATTTTATTTCTGTAGTTTTAGTTCACTTGTAAATTACCCTATTTTCTGAAAATTTTGCCAAGTAAAATTGAGTTAACTCTTGTATTCAATACATGTAAATTAATGACAACAAACCAGATTACAAATGAATATGTCAGACAAGAAAATTAAGAGTGCACGTACCTCTTTTCTCTGGGAACATATGTCAGTTTACAAGCAAAAACAAACACGCAAATAATAGCATGATTACAGAAATATCACAAAATAAATGTACTCACCTGTCTTCCACTTCAATTTCCATAGCCTCTGCTATGCCATGAACAAACTTCTGGTAGTTCTCCAAAACTGGGAAATCATATCCTTTGATCTGTATATTCAGTGTGTTGTAAACTGGGATGTCAGGTTTGAGTTTCTGGGAGTGCAAATCACATCCTTATGAGAAATCACTCTAGTTCCAAAATCCAGTGATTTATAACAATGAATTCACCACTTGGAAACAAACTTACAACATGATAGAAATTCCACGTATTGCAAATTAATTACAAAAACAGTGTTTTTACATGACCATACAACCCAAATGAGACCACTCATGCACGACAATCATCCAACTACCAGTAAACACATGAACAAAAGAACATTCATTCTCCAGGTGTAGTTCAAAAGTGACATCTAACTGTACTATCTCTGGAAAGGAAACAAGTATTTGACTTTCTGCTATAGATTCGTTTAAAAAAAGACATGAAGTCAAGAGTTTTACCATTCAGTTCATTTTCAATACTGTAAACACACATGTTTCGATGATCCTGTATTTAAAAAGTGAAAAGTCAACTATAGAAAAAAGCAAATTCACATTTTATGCTGAGCCCTTGGCCTCTAAAATGCATTTACTGTCGAACCTCAATTTTGTGGCACCCATTAATTTTGTATGGATAACACAATCATACAGACAAATTATAAGGAACCATAAAAAATAAAACTGTGGGGAAAAAAATTGACGACTGGGAAAGATTACTACTGAAATCTAAGAAATTGTGACAAAAATCGGTAACAGTCACAAGCCGGCAGCAATTTAAAAAATAACTATTGTAGAGTGGGTGCTATTAAGCGCTGCACAGGAGGTGAAAATAATAAAAAGAGGGGCGAGTGAGTTAGTTAAAAATTTACATCTGTAGTAGGCTAGAATGAGTCACTGTCCTTCTAGCTGTTCTCTACTCATGCAGCTTACTTTGTCATGTCGTACCTGGTTGTCTCTCATGAATTATATATGTACTTTGTACCATATTCCACACCCTGCACACCGCAACTCAACCAGCCAAAACTCACACTAATGTGCAGAAATAGTGACATGAAAAAAATTTCCACTTTTCATCTTTCCTGCCAACTGTGTCACAACAAATGTATCACCACATTGTGTTTAAATTGCTCCACCTTTTCCTTTACTGGTTACAAGTTGTTTGCATAGAGATGAGTTAATATGAGTTTACCAATTGAAATAAACTTACCTATCACAAATACAATGGCTTATTTCCTTATGACAAGTTTCAAAATGGAATTTCCTACCATTTATTTGCTGTAATACAATACTGTTGATTTTCAAACTTTTTAGTGCTTTAAAAGTACTTGAACCAATTCAGTATACTGTAATTTATAAATGCAAACCTCTGCATGTTAAAATGTCCCTCACATCAATATTGACCACAAAGGATATTTTGAAACATTGGAGGTAAAAAGTGTTGAGAACATGTTGCAACATGTTAGGACACTATTACTTCTATCGCTATTATTAGTTCTGATCAAGCACTTGTAGTGTATTCACATAAAAAAGCAAAGTTATAAATGGGTGATGAAATTTGGTTGTTTAGTACATTGTCAGGTCGAACAGGTGATGTTCATAAGTATGGAGGGAGAGAGAGAAGAGATTTCGGCAGTTCTTAACGTCATCGAGGTCTTGAGAGCCGATGAGGGTGAAGTGAGGTGAGTATGGAGCAACGTCGGGATGAAAGGGCAAATGAGAGATCCCCAAGAAAACCCGCCGATCAGCAGCATTGTCCAGCACGATTCCCATATGTGAAAATTTGAGTGTGACCCCACTGGGAATCAAACCCAGTTCACCTAGGTGGGCGGTGAGTAATCTAACAAGTATACCACTATGGCCCCCATAAGTATGGACATTTACAATTTGTATATAATGTCTAACCCACAATCAGGTGCACCAATGAATGTTACACGAAAGAGCATGCATTGAGCAAATTGCTCAAATCTGTTACAATTGTAATGACTGAGCTAAAATGCACTATTTTAACTGTAATATCTCATTTAAAACACTCATCATTAATATGCATGTTTAAATGAAATATAATGTGTTATACTCTGTACGTTGAAAAATGCTCACTCACATCAGAGAGGGACAGTAAGTGATAAATGTACTCCAGTGCATATGCAGTTTGCTCATTATCTGGGGTAAGCTAATATAATTCAGCAAAAACACTCCAAATGCATTATGTGACAAAAACACAAAATTACACATCTCAGTTATCATTTTCAAGTAAATTATGCGTGTGCATCCAGTACTGGTCTTCCATTCATCACCACCTTTTTCAAAACCCAAACATCTTATGAAAGTGAACGTCGTGTGTTCACGGCATATTGGTACGTAACACGTTGCATAAATCTGTTTTTGTCTGCCGGTTCTTACGACTCGGACAACGTAACATTGCAGTTGTCCCAAATGGTGACAGAAACATCAGCTCAACTTACTCAGTCGATATGGAAGCATGAGACGTTAAGTTGGTGAATGAAGGTGCCATTACAAAAAACAAATTAAATACCGGAACATTTGTTCTGAGATATATTGCCATTTACCTAGTTTCATGCACTTTACACAGCAGACACGAAACAGTTACAAAATAACCAGCCAGACAAAAAGAACAGCATTACAGAATCCATTATGAATTCACACTACCAAAACAATTGCATTGCGAGATAAATTTATAAAGGTAGAAGGGCCCTTTCCCTCCTGGCACCCTATCGACCTCCCACACATGCAGAGAGAATTTTGTGAAAAAGGTTCAGCCTAAAGGAGATGAAAAAAAAAGGGAGACAGTCTTGGGTGCTTGCCAGTGTGGGTTAAATTGATCATTCATGTGTTTCCTCGGTGATGATCAGTTATATTTTTTGAGGTGGCAATAGTTCTTCACAGCTAATATTGCCATAGCGCTTCACCCTCACCCTTCATTTTCATTGGCCACTGCAGGTCGTATTATTANTTCTTCACAGCTAATATTGCCATAGCGCTTCACCCTCACCCTTCATTTTCATTGGCCACTGCAGGTCGTATTATTACAGCTAATATTGCCATAGCGCTTCACCCTCACCCTTCATTTTCATTGGCCACTGCAGGTCGTATTATTGCATCACNACAGCTAATATTGCCATAGCGCTTCACCCTCACCCTTCATTTTCATTGGCCACTGCAGGTCGTATTATTGCATCACATGACAAATATTCCCCAACATGTGAATCCCACTGTAAAAATAATCTTTCAGACACCGATGCAAACCCCATGCGTTCGCAAAACTTAATTTGAGGTAGCAACATTAGAGTTGTGCAACGTCTAACATGCGGAGTAATGGTAACTAACTTCTAAATCTGTCCACAGATGGCATTTAAATTCAAGATGGCCAACAGCCTGGTACCCGCGGTGTAGTGGTCAGACTACTTTCCTTCTGCTTAGACAAAACAGGTTAGATTCCTGGTTAGAGGATGACCATTGTGTTTTCAAGATGACCGAGCACTGTCCATACCGCAGGGCTTATGAGGGAGTGGTTTTATGACATCTCACTAATGGAAATGACCTGCGAAGTCGTGATTTGAATCCGATAGAACATCTCTCGGATGTTTTGGAACACCAACTCGTGCTAGACCACACTGACCCACATTAATACAGCTTCTCATTTCGGTACTCCACAAGGAATGGGCTGCCATTCCCCAGGAAACCTTCTGCCACCTGATTGAAAGTATGCCTACATGAGTGCAACCCAAACTTGTAATTCATTATCAGGTGGGTGTCGAGATACTTTTCATTACATAGTTTACGGTTTGGTTTTGGAGTAAAATGCCTCTTGTTGTAGATGTCAAAGAAAGGAAAAAAAGAAATGTGCTGATGATGTCAACAATGTAAAATAGTGATACAATTAATGAATTACCAGGCAAAATGTGTAAATCAGAGGTCATAACATTCTACAACCTTACCAGTGGACAAGATGAAGGCATGTTACTCAGTGTCGAGAATCAGTAACTGGTGGCCACTGACTGTGTTGTTCACAGTATTAAATGTAGCTTGCATTAAGAGACATAATTTACAAGTGTAACACAAATAGTATTCATATCGGTGTGCATAACTGAAACTTTGTTTTTGGATCTCGTGAAACCCCATTTGGTTACAAGAACTTTCATTGCCATTGTGCCAGGAGGACTCTAGTATGTCAAATCAAGCATATTGCTGGCTTGCAAGTTGTGGATAATCTGCCACTGACAGTTCAAGGGTTTTGTAGGTGCCATGGTGGTGTAGTGGTTAGACTACTCTCCTCCTACCTAGGCAAATCAGTTTAGATTCCCGGCGAGGTTGCTCCTGGATTTTCACATGTGGGAATTGTACAGGGCAATGCCACTGGTTTGCTGGTTTTCTTGTGAATTTCCCGTTTCCTCCGCTCTAGCATTGTGGTACTGCTCGATACTCACCTTACTTCACCCTCATCGGCTGTCAAAATCTTGATGTTAATAGCCGTTGAAATCATCACCAACTTTGTTGATGAGCTGGTTTTCTTCCACACATAGTGATATGAAATACAGTAGCAAGGTGCCAGTAAAACTCCATTCTCTAAGGGATGCATGTAGTTAAGTTGTTCATATTAAAGTAAAAAATTTTAATACTGAGTGTACATCTCCATTTGGTGATGTAGCCAGTGTTCCAGTTGGCACAACATTTTTACAGCACGACTGCGGGAATCTCCTAAATAAGGATCTCTCCCCTCTCAATATATACTGGCCTTCTGGATTTCGTGAATGAGTTTCAACAAAATTACACTCACATTTAATGTCTCCTGGACTGAAGTGACATACAGGAGACAACGCTTCACTCTCCCAAAACTTGTGGATGGTGTCCATTAGGGATGCCTCAGATTCCGAAAACAATTAAACACCACCACTTGCTGGAATGGCTGCAGCCTGAGTAACCTTGTCCATGAGTACCCAACCAAATATACAGAACTACAGGTACAAACGCTGTGATGTAATTCCCTAAGCAAAATTGGATAAAAAAAACATTATGCAAACAATGTCGTACAGTAATTCGTAAGGGAGGTAGCCACCCTTGAAAATCAATATTTCAAATGGTTCTACCGGAAAATAATGAAACCTACATTGAATAAAAGAGCCATTCTGTGAATAATGTTTTCTCTAACCAAGACCTGCGAACGGTTCTGGCGTACTAACATTCCCTACATTGATACACTAGGGGGTGGTATGTTGTTATCATAGCAATATGTGTATAACCCTTGAGTATCTTGTAAAGACGTCATAATCATACGTTACTGATCGGAAACATGTTACTTTGATGTAAAACTCTCAGGCAAACACTGATTGAGACAACTGACAAAGTTTGTAAGGGTGCAGTTGGTTGACTGCCAAATACGCAACCCGCGTTGCAAGGCAGGTCGTACAAACACGGCTTGACTGTTGTATGTGAATGCAGGTAATGATGATGACAGGACAGCATGTTCGTATAGTACAGGCTCTGCGGGTAGTTGTAATTCAAAGGGAAAGACTATAGAAGGTACCTGCACGAGAAACGTACCTTGCAAATCATCCATGTGTGTGTTTTACAGTAACTGTTCAAAGTAGCAACCACCAGCTTCAATACATAAATGACAGCAATGCACACTCAACTGTCTGACGTGGACAAAGATGTGTGGGGTGTTGCAAACAGACATCAGTAATCCGGACGCGAAGCCCAGCTATTGTGTTGTCCGGGATCTCGTATACCAATGTCTTGAGATGACCCCACAGAAAGAAATAGGGTGGCGTCAGGTCTGGGGAGTGTAGTGGCTACCTCACTAGTCTACACCTCTGCCTATCCAACGCTCACCAAATGTGGCGGTAAGGTGATGATGGGCTTCTAAACTGAAGTATGCAGGGGCTCTGTCATGCTGGTACTACATACGCTCGCGTGTGTTTAAATCCACGCCCTCCAACAGAACGGGCAGTATGTCCTCTATAAACTCTCGATAAAGGTGGCCAATCAAACATGGCAGCAAGAAGTATGGCCCAATGATGTTTTTGCCAACAATGCCGGCCCAGACAACAGCAAATGTAGCTTGATGGTGGTGTTCAACCATTGCATGTGCGTTTATGTCATTCCAAACTTAACTCTTTAGACTGTCTAGAATGCCATCACGTGTGAAAGTAGCCTCGTCTGTCCACAGAATGTAGCAAGGAAAGCCGGGTTCGTCTTTGCAGTAATACAGAAACCAGCGAAGGAAATAGACACGTGGCTGGAATCAACTGGGTGTAAGGCTTGCACCTTTTCACAATGATACGGGTGTAGCTGTTGTTTGTGCAGAACCCTCAACATACTTGGTGGCTCGCATGCATTGTGCGAGAAATTCCACGTGTGCTACTTGATGGCGAATCGGCGATGCGTTCCAACACATCCTCCTCAAACTTTGCTGTCCGGACGTTGGGTATCATGCTGGTGTTGTAACTGTTCGCTGTAAATGTTCCGGTCTCGTGCAACCATCTGTCCACAGACATGAACATCCGATGACCTGGATGGCGTCTGTTTGGAAAGATCTGTTCTTACAGACGTGCTGCTCTTGCGTTACCACTCTACAACTGTTCGCAGGTTTCAGATCTTGGTTAAAGACAACATTGGGCACAGAATTGCTCTTCCATCACATGTAGGTTTTATTATGGCTACCTCCCTTGCGAGTTACTGTAAGGCATAGTTTGTATAATGTTTTCTATCCCATTTTGCATAGGGAATCGCCTAGCAGCGTTTGTGCCTATAGTTCAGGACCATCCTGTACTATCAAGGGCAATCGGGAGTCCAGATGGTGATTGGTACTGCCTACCATCAAACACATCTGGGTAAACATCAGCACCAAGCAAAATATCAATAGTCCCTAGCTCATGTGACAAAGTGAGATGCCAGATAATTTGGTAGCGATGACCTTTAACACTAATGCACTGGTGACTATGGTCTGTCTCATGTAAGTTGGTGAGATTTAGACAGTTCGACGAAAGTAGCGCCAAATGTTTACTTTTTGTTTATGTATCCTTTCGTCATCAGCTGGTGCATCAAGTGGAGGCTGTATACTATATCAACACACTGTCAGCTAATCCACTTGCCATTGTACTGTAATACTAAACAAATTTTAAGGTATTTTAGACTGACATCTGTCTAAAACATTTGTAGGTTATAAAAGTAAAAATATATAACCTTGCAAAAAATTTTATATTTGCCAACTATTTTTTAATTTATCTGAGACAGCGAATTTGAGTTTATATTTGTGAGACGGTAATTGCAGTTCTTATCACACACTGGACGTTACAGCTAATACATTAAGAATTGAAATAAAAATAATTTTGGGGACTTGCTTGACAACGCACTTTCATTCGCCAACTCACCAACGACTTTGCAAAGCGGACGGCAGAACAACATGGCGTGTATGAACCTAGACCTAATGATTACCGGCCCAAAGGAAATTACCAGTAAACAAAACCGCTGTACATGGAAATACATCTTACTTTAAAAATTATACAGAGCTCGCGGGAAAATAAAACCATTGGTATTTGTTTGTAAATTTGTTATTTTACACAAGAAATCTAAATTTTTTGACTGGTTAGTACTTCGGGAGAGAGACAGCGCACGTGGCATGGCGCTACGCTTCCGTGAGCCGAATGCGTTTCTCTGAACCGAATGCGTTTCTAAACAGATAGCAGCACTTGGCTAANGTGAGCCGAATGCGTTTCTAAACAGATAGCAGCACTTGGCTAATCCCGTCTTTTTAAAAGTTGACTTTTCTCCTATTACTGCCTTGAAATGACACGAGTTTGAAATATATTTAGTCAAATTATTTGAAAAAATAATTTAACAATACCCTGCGATATTTTTGTAGGCTTTTGGAATTAATATCAAGCGTCTTCCAAGGTTTGAAGTTGTTTCATTTTAATATGGATCGTTTTAATGTGCATTTCATTTTGAACATCTATACATTTCTACTTTAGCACGAAGTTTAGTTTGTAACACTAAAAACCACTGTTTTATGGCAACGTAAAATAAAATGTATTAATTAATCTAGGAACTCTTTTCTTATCGCGTATTTTCTGCTTGTCTGATGTGCGTCTGCAGTGCACTCAAAATAGCAAACGTAATATTAATTTTTGTTCATTTATGCATCAGCTGATACAGGGTTTTGTAAATGGCACATTGTTTGTTTCGTATGCATTAAGTTGCCACTCACTGACTGTCAAAATCTCTCCAACTTATATGAGACAGACCATACATGAGGCCCTTCGCTCTTGTCAGTACACATGTAACTAAACCATTATTAACAACAAATACAGAGCGAGCTAGTCCGACAAGAGGAACATGAGCCATATGGAATTTTAACCCCAGCTTGTGGACACATTCTTCTGAGATAAATGAGATAAAAGAGTTTAGGGATCCTGAATCAATCAACACTCTCTCGAACCTTCTGTAGCTTGCCACTTGCATCTCACCCCCTTACAACTGCTGTACCCAAGATAACAGTGGCTGAAACTTCAGTGGAAGAGGTAACAGACTACTACTACTGCATCCTCACTGTGGCTGGAGAAAGGGGCTAGTGGCGTAGGAGTCACTGATTGGACACATCTGGGATTTGCTCCACCTGACAAGTGGGAGCAACAGTGTGCAGAAGAGAATGGTGCCTTTTACTACATTGAACACAGTTTCTACGTTATTTGCAGTCCTTCACCCTATGGCTTTACAAACAGTTGAAGCATATCATCTTTTGTTGCATCAACTGCAAACATCTGTTTCTCCTGTAGCCAAGAATGGAGCCTTAATGTTTGGAGCTGAAGATAACCTTTTGGGAGGTTGACAAGCAGAAGAGGATCCAGCTGAAGTGTAGTTGGCCATCATCAAAGCCTCACACTATGACTCGATGAATTCAAGCAGCTGATCAAAGTAGACACAATAGTGTTTGTGTGTGCCAATTCAAACTGGGCTCATGTGTCTGCAACAAGCTTTAGTAGAATGAGATTTAACAACACACAGCTCCATTCTGTCAACCATGTTTCTCAACTTGTCAAGGAAGCTGTATGATATTTTCCAAGTACATTGTTGCTGTTGCTCAGGTATTGCAATACCTATCTGTCAGTGTCTGCCATGCCAGAATATAGTTCTCTTCTGACAGTGGCAGTACAGTCATCAAGTTATACAGTTCGCTGGAAAGTGAGGTGATGATATAATAGTATTTCTCCACAGCAGCCAGAACATTTTCTTAATGAACCAGTGACGTGAATAGGTCATAAAAGGTAGGCCAGTCAGCCAACACAGCTTTGAAGGTTGGCAGCTGCAGTGTCGCCAACTTCACATTCAATGATGTAGTTTTAATATGTTGACAGTGTCGTTCACTTCTTATTTCATAGCCTATAGAAACGTTATTCAGGAACTCTTGTATTCTGTAATAACCAAAGTAAAACTCTTCTAGCTCCCGGCCACTGACTTTAAACATTGCTATGGAGTCTGTTTCTGATGCCTGAATCGCAAGCTGTAATTAGGCATGCCTCAAAGTCTGCCTTCAGTTGTTGTTAAGTTGGAACATGTCCCTTTGAACAGTCCTGCACAATTCAGATTATGCTCAACTTTATCTACAAGCGTCAGAAGCCTGTTTACGTGGCACTTCACAATAAAAAAAAATGTTTTCAGCTGGTGCGACATTTTAAGCAGTGAAGTCACACAGTGATTTGATACCTAACGAGCTGGTGCGAATGTAAACAATGGTTATCGGTTGTCTAACTGCATAACTTCAAATTGTTCACTGTGAATCACAATGCTTGTCATACACTACACTGATGACACTGAACATGCAGATTTGAGTTTCACAATCCTGCTAGGTTTTTACTGATTTAAATCCAATGTATTCCATGAGAGATACGTGTACTGTTTAACAGTACCGTACAACACCTGTTCACACACACAAGAAACATACGGACCTTTACAGTACTAACACACAATTCAAAGTACGCCTGTTAGGTAACTGGAATCATGATGATCCGGCCCGGAAGACCAATAATGTTTACAAAACTTAATTTGATGTAGCAACATTCGAGCTGCATGAGACACGGAGTAACAGTAACTAATTTCCCAAACTGTTCAGAAGTTGCACTTAAAGTCAAGATGGCCACCAGCCTGGTGCCAGTGGTGGCAGGAACCAAATTAAAACGTTTGAAGTCATCATGCATCACCAGGGTGGCTGGCAAAACCCACAGAAAAATTTCCCTGACTTTTCCAGGTATCTTATCACTTTTCCCTGACCAACCTATACATCAACGAAAACTCAACTAAAATCAGCTGAGATACAATCACGGCATTTTTTGTACCATTTATTAAAAGTGACACACAAATCTATTAAATACTGTATAAGAAAATACAATATGGGCTGTAAGTAACACCAACGTAGTTACAACTTACGATCCTCCAAAAGTCACAAATATTTTTACAGTAGCTAAAGAAGTATATACAAACATTTCTCACTGATCTCACTCCACAACATTACTAAGTTAATATAACATATGGAAAACATTATTTATATGGCATGAAACAAAAAATATTCTATCTTACACTGTACTTTTTACACCTCAAATTCACTCCACAACTTTACACAATACGAATGTTTTGAGCACAGCTGTAACATCCCTTGTTATGTCAGACAATTATTTTTGTTATCAATCAACTGTGACTCTCTACGTGCCACTTCCATAATTTTTTACTGCAGCTTAGCAATTGGCAACTGTGATTTTCTTTTCTTGGTGGAAAACTCACCTCTTGCAAGTAAAGCGAAATTAGCATAATTTTTTTTTTAATTACATAATTTAAAATTATCTAAATTAAAAAAAGAAAACATTTTTTGGTCTATATCTATATGTGTTTGCTTATGGCATGTCTTTTTCCCTTTGATAATGGTGTTAACATCGCAGAAGTGTATGAAAATTACAATCTGTGGTATTTACCCACATAGCACTTGCATTTTTTCCTGAAAATAAGGCCGCCTAAATGGTGCCGCTGGTATGTGGGTCAGATAGAACTTGAATCATTTATGTACACTTATGTATTGGGGTGGTTACAGGCGGAAAATGCTGGCGCATGCATGCACCATATCTTGTTTGTGTAATGAAAAAACATAAAATGGAGTGCACAAAACATTGTTGGTGCATCTGTGATTAAGGGTGACATATTTTACTTGTCCAAGACCAAGATGTATGGGAGCGATAAGGGCGGCCATGGCACTTACAACACACACTACGCCACCTCTACACTGAACTTGCGTACTGTCTTCTCGGCAGCAACTTGCGTCTATGAAAACTTTTGCAGTGACACTGTCATTTAATTTTGTAATGGTTTAAAAAAAATTGATACAGAAAAGGAAACAGAATTTAGAAGCTAGTCTTTGGACGTGAAAACTTTCATAAATACAATTTGTAAGCAGGAAAAAAGGAAGAGCAGCTTTAAAATAAAACTTGTTTCCCCCAAACTTAGCACACTGTTAGCCGCCTACATGAGCAGCAGCTTTAAACATTTTGCTAGAAAGTTAAAAATGAATGGTGAAGCACAGTGACTGCTACCGAAAGAACATAAAAAACTGTGTAGATGAAACATATGAACAGGATGAAGGAAAAACAAACTGTGATAGATGTGCATTTTATGGTCCCAAACATATGGCAACACTAATGAATTTCCATCACGAGCTTCCTTGTTGCAATTTTTCAACAAAAGAGAATCATTCCCACGCCAGCCTTCTATCCCCCACACCCCTCCGGTTCCCAAGGCCGACAGTTGTCAAGCACTTTCCTCCCTCCTTCCGCTGTGACCCACATTCCTGTCAGCCTGATATCTTTGACAAGACAATCTCAGTGTGAGAGCATCTCACTTCTGTGCAAAAAAGAAGAGGACAGCATGGCAACTTCCTGTGGGGGAACAACTACTATACGAAATCCCTGTTTATCCACTCTTTCTCTAATGCAGTCTCGAACACACTCCACTGCGTTAGTTACGTGACGCTGAAGTTATCAAGTCATGTTATTGCACCCTGTGTGCTGTAAGCTGTGCCCTTTAACTAACTTAATTTTAGTTTTAAGCACAATTTTCCTAGTAAGTGGACATCATTGAAAGCAAGCTGTCATACTCCATTAATTTTTATCAGTTTCCCAAATTATTAAAAAATTTGCTGAAAGAATTTGTACATTGTACTTCTGTTCCTTGCACTTGCATTGTATTTAATGCAAAATGCAAAAAGGAAAAACTGCAGCACTGCACCAAAATGATTATTTTTGACAGGAAATTGTATATATCTCACTCTTTCTTTTCTACCAGTAAAATAAAGTTCGTGCTTAAAACGGAAAGGGATAAACAAGGCAGAAAAAAACAACAGAAAGACGGTGGGAATTCTTTATCTGCAGACTTGGAGGGATGACAGTTCAGTTACTTGTTTCGTGACGCACTCAGCCCACTACTGACAAACGTCTATGCGAGGCAACGCGTACAGCATAGTGGCTCACCACCTGATGCGTTTACGGAATGCGGCCATTTGCGATGCTCTTTTGTTACACAAGAATTTTAATTACTACAGCATTATAATATTTTAATTGTACACATACTTCGGGGAAATTTTACTTTGACTTGCATATTATGCGGAATTTCAAATTAACCAAACTCCAAAGAATTTAAAATTCTATTCTTATGTACAGGGGCTAACAACAACTTCGATTTACATACAATTTTGAATTAACAGAGTACCAATTAACGAGATTTTACTGTATTAGATTGCATTATATCAATGCATTTTTGTTCATACTGATGGGCTGCATCATAACTGCAAAAATAAAAACAATGATATAAAAACTAATAACTGAAATTAGCATATTACTGATGTAGCAAAAACCGAACTTTTGATTACCTCTATAGTTTTCTGCATTATGTCATTTACCATTTTATTTGCCGTCCGTAGAAGAGTAAACACTATTACCTATACAGATTTTATGGCAAAATTTGCATGACCAAAGCAAATATGTGCACCGGGTCAAGCGGCTTGTCATCATAGACGGTTGAGAAATGTCAGCAATATAAAATGCCTGATCTTGCATATCTGGTTTCCCCACCCTCTGTCCGCACGTATGATACATAGTATCCCGTTTTCTATTTCCAGCTTTNGATCTTGCATATCTGGTTTCCCCACCCTCTGTCCGCACGTATGATACATAGTATCCCGTTTTCTATTTCCAGCTTCGTTTCAGTGAATAATCTCCACTATTTGCCACTGATATTAAATTGGTACAGTATATGATAAGCACTACCCTACTTCAAATTAGTAGGCTTAGCTGACAGCATGTTACATACAAAAACTTTACACGTATTTCTCTAAACACCTTCCCATCCTCCCCTTCATCCTATACTCAGTTTTAGATTACTGCCACTGTAAATTTTTTTTTTTCCATTTTCCGTATTTCCTCTAATGCATTTTCCATTCAAGAACTAATCCTCAAGATGCAGCGACAGCATGCACCACTAATCAGGAGAGATGCGACACCATGCTACCACAACAGTGTGCAAAAATTAACTCTTATACTCACCAATCCANACCACTAATCAGGAGAGATGCGACACCATGCTACCACAACAGTGTGCAAAAATTAACTCTTATACTCACCAATCCACATAATCCCGGCGCCCTTTTTTCGAGGATGTTATATTTATATGGGGGAGGGTTGTTAGCAATGCATGGGTTAATGTAATGGGTGCATTAAACCAAATTACAGATCACATTAAAATTATATAGCAAAAAAAATTGTTTATTGGAGGTTTTAAAATTTCTGACTTTCACAAAATATTCCCAGACATTTCCCTGACTTTTCCATAAATCTCAAATTTCCTGACTTTCCCTATTTTCCTGGTTGCTCACCACCCTGATCACACAATATAACAACAGACCAAGAACCAATAAACCCAATATCATCACATATACTTTTCCATGCTGGCCAAACTATGCCCAAAATAATAATAAACTGCATTTCCAGAATATATTCAATGAGAAAGAATGCCATTGAACATTTAAAAGCCTTTATCACCGTTGCCTGACTCAAACTAAAACTAAAACTTTTGAAAATACAAACCTACAGTAAACACACATAAAACTAACAATGCCAAAATGTCTGAAATACTGAAAACCAAACAAAAAAAAGTTCCCTTAATAATATTACTATTGTCTGCACTATTACAACATATGCCACAAAACCCTTGAGCGAGTTAGCGAGTGAAGAGATTTGGACGGCTCTTAACAGTGAGGTCTTGAGAGCCAACGAGGGTGAAGTGAGNTGAGCGAGTTAGCGAGTGAAGAGATTTGGACGGCTCTTAACAGTGAGGTCTTGAGAGCCAACGAGGGTGAAGTGAGTATGGAGCGGTGCTGGAATAAACAGGCAGGAAAAATGGGAGAGCTCCGAGAAAACCAGCCGACCAACGGTATCATCCGCCAAGACTCCCCCCACATGCGAAAATTCGGGAGCGATCCCGTCGGGAATCGAACCAGATTCACCCAGGTAGGAGGCGAGTAGTCTAACCACTACACCACCATGGCACCTACAAAACCCCTGAGCTGTCGTTGGCAGATTATCCTCAACTTGCAAGCCAGCAACATGCTTGATTTGACATACTAGAGTTCTCCTGGCACAGTGAAAATGAAAGTTCTTGTAACCAAATGGGGTTTCATGAGATCCAAAAGCAAAGTTTCAGTTATGCACACAGATATGAATACTGTGAACAACACAGTCCGTGGTCACCAGTTACCGATTCTTGACACTGAGTAACATGCCTTCATCTTGTCCACAGCATCTACTTGTCCCTTGGTAAGGTTGTAGAATGTTATGATCTCTGGTTTACACATTTCGCCTGTTAGTTCATTAATTGTATCAGTATTATACATTGTTGATACCAGCACATTTTTTTCCCTTTCTTTGACATATACAACAGTAGGATGCATTTTACTCCAAAACCAAACGGTAAACTATGTAATAAAAAGTGTCTGGACACCCACCTGATAATGAATTACAAGTTTGGGTCGCCCTCTGTCGGGAACACTGGCAGTCAATACGATGTTTGCCCACCCTTAGCATTGATGACAGCCTGCACTCATGTAGGCATACTTTCAATCAGGTGGCAGAAGGTTTTCTGGGGAATGGCATCCCATTCCTCATGGAGCACCGAAATGAGAAGAGGTATCAATGTGGGTCGGTATGGTCTAATATAAGTCGGCATTCCAAAACATCCGAGAGATGTTCTATCGGATTCAAATCAGGACTTCGCAGGTCATTCCCTTAGTGAGATCTTGTCTTCAAACCACTCCCTCATAAGCCCTGCAGTATGGACAGTGCTCTGTCATCTTGAAAACACAATGGGCATCCTCTAACTGGTCTTCCACGGTAGGCAACATGACAGCGGTTAATATGTCAAAGTAAACTTGTGCCTTGACAGTGTGCTATGTAAAGCAACAAGGAGGCCACCCCCTCCATTATAAAGCATGACTACATTGTAATGCCATCAACCCCGAATTTCACAGTCGGCACTATACAGGATGGCATATGTAGTTCACTAAGCATTTGCCTCACCCACACCCTACCACCTGATTGCCACATTGTATACAGTGTTTAACTCAACACAATGTGTATACACTGTTCCATTGTCCAGTTTTGATGCTCCTTACACCATGCGAGGCAGCATTTGGCATTTGCTTGTGTGATGTGTGGAGTATGGGCAGCTGCTCGCCAATGGAAACTAAGTTTCCGTACCTCGTGCCTGATGCAGGTTAAAATTCCTGTGTGATGGTGGCGATGGATGATTGACGATTATGTTCTACCACCATCTTCGACACTCGACGGTCTCTGGCAGGCAACAGGGGAGATCGGTCTACACGCGTTTCGGTTGTACACGTCCCTTCATGTTTTTCCACTTCACTAAAACATCAGAAACCAACAAGCCTAGGGATATTCAGGAGGGTCGAAAACTCGCGCACAGACTTCTCACACAAGTAGCACCAGACTACCTGACCACTTTTAAAGTTCATGAGTTTCTCAGATTGTCCCATTCTGCTCTCTCATACTATTTGCTGACTACTGTGATCGCTGATGTGTTTGATGCAGTAAATGGCACAACTGTTTCGCCCTATACGTTGAACACATGTTTTGCAGGGTGTCCGGATACTTGTGGTCACGTTGGATTGGCTTTATTTTGTGTAAAGTAACAATGGTGGAATTTCTGACTTATTTTTGTGGTGTGTTCTAACTATTGTCAGTTTATGGTCCCTGAAAAGTTCTTCTGCAATTTAAAATGATTTATAAAAGTTATCTTGGGGATATTATGCCCAGTGTTTGTAATGGGAGTAATAGGTGCTTTATCACACTGCTTGCATAGAACNTCAGTCGTCAGTTTTCCACACCCCATTTATTTCCAGTCTGCTTGCATAGAACAGCCTAACATTGACTACGGCATAGATCTTCATGCCATATTTTGCAGGTTTATTTACAATGCACTGACAGAATTTGAAACAGCTACAAAAAGCCTCAAGCATNATAGAACAGCCTAACATTGACTACGGCATAAATCTTCATGCCATATTTTGCAGGTTTATTTACAATGCACTGACAGAATTTGAAACAGCTACAAAAAGCCTCAAGCATTTCAACAATGGTTGCATATTCCCCAATTTTATAATACTGCTGCACTTGCTAACAAATTCTTAAAAAATGTTTCTAAGTTTATTTATTTTTTTCTGATTCCGTCGAAGAGTGTCTTAATACATGAAACCTGAGAGCCGTAAAGAGTGTGGCAAACCTCTTTATTGGCATAGTTGCCCTGAAACAATCAGGGGATGTCCCACCATCAATCCATAGTTCTTGTAAGTTTGGATGTTGTGTCTTTTTGAAATCTGCCATGTACAACAGACCCAGAAATGCATACATTTCCTCTAATATAGTATTTAAACGATCATGTGGACAATTACTTTCCCTCATGTAAGCTAAGAATTTCTTGGTAGTCAACACTTTCCCCTACAACAGTCTCAGGAAAATATAATTTCCAGCTTTACAGAACTGTATCCACATTTATTGCAATGCCCTTGACACACGACGGATGAGTTACTATATCACATGACCTAGTATATACATTTCTTGGTTGATATGACGTGTTTGACCAACTTTATCTGTTTGCTTTTTCTTTAAATAATAATTTTCTTCCAAAAAACATGAACTTATTTTCACTTCACTGTGACTGAAACTCGCAATGTACTGTTCTCTTTCATTATCACAGTCACTATTCGCACTATCATAATCCTAATTTTCTACATCTCGCAGCAGCAAAAACCATATCTCTGGATCCTAACTAGCCATTGGGCTGAGAACTAAGAAAAATTTAGATGACACTATAAATACATTTTATACAGTACATTTTTACATGCACATTTCAAAGAAACAACATGTAAGCCATAAGCGCACGGTAGCAAAATGCTTACATACTGTATACAGTACACCATTGTTATCGGCANGAAACAACATGTAAGCCATAAGCGCACGGTAGCAAAATGCTTACATACTGTATACAGTACACCATTGTTATCGGCATGTGGGAGCGAACTGCTCACATACAATACACCAACGTTATTGGACGCGTGTGCTGACTTTGTTAGTTGATCAGAGACTATATATAGCACTGGGTGCATCACAATAAAGCTAATTTGGAGATACCAAGAGGCTGACTGACGGTCATAAGTGAAGATTACATAACATGTTGCCAAGTTTTGTAGAAAGCACGGACAATTGGCTTACAATGCACCTGACCACAGATTAAATAAAGGGTATCTGAAGCATACCCATGACTACATCGCATCACTCAGACTGATATTTAAAATGTTAGTAATGTTGCCTTACATCGAGGTAATCAGGCTCATAGATGCCACGTAAACTCCAGGCACACGATATGGACCTCTGCTGAACAAGACGACGTAGGCAGCTCCATCCACACAGACCCAGCTAAAACATATTTACAAAATTTTTCACAGTGTTGCCAACTTTTATGGTTGTATACACAGTGGATCATAGGTAAATGAAAGATGCTTGATTACAAATTTCATAACCACTTCTCCACTGCAGTAATACAGATCTTACACTAAGTTTAGGGACACATGAGCTCATGGACCTAAATATTTTGCGTTTGTCACAAAAAAGAGTATATATGCGAAAGTGCTAGAAAATGGGACTTTTCTGTGAAAATCAAAAGCTTCTATGTTTATCCGTAATTTTTTTTGTCGAAATTAATAGATTTTTATCACACAGCCTAAAATCCCATATTTATAAAGGGGAAAAAATTTACAACTTTTGATTGGTTAAAGTTATAGAAATGAAATTTTTGTAAAAACTTAGCTATCATCCAGTTAATTAATCCAAAACATGAAAAAAAAAAAAAAAAAATTGTGCCAGAGTGGGATTGATTCAATTTTTTTTAATTTGAAAGAAAAAAATAGCATTGGAAATACTAAAATCCCCCTTGAAAATTTTTTTACATGCACCCCAGATGCTATCTATTATTTCAGGTATAAAATAACACGCTTGTATTAAAGTGCTAGAAAATATGGTGTTGCAGACACAACTGCTTACATGAGTGAATTGTTTAAGTTCTTTGAGAATAAGTTTTGTTTGAAAATATGTTTAGTGTAAGTGTNGAAACAACATGTAAGCCATAAGCGCACGGTAGCAAAATGCTTACATACTGTATACAGTACACCATTGTTATCGGCGTGTGGGAGCGAACTGCTCACATACAATACACCAACGTTATTGGACGCGTGTGCTGACTTTGTTAGTTGATCAGAGACTATATATAGCACTGGGCGCATCACAATAAAGCTAATTTGGAGATACCAAGAGGCTGACTGACGGTCATAAGTGAAGATTACATAACATGTTGCCAAGTTTTGTAGAAAGCACGGACAATTGGCTTACAATGCACCTGACCACAGATTAAATAAAGGGTATCTGAAGCATACCCATGACTACATCGCATCACTCAGACTGATATTTAAAATGTTAGTAATGTTGCCTTACATCGAGGTAATCAGGCTCATAGATGCCACGTAAACTCCAGGCACACGATATGGACCTCTGCTGAACAAGACGACGTAGGCAGCTCCATCCACACAGACCCAGCTAAAACATATTTACAAAATTTTTCACAGTGTTGCCAACTTTTATGGTTGTATACACAGTGGATCATAGGTAAATGAAAGATGTTTGATTACAAATTTCATAGCCACTTCTCCACTGCAGTAATACAGATCTTACACTAAGTTTAGGGACACATGAGCTCATGGACCTAAATATTTTGCGTTTGTCACAAAAAAGAGTATATATGCGAAAGTGCTAGAAAATAGGACTTTTCTGTGAAAATCAAAAGCCTCTATGTTTATCCGTAATTTTTTTTGTCGAAATTAATAGATTTTTATCACACAGCCTAAAATCCCATATTTTTAAAGGGGAAAAAATTTACAACTTTTGATTGGTTAAAGTTATAGAAATGAAATTTTTGTAAAAACTTAGCTATCATCCAGTTAATTAATCCAAAACATGAAGAAAAAAAAAANTCCAGTTAATTAATCCAAAACATGAAGAAAAAAAAAATTGTGCCAGAGTGGGATTGATTCAATTTTTTTTAATTTTGTGAAAGAAAAAAATAGCATTGGAAATACTAAAATCCCCCTTGAAAATTTTTTTACATGCACCCCAGGTGCTATCTATTATTTCAGGTATAAAATAACACGCTTGTATTAACGTGCTAGAAAATATGGTGTTGCAGACTTTCTTTCTGTTTATTTACAACTGCTTACATGAGTGAATTGTTTAAGTTCTTTGAGAATAAGTTTTGTTTGAAAATATGTTTAGTGTAAGTGTNACAACTGCTTACATGAGTGAATTGTTTAAGTTCTTTGAGAATAAGTTTTGTTTGAAAATATGTTTAGTGTAAGTGTTGGTGTTGAAGTTAAGTGGCAAATTGTGGGAATGTTTAAAAATGGCAGATTATGTAGAGCATTTTGAGAAGCATTAGGTGTATCTAAAACTTGTGTAGAGAACACTGCGAAAAATTTTAAGGAGTCCTGGTACAGTTGTTGACGCTCCCCAGAGTGGTAGGCCAAGAAAGACATATCCTTGGCAAGATCGTGCACTGCTTTCTTTGGCTAAAGCTGACAGCTTGCAAGCTGCAAAGAATTGGCAACTAATTTCATGGATATACACAATATTAATATTAGTTTCAACACTGTTTCGTCTAGGCTTCGTGAGAGCAAGGCACAAAGTCCTGTTACTCTCTTCAAAAACCTCTTTTGTCTACGGTGCACAAGAAAGCACGCTTAGACATTGTCATTACTGGTTGAAAAAAGTATGGAGGCGTGTTGTTTTCTCTGATGAATTACAGTTTGAGTTGTTTCTGAAGAGAAAAATTTTACTTTGACGTACAAAGACAGAGAAATTTTTGCCTGCATGTGCGGTTCCTACTGCCCAACATGGTGGAGAAGTAATTATGACATGGGGCTGCATAATGTCTGAAGGCCATGGAGAGATGAAAATTGTTAGTGGGTCCATCAATAGTGCACAGTATTGTACAACAATAGACGAAGTGATGCTGCCATCTATCAAAAATCTCCTCTGAGAAAATGTTATTTTTCAACAAGTCAAAAATAACTAAAAAATGGTTTGAGTACCACAACGTTGAACATTACCATGGCCTGCTCGCAGTCCTGATCTGAACCCAATAGAGAATTTTTCAAATACAATGGCTACAAGATTGATGATGCTGAAACCAAAGAACCTGGCTAAATCTAATTTCCATGTCACCCACCTCTGGAGAACCATTTCTAAGGAAGAGTGCTTGAAACTCATTGACTCCATGCCAGATTGTGTCGATAAGTGCAGGAAGACTAAAGATGGGCCTATTGACTACTGAAATGTTTACTGTATGTGAAAAAAAAAATTCTAATTTAATCACATAAATATTTTCCACATTTACATAATTTTTTTTCATTGTAGCATAAAATGGTTGCATCATGCCACAAGTCAAATGTGGCAATAAAGCAGCTAGACATGCTACTGAAGTAACCATGTAATGTTCAAACTCACGGGCATCAGAAAATGACATGGCAATTCAAAAAATTTAATTTGCATGGGATGCAAAGTCTGTTTTCATAGGTGCATAATTTATGATAAAAAAAGCAATCTGATATAGCTTGCACATCAAAGAATTCCCTGACATTCTAAAACTATGTTAAAAATTTTTCCTGAAATCTCTGATTTCCCCAATAGCCTTAGAAATTTTCCTGTTTTCGAGACAAGTGGCAACCATGTTTTCATACATGTAACAAACATTAGTAATTCATATAACAAACATTTTTGCCTTCAAATGAACCCTGATTATATTATTTAAAGGTTAGGTACACCTATCATTTCATAATATTTTTAATAATTTTCGTGTAAATTTTTTGTTTAGTTAAGGTTTTAACAATATTAAATGCTATTTTCTCCACGTCGACTGCAATGGGTAAACTTTCCACATGGACAACACTTTTGTTTTATTTGCTATATGCTTATATCATATATCATGTATTGTGTGATATTTCTGGTTTTAATTAGTATGTTAGTTTTTTCTGCAAGTTTTAATCTAATCTATGATTTTTTTTTTTTTTTTTTTGCTGTCTAGATAATACAGAGTTCTTGTTTCCAAATGAAACACACTTTGTTCAGAATCTGAGGCAGCCAAGCATTATTTTAGCAGAGTTTAAAGAGTCAATTAGAATTTACGAGGCTGCCCATATTAATGTAGGAATTATGATGCATTTACAATGGTGTGACTGTAAATTGTGGTTGTACCTAATGAAAACACTGTGTCGTGACTGACACAACGCGACACTAAAAACCATATTATGACAATTCATGGCTGCAAATACGAAAGTGTTGCACTGGGCAGTCTGTCTTTACGTGTATGAAAGAAGAAGAATGGACCTAACTTACAACACAAACAACCACATGAATGTTTATGGGTAATTATTAAGTTTAGGGGCTTTTCTCTATTAAAAGAAAAAAAAACTCTACTAATTACGTAGAACACGAATATACTAGGGGCGTAGCTTCAAAATAAGTACAACATATTAAAAAAAAATTGAACAAAATTGCAAAATTAGCAGTGTAGCCAGTTTGTTTACGTTTCTGAAAGAAACGTCCTAGACCAACAAAAGTTGCATTAATGGGTTCTACACAGCTTACCTGGTTCATATTCAAGAGGGCGTAATGTTAAAATATGTAGAACATATTAAAAAAAACTTGCGAAATATGTTTGTTTATGTCTATTAACGTCAGAGAAATTATACCAGCCCCCTACCTAGGTGAGTCAATTTACCTTATTTTGGTGTGTTTTACGGTTCCTTTAAATCCCTACAATCCTACATTCGTAGTTTAGTGTAAAACCCAAACATCCTAGGTTAGTGTAAAACCCTACAATCCTAGGTTAGTGTAAAACCCTACAAACCTAGGTTAGTGTAAAATCCAAAAATCCTAGGTTAGTGTAAAACCCAACAATCCTAGGTTAGTTTAAAAATGTAAAATAGTGATTCACCCATCGTGGGGTTAGGTTCTGTTAGGTTAGGTGGGCACATATTACGAAATTAGTCGGACGTTAATGCTTCTAGTATATTCGTGTTCTGTGTGATTAGTAGAGTGGAAATATATCATAATTTTGAATTTTTTATTGTGTTTTTCAGATAAGCCCCTAAACTTAATAATTACCAAACTAAATATCCAGCTCAAAAATAATAAAATACACCTAAACAAATAACTTTAAATGCTGGTATTGCTGTAATAAATGCTCTTTCTTATTTCACAAACTAGTTTTCCACTTGACTACGTTGTACAGTATTTGAAGCTTCTGCAACATCCACAGATAGTATTTGGTGTAACTTGGCGTTAAGATGGGCATCTCAGAGTATCTTACGCCATGATTTTAATGCCAGTCAATGAGAATGTGAAATGTCATAAAAACTGCTGTAGTCAACTTACAGGTATAAAAATTATTGTGCTAGAAAACAGATTGTTTCACTTATTATGCTTTGTAAGTAATATTATTTAAGCCAAGTCGATTGTGGACGGGGACTTACTAATACTGTGCACTATTATTCTTTGTCATATTGGATTACATGCAGTTTAACTCTCCTCTAACTACTGTGTTGTGTTAGTGATGTGCTTATATCAATAGTGTTTGGGCCTCTACTATCAATACAAACCATTATTTTGTATTGTACACCTTTCCTTCACACGCCGTCTTAGTTTTAAATGAAATACCAGGTTATTGGAAGAGAACAGTTACCGTAGGTTAATTTGAAAACACCCGTTATTGGCGACGTAATACAAGAAAATCCTGTAGAACACCATCTTTCAAGACATTTTTTAAAGCACACACACTGAACTAGAACACTAAAACAAACCATTCACACACACCCCGAAGTACTAGTCAAAAGTAATAAGAATTTACGTGGACAAGATGTATTGTTTAATAAGTTACAATATACGGATATAGCTTCCACCTCAAAGTAAACTGTACCTTCTTACTAGCGCCAAATATCATCATTTAAACCTTTTGGCTTTTATACTAGTTTTAAACACAGCGCAGGCTCTTCGATGTCATTTATCAACAAAAACAACTTGGTAAATAAAAAACATTTCCCTCGTCATGGTGTAGGGGGTGGAAAACACTATGTAAACCATAGAGTGAGGGGAAAAAGGAGGAGACAAATAATGGTGTGATAAACGCTTAATTTTCAGATTTCACTATAAGTATTGTAACATCCAAAACATTGAGGCAGGTTTGTGTATTTAATGCATTTAAAAAGTGAAGGTTTTAAGACAAATAAAAACTAATGAATATAAATCATTTTAATTTGGACATGTTAGGATTCCAATGATGTGGGTGTCACGATAAAACGGAAAGGCTTAACTTATTAACATTCACATGCACATACAAGGCCATTCTGTAATGTACACCCATAGACTATTCTGAACATGTACCCTACATTGACACACCCGACACCAATACAACTGTTAAAAGACTACTTGCAACAGCAATCAATGTGTTTGTTTCTATTTAAAAAAAAAAAAGAAACGCTACTTTCAAAATAAATTTAACAGTTTGAATTTAATCGAAATGCATTAGAATTTGGTAGGGGCTCCTGTTTNTAAAAAAAATGAAACGCTACTTTCAAAATAAATTTAACAGTTTGAATTTAATCGAAATGCATTAGAATTTGGTAGGGGCTCCTGTTTATTGCTAAAATATTCCGCAACTAGAGAAATTATACAAACTTCTCAAAGCACTAGAATACTGAACAGTTTTCTAGCATCAAATCTAATTCATAGTTTATATAAGTCATATTGGCAAAAAAAAAAAAAAACTGTTCAATATTGGGTCATGACAGACTAATTATAAGCAGTTTGTTTGATCACTATGCCATATTTACACTATGTTTAAACGGTGTAAACCAACGAACCATAAAAAAAAAAAGGATCTAGAAGCAAATAGTCTTAAAGCAGGTAACATCATAACATTAAGGATTTAAATTAAATTCTAACTAATAACTTTCAAAGTGACGTGGTCGAGGTAACCCAGGGTTAGTTGGTTTTGGATTGCCCGGCGCCATAACCCAATGGCGAGTTAATGATAATGGTCGTTCAGTCGACGGCCCAGGGAGCCCTGGATATCTCCATAAGTTTGTTGATGATGTCGTCATGTACTTACTTTTGCACTATTCATACCTGATGGCGAGACTGTAGGTCACCTCATACGCCTAAAATATACTATAAAATTGTGGGTGATGCTACAAAGGGTGTAGTATCCTACAATGATTTTACACGGTTAACTAGGTAAAGCGGTTTATTCTCTGTTCTGACTACAGGTGAACAATACATAGAAATTGACCCAGTACTTACGACTTGCTGGTGACCTTAGCTTGAAATAAAAGTGGTATTATGTTGATATACGCTTTTGCATTAAGGTCTCTGGTGAGAACGTGGGTGGCTCTCCCATCGGTACCTAGAAGAACTAAAAGAACTGTTCCGGTTAATTAATGTGAATATTGCAGGGAAGTGAATACAGCCGAAATGATGGTACCGAGGGTGGTCGCAGAACAGGCGAACAACGCCACCGGTCTGGTCCGAGTGATGAGACGAACTGAACAAGCCACATCGGCTTTCGTCACGAGTGGAGAGAACCGAAGTAAAACAGTGAATAAAGAAACATAACATAAGCACTCTGCGATATATTTCTAATGGTGGAAAATGGTATCAATTAAATTTAACACATTGGTATACCCCATTTATTAACAAATGTATCTTATGCTTGAAGTTGTGAAGTTGACTGGGTGTGTCACCACACGAAATGATATGTTACAATGATGGAGGCCTTTATAGTCGATCTCCCTTTTAGAAAACATAACTACTCTTATAAAAATTAACATTATTACAGTATTTCGTTTCCTCGTAAAAAGTGTTTGCATTTCACTACCGATGGCACTTTGCATTTCACTGGCTACAGTGTTGCAAGGTGGCTGCATCCTGAAGAGATGGACGAGTCCACCTGGGCAAAGGGGTGTGGAATGATATGCTTGATTGCTATTAATACAATAAAACACACCCCTGACTGTAGCTGTGAATGCAGCGACTATGTTTAATGTTTGTAAAAATGCTGCACACTACTGGATGACACTTTGGGGCACTTATCACTTCAGCTTCGGCTTACAAGCCAGTTCGAAGCCACTTGGTGGTGCGTTGCGTCGTAGGTCGTGGTGCGAGCTGCTTTGAAGCAACGGCCAATTGCCAGTGCGCCCAATGGCTGTGGCTTTGGGGTAAGCACCATTTAGAATCACCCGCTTATTTATTAAAAGAGTTACCTCTTGTAATAAAAGAGTAGGGTGGTCTCTGGAGTTGCATAATCCATGTCGGCAAGAAGGTGCAAGTTCAGTTCTTGTCGACCTGCACTACGCACTCTTGGCCTGATATAGTTGGTGCGGCCTGGTGAGGCTGGTGTAGTAGTTGTGACTGCAGCAGTCAGAGTGGGTACAAGGAGCTAGTGGATGCGTGGTTAACGTCAAAAGTTTTAAATAAACATTATCTTTTAGCAACAACAAATTTGCAATAAGGCCACTCAAAAAGTTTTCTAGGAAATGGGTTTTGATCCAGCCATCCTGGCGGTAGGGTATACTAGTATGTGTCTTGTTGATTGTGCTGCAACACCTTTCACGCAGGCTGAAGAAAAAGACAATGAAAGCTCGCACGCACAGCACACACAAATAAGGCACGTACCCCATTCCACCCTAACAAAACCACATGCATTCTGTCCATTGTCTGGCTCATCAACATTCGAGACAAACCACTCATCACAGTCTTGAATATCAAAAATAACTGACCAGCTCCCTTTCCATCACATAAACAACAGATAGGACATTATTCTTCAGAATAATCTGCATACTTGGATTCTCCCCATTCACTTCATGCAGACTGGCATACAGGGGGCAAACCCTCTTAAGCCCGAACCTAATATGTGCATACTTATGTCAGCGAGGGATGCAACTGACCAGCGAGCTGCATGATGTGTCATGTGCGCAGGAGGACGGAGCAGAGGTGAGTAGCCAGAACATGTAACCCAGCCTGGCATCTACAGTTGGAGCGGAGACCAGACCTCCATGTACATTGCAGATACCACCAACATAGCCTCCCTACCGACCATGTGGAGAAAATTCAACTCCAAACCAAAGTAAATTAGGGGATACAATACATAATTGCATAAAGTGTTATTTATTATTTTGTGGGAAATTGTCACCACACTGTTTTCAGTATAATAAACTAATAACTAATGAAAAAAAAATCAAACAAAATGTTTTTAAAATGCCCACCATAAGCCAGATACATGTTATTAAACTGAGGAAGGAATTTCCAGTGTAGTAACGGAGGAGTTGGGGAGCAGTTTGTGTTACATTTTACTTTTGTATATAGCTGTTACCATTTATGACATGTCCCCTAGTTTTTACTAAAGTACTCAGAAAAGCCTCAATTCTAAACAGCAGTGTAGAAAAACATGTAGAAATTTGTATTTGATTGGTAGAATGGTCATTCTGTTCTTGTATATGTTTATTATTAGTGTATATGTGTTTTGGCATACTCCAGTTTGTGAACAGTGTACACGAGCTCCCTTTCCTTTCCTAGCCAGGATGCTAGTTAGTGCTAACGACTGTAATTTAGTAACATCACATTACACATTATTCAACCCTTCAGTATGGCACTGGTCACATGCCAACCACTCTGATGGCCAGCGACACCACGGTGATGTCGACACAACCAGGCGATAAATCGGCCTGTGTCATTATTAAACACCTCCCACCACTGCAGAAGAAAACCAAGAAGAATTCATACTCATCAATCTCCCAGTCCCCAAAGTCACAAATCTCAGATCACCCGAAAATTCAGTCACCACATCATTCCTCATTAAAATAAGCTCTTTGCCAATGAGCACAATCGGTTGAGCCAAGTTTGAAAAAAATGTGTCATTACAAGCCTGTAAACTTAAATAAATATTGTTATACAAACCAGAAAGTTTGGTTCAAGCTAACTATTCTCCACAAGTCAAACTTGTAGCAAGCTTAATTAGTTAAACTTGTCACAACCTTGCCTTGACAACTTACAAGCATAATTTAAGCCATCTGCAAGTTTGCAATAGTAAGTATGTGCCAGTCATTGGAAATTTGGCTTGAATCAAGTTTTTATCAAACATGATATGAAGAACTTGATCTGCTAGGCATATCCAAGTCAAATGCTATGCTATATGAAAGCATACATGCTAATTGGATTGGGGGAGGTGATCACGATACCTCCCTATCAGTTCCCTTGGATGCTGTGTAGTCCAAGTTGAACCTTACAATGGCTCCAGCCACATTCCCAGAGTGCTATCAATGAAATGGGCTTGGTCATTCATCATTCAAGTGTACCCATGGACTCCTAAGTTTCTATCATGCTGGAGAGCACTGATCATATGGCTGCTAGCACCATTGCCCACCATACTGTTGCCTTTGTGAAGAGGATCACGAGGCCACCAGTCTTCAATGCCCAAGACATATGAAGTACCTTCAGCGACATCCCCGATCACAGCAAACAGCTTGTACTGCCACAACACCCCAACAGATGTCCCAACAATGACACAATGGACATTCCCAGCACTCAATACCTCAACATGGATAAAGATAGCCACAAGTGACACCCAACAGACTGTCACTGTCACTGCTGCCACAACTACCACCTCTGCAATCACGACACACACCATACATGCCTCCATGTCACACTCACTCTCTTGCCACACTGCAGTCATCCCAATCATGTGTCACCAGTTCAGACTCACAATCATTGCTGGATTCACATAAGAAAATCACCAACCTCATTAAAAAATGTTCTAATTATCGAATACACCATGACCACCCTCTTGCAAACCCATTCCACACCAGAAAAAGGGACATTATCCTCCATATGTTCCTCGCTTTTTCTTATGGTTCCTCCCCTCCCATTAGATTCATATTTTGGAATGTATGATCCCTTCTCTAAAGGCTCTCTGTTCTCTATCACTTCATTCTCACATGCCATCCCATACAATGTGTTTCTAAATGAGGCATTACTCAACCTCTTCAACCCCATCTAGCTCCTTCGTTACACCAAACACTGATCCGACCATGATCGACATGGCAGTAGCATGGCACTCCTCATAAAATCCACTATAGCTAACTGCTAAGGTTTTTATCCCCACCTTTCCTGTAGCTGAGTCAATTTTAGTCCACCCTCATAGGCACCCCTATGACATCAACTTCATATCCATATGCCCCCCCCCTAAATCAATCATTCCCACAGATGACATTGAGGACATCACCAAATTTTACATGTTAATTTTCCTGGCTGGGGACTTACATATGGCCCACCCTTCATTGGGGTACCCATGAACTCAATAAGGTGGGTACCACTCTCCAACAAATTATTCACTATTCCTCCATGGCATTGATGCCACCAACACCCAGGGCCCAAATATCATTCCATTCATTTCAGCCAACCATCAACCCTTCACCATTGATTTCACCCCCTACACACCCATTCCCAATTAATCGAACTGCCACACCCT
The DNA here is from genome assembly GCA_002778355.1 of Clitarchus hookeri. Taxonomy (NCBI): domain Eukaryota; kingdom Metazoa; phylum Arthropoda; class Insecta; order Phasmatodea; family Phasmatidae; genus Clitarchus; species Clitarchus hookeri. The sequence continues at coordinate 195,816 of NQII01004178.1, forward strand.
CTGGTAGAAGGTATCCTCCGTTATTTCCCTCAAACCAACCCACACCTGCCAAGATACGACTTCTGAGCAGCCGATTGGCATGACTACCAGATCATCCTAACAAACTCTCTCAACCATTTGGGCCCATTCTAGTCTCCATGGGACACCGATACCAACACTGTCATCATTCCAAATACCACCATTAAACCCGCCACTTCACAAGTTACCCTCACCATCCTCCCTCACAATCATACGACTCTTTCCCCTTGACATACAATGCTCCCTGTCCCTGCAGAAACACTTCTGTGGCTGATTGCAGGCAACCTGCTATCCACAGCTCAGGGGATCGTATCTCCTGCTGTGAGGTTGGTGCCGGCGAGTGGTCAGGAAAAAGAAGGTTTAATAGGAGACCCTGCACCTCCAGTCACTTACAGCTTCATCTGGGTCCATGTGGATGTAAATCATGCACATGAAGTCCACTCCTGCCACTATCCCACCTAATGTCACCGGTTCCACCACTGCCGAAACTGCAGAAGCAGAGGTAGAGGCAGAGGCAATCTCGCAGAACCTGGAAAACATTTTTACCTTCGTCCCCATTGACAACATTTCATCTGACACCTCGGAAGATGAGGAAAAGCCAGCCTACCTCACTGAACATGGTATCATCCAACATCTCCCTGATTGCCACTCATTCCACCTCATCACATAATGTAAAATATTTGTTCTGTAGTGTTCAGACAGGATACTAGGCGAAAACAGTAATACAGATCTCAAAATAAATAAATACAACTTAAAAAGTTATTTAACCTTTTGCCAACCTCTACAAAATTGTACTAAGTTGCATTTTACTTACTCTATGATAAGTCTTGGAGACAAAGAATAAAAATAAAAATTAAAATCATAATGGGCTGTCTTCTCTATGTGCGATGGGCTGCCTTCTGTCAAAGGAGACTGCTCCAGCACAAGTTAAGTCTTCCTTGCCTCTCCCTGTTGTCTGGATTGTCTCTCTCTTGAGGGTCTGAGTGGGGGTATATAGTATACTAAGAATCTAGGGAGTTGGCCAGGGCATTGTCGAGGACGAACAGTCACTAAGAAAGCCCCATGTGCCTCCCATTTCCGGAATGTTTGCGGGGTGACAAGATTTCACCATGAGCAAATCTTTGGAAATGCAAGATGAGAGTCTCGAATTTGAAACATTGGAATAGAAGTCTNACAAGATTTCACCATGAGCAAATCTTTGGAAATGCAAGATGAGAGTCTCGAATTTGAAACATTGGAATAGAAGTCTTGAAGCACCAAGGGTCAGGATTTGCACAAGATTAACTTATTGCCCCAGAAAGTAACATTCATGTTCTAAAGAACAGAAAACTTTTAAATGGAGCAATGTTGAGCACAGAAAAACCAAACTCTGGTTAACTGGTGTAAAATAACAGGATGTGGCCAAGAGTGTGGTTGGAACATGTTATTGAAATGTAGCAGTGTGGGGCTTGTTNCTGGTGTAAAATAACAGGATGTGGCCAAGAGTGTGGTTGGAACATGTTATTGAAATGTAGCAGTGTGGGGCTTGTTGCTGAAGTTCTCTGCTGATTGCAGCAGAGTTTTCAGTGAGTTTGTTGCTGTCTCTGTACCGGAGAAGACTTCTACAGTGTAGTCAGCTTATTACAATGACAGGTATTTTAAACAAAGTTTTAAAAAGTATATTTCAACTTAAAACTGACGTGGACCTCTCCAGTGTAGTCTGGGACGGCCACTGTCATCATGCCATTGGCCCACAGTCGCTGCAACAGTACGGCCCGCGGAACACGCACGTCGTGCATCCCGATGTGTGTCCTCATCGTTCACTTGAAAATGGGTCATGAACCGATACCGAGTGATCCAACTGAGTGTATGTGGTGTTCCTAGAGGGAGCTGTGTAATTAGGATAGGAATAAAGTGTTAGAATCTGTAGTAAATAGGATTATAATTTATCGCTCACAGGCAAACGTTCATGAAATTCGCCCTTAGGGGATTGCAAAGTAATTGCAAAATAAATATACACCACGTCCATATTTAATGAGGTGTAGAGTAGCAAGGCTAGGGTCTTTGAGGGCTCTATGTAATTTTCCGAGTGCAATTGTGTGTCTAATCAAGCCAATTAGTGATGTGGGAAATAATTAGTCTTTCGGTCAACCTGACCGTCCCGGCTGTTGAGTGTCTCAAAACTTATCATACCTAAATTTCCCACGTGCTCTGTAAGGCACCACATTATCATGTTTTGTATTTAAATTATTGCTTAAGAAAGAACTCTGAACTCTCCTCAAGCTAAGGGATGTCCATCCTAAATGTCGGTATGTTTTTTTCATTTTTATGTAATGAGGTCAGTAATTTAAGATACCTTGCTGGATGGCGCGATCTCTGGGCGAGGACGCGGTTCACCCACGCTACCCCCACTAGTCTGATTCCACAGTTCTTAAGTGCTGCACGTGCGTCGCATCGCGGGGCACTTTCATACTTTGTTCTGAACACTTAACTGCAATAAGTTAATGTAATTTACTGGAGGTGTCCATTTATAATATACAAGGTAATAAAGGCATGCTGGGGAGCCTGAATACCACTGTTATAAATTACATTTTCCTGTTTATTTGTACCATGTGTGTCAGGTGGTAATTCGTGCCACGTGGTCATTCGGCCCACGGTTCTTAGAACTTTCACTTCGTGCTCACCCAGTCAGCTGGTACCCATTATATTCGAAATAGGAATATTGTGTAATATTCAGATTTTTCTTAACATAGTCGACGGATGACGTTCACATTACTATCCCCGAACCCTCAGGTAACATAAAAACTTATAACTGAATTTAAAATGTTTAAACTATTTAATTTAAATGTAAATTATTTGAAAACATTTAGGTGCAATGGTCTCCAAGTATTTCATAATCGTAAATTCTTCCATTACACAATGAAGAGTATAATATCACTACATAAAGCATAAAAGTACAACACACAAAATTAACAATGTTTGTGATATTTGACACATTTCAGAATGGGTCACAGGGTCTCAATAATGAGATTAATGTCAGGAGAGCACCAGCTACCTAGTTAAGGAAATGTGATCAGGTTACGAGACTCTTGAGGTGAGGAGTGTTCAAAAAGCCTGGGATAATGGACCCTGTGCCCTGTGCCTGAACAAGCCATGCTTTATAATTGATTCTAGCATCTAATTATGCGACGTGATATACACACTCCCGAACTGGGGTATTGTAGCTCATCTGCCATCTGTTCAAGGCACTGACTAAACACTTAAAATTTCCCACAAATCCACTTAGACCGACTTGATGCAGAAAACGTTCTAGTTGATTGTTACAAGGGGCAGTCACGCTTAAGATCCCCGTGAAGTGGCAATAATGCGCACAAACATATTGGTTTCCAGAAAAATACCAGTTGTATTTGAAAAAAATTCTGATGATATGGTACAACACTTAAGCGGGCATGTGGCACGAGGCCTCGCACTTGCCGAAGCTGTATCACAAAGGTGTAAATGGATGCGACAAAAGAATTAAGATATACATTATGCTGGAGGGACCGTGAGTCTGCTCTGGAAGGGAGGCATACTCAGGAGTGCAAGAAGAAGTTAATAAAAATGTTCCAGTATGATTACAAGTATATTACAGCTACATAGTTTGAGTACAAAAGTTGCTTCACCCCCGAGATGCGTGATGCGACCGACCTGCCCTGATTCCCGCTACTCTCAGCCAGAAGAGGGGGTAGCGTGGCGGAGGTAACCGGAGTTGACAGCCGCTCACCAAAACAGACTATCCCTTGAAAAAATTAATTGGGGGGAAATGAAACATTTAACTCTGGCAAATACAATGCAATTGGCACGATGTACGTTGTGGATCACACTCACATACAAAACCATGATAATAGATTATGTGGCAATAATTTTTATAGTATTTTCAAATTTTGGAAATTAGTTTGCTGCTACATGCATTAATTAAAAAGTGTTTTAATTGATATANACACTCACATACAAAAACATGATAATAGATTATGTGGCAATAATTTTTATAGTATTTTCAAATTTTGGAAATTAGTCTGCTGCTACATGCATTAATTAAAAAGTGTTTTAATTGATATAAAAAAATACTTTTGATTGCCATAAGAATTTTGGCATGGTTCAGTACGAGTTCAAATGTTCCACTACCAGAGACAAGACATGTGTCCCTAATTTATTATGCATGGCTCTGGTTAATAGTATTATTTATTACAGCTGCGTTTCTTTATTAAGCATTGCCCAATGCACTAGTTAGTTTTCCATCAATTTACAGGATTACTTGGTTCTCGGAAACTACATGGTCGGCACTTTGCACCTTTGATTATCTGTTATTCATGCAGGGAATTTGTCACATCCATTTCCAGCCTGGTTATTAAAAAGTTATGCCTTGTGGCATTGAAAGCTTTTACAGTGACTTGGGTAGCACAAGTTGTGCATTTGGCCTATGGCCCCTGCGGCATGCACCCAGTACCTTGAGTAGATAGTTCCTACCTGCTCCACTAGGTGGTGTGCGCCAATCGATAAGGGCCTTGGGGGTAATCACGGGTGGCATCATAACCACACAATGCATAAACTAAAAAAAAATATTTAATTTTATAAATTTAATAAAAAAATTTTTTTAACTATTGATGTGAACCACACGTCCACTGACTCCGTGTGGCCACTCTGACTGCCTCAGTCACATCAACTGCACCAGCTGCATTGCGCTGCACCAACATCAGGCCAAGAGAGCATAATGCAGGTTGACGTGAACGAAACTTGCACCTTATTGCCAACAGGTACTACGAGACTCAAGAGACCATCATGCTTTATTTATTACAAGATGTAACTCTTGTAATAAGTTAGTAGGCAATCTGAAATGGTGTTTACCCCAAAGCCACAGCCGTTGGGCGCACATGTTATTGGTCAGTACATCATAGCCGCTCGCGCCGCGACATACGACGTAACACACCACTAAGTGACATTAACTGGACTGTAGGCCGAAGCTAAATTGCTAAGTGCCTCAAAGTGCAACCAATAGTGCGCAGTATGTTTTAAAACATATCACACAACTTCATCTCATCCAAATCTATAGTGAGGGGTGGGTTTTATGGTGTTAAGGGTCAACAAGCCTGACACACCATGCCCCTTTACCCAGGTGGACTCGTCCAACCCTTCAGGAGATGGTAACCTTGCAACACTAAATCAAGTGAAATGGATATACGTAATGGGAAATGGAATACAGACTTTAAAGGGAGACTGCCTATAAAGGCCTCCATCACAACATCATGCTTAACATACATTTGTCAATCAATGGTGGTGTCACCAATGTGTTTACTTTAATTTATATAATTTTCACCTGTGCAATAATACCACATAGTGCTTATGTCATGTTTTAACACTCGGAGTTTGACATCGGTTCACGCAACTTGTCACGGAAGCCGATGCCATCCACCCAGTTCGCCTCAGCACAAGAGCCAGATCGGCAGCGTTAGTCGTCCGCTCCGCGAGCCCCCTCGGTACCATCATTTAGGCTGATCTGACTTCATTACAATAGTAATGAAATTAACAGAAACCTTTGATTTCTTTTCTATACCAAGGGGAGTACCACTTGATCTCTCATCAGAGAGTTTAACGCTACAGTGTATCTCCATAACACCATGCTGACTTGGGTCATTTTTACACGAAGGTCACTGACAGGCCATAAAGGCTGGGTCCATTTAATTTAGTATTCACTTGTCCACTTCCTGAACATGTAATAAAGTATGTGAGTAAACAACTTTACAAAATTTAGTGAGTGTTGATTCATTGTTCTCTGGGACACATAGGTGCTACATTCCCTTGTAGTACCACCCACAATTTTTCTAATATATTTCAGGCATTCAGGGCCCCCTGGGCCATCGACAGAACGACCCACATCATTAACTCTCCACTGAGTTATGGCGCCAGGCAATTCTACACTCCACCAGCCCAGGGTCACCTCGACCACGTCACTATGCATTTTAAATCTTTCGATTTTCATTAATCTGCAGTATAAAAATTTATTAATTCATTATTTAATATGCTAATACTTAAATTTATAAAACATATCAGTTATTCAAGTACATTTGAACTTGTATTCCTACATAAGGGTTAATTGTCTTGGATTCTGTTGCTAAACATGTATTTAATTACATTTATAAAGTGCAATACTTAAATATCATAAATTAAAAAAAAATATTTTTTCATTTTACTAGTTTATTATAATTTCTTTTACCAATTTTTATTTTCTGAGACGAAGCAATAGAGGAAACTCAAATCGTAGTTGTTTTGTAGAAAACACTGAAATAAAAAAGGGTACTTTACTTTTACCACTCCCGTACTCACTCGCTTATTTAGGCGATTTGCCATGTTTGATGATCGAAGTAGTATCCATAGTAGTTTGGTGAAATGGTGCGATGTTGTTGTCATCGGGCCGATCTTGAAGTTCCAAAACTGCTCGCTCACCTCTTGGTTGGTGGGAAAGAAGTCCTTGGAGTTTTAGGGATGGGCATCCACCCTCTGATGAATATACTAACTCGTTTTCTTAGCACTGATATCATTACTATAATTCAACACAAACACATAGAACTATTGTAAAAATTATCTTTAGTATTGCGGTTTTCTACAATTTTTGCTTCTCTGATATGGTTCGGGTCCACTATTAATTAATTAATCTCATTGTATGTTTCTGTTTTCAACTTATATATTTCGGGAACAATAGATTGAAATTTTACTAGTTGAACTCTTTCTTCTTTTATTAGCAAACTGTCCGACTTCGGAAAACAAATCTGTCCAACACTCATCTGTATTTTGCTGATTTTATTATTATGTGGTAACAATTGGAACTGTTCACTCAAAATTTGACAATTACGAAACTCTAGCAGAATCCCTTGGGAAGACAGCCAACTTTCCTCTGCAATCATGCCTGTTCTATAGGTACATAATTGGGTAATTTATACATTAGAAGGTACATTATAAATCCATGTATTACAAACTTGGCTTCTCATAAAAACTGGAGGAAAGGTTTTACAAAATGATCTCTCATTATAAAGTGACTGAAAACATATTAGCTGTACAAATAATATAATTCACCTCTTGATATGGATTGATATTTGATTCTGACTTAAGAGCATAACAGTGACGATCTTCAAATAAAGCGATATAATAATGACCCGGTATCACTTGAATATAAATTTTCAGCTCTTTTTCGAATGGAATGTAGGAACAGGGTAAACTCTGTAAATTGAAAAACATCGATTAGTACTCTTAAAAGGAATTTAAATGAGTACCTGACCTCAGCCCAAACTCAATGGTCTCCGCGGGCGTTCACTGCACTACAATGCAACAATGGCCAAGCACCGTGCCGACGACAAGAACATCGGGCGTAACCATCAGCTACAGTATCTGGACCATGTTTTGGAAACCACCTGCTTCACCCAACACCGCGCGAGTCAGCTGACGGTACAACTTTGATCAGACCATCTGGGCGACACCAGAATAGTCTTGTGGTTCGGATCCCAACCGATCAGCACGTGTGCTCATACTCAATGCTGCGCCGCCAGGGCGTAGCATGCGTGAAGGCGACACCAGGCTTCGTAGCGTCCCTGATTGATAAGCATACGAACAACCGATGCCATTGTGCAACACAAAGTGTTTGCGAGCGTTAGTGGCCCCCTAAAGCAGAGCAAAATCCTTCCCAGTTTATACAAAGTGCAAACCACAAGTAAACTGTGCTCCTAAACGTAATTAAAAATTACGTTACAGTGAATTGTCAATGACTTCCTACTTGGAGTATGGACTTCACCCTTGCCAACTTAAGTTTAGCTCCCACAGGCATCACCTGACTGGAGGCATCTCAGTTTATGTATTTTAGTAGGAATACTGAGTGTAAAAGTGTACATGTTTATTTTTACTGCAGTCAACAGGGTTACTGACTCGGATAGACACATTAACAGCACTACGTGCCTGTAAACATCACAGCGCGAAAGTGCATTGTCATGAATAATTAAATAGCTTGTTTAGTACAGACAATATGTAGGATTTTTATAGGGACAATGTTCAGTTTACATTTAGTTAAGGGGGCTTTCCCACCCATGCATTATCAACGGTTAAGGGCCAAATTTTTTTTTTTTGCATTTCTTTTACATTCACATGTTTCCGACTGCCGGCATCTTCACTGCAAGTGGTCGGAAAAACGGTGGCAGCCATTCAGTCTGAAGTGGGCATTTAACGGAGGATGCAGTGTGGTTAGCGACTCCCATGCACTTCATCAACTTCTTTGTCTATCACCAAGAACAATGTTTTTCACTTGTTTCTCAACCAGAACATTATTTAACATATTTTCTTCGTTCGATAGGAGCGCCTCTCCACATCTTGCAGACCAACAGCCCCAGGAGTGTAAGTTCACCTTTCTAATCCAGAGAGCACATGCTCATTTTTCCTGTGTCATCCCCCGATGGACTTAGTGAGTCTGGTCCGCTTAACGATGTGAGCACTGTCAAATGGTTTGTAGTGTCGAAATTTCAATAAATTACTGCAATCCCAAGTCAGTATTTTGATTTACAGGTTGGATCTTAAAGGTATTTCGTGAGCTGGACCCACCAACCACCCATTATAAGGGTTTTTAAGTGTTTTCAGTGTAAAATATAATTTTATCAGTGTTTAATTGTCATGTGGAGTGGCCTTAGAACTCTGCATTTAGCTAACTTGATACCGGCATAACTGTCCACTTCACAACGGGCACCTGTGGTGGTACTTGGTCTCCCGCGACTGCGCATGGCTAGCAGCCCTATCGAACAGCAATTAATAACCCTTCAATTGAGATGTAGAGGATCGGGAAAACAGCCTAGCCAACTGGGCTACTCAGCCATGACCCACAACAGCAGAGCAAATGGTAAGAAATCTACAAGATGTCTCTTGTGAGGTTTCCCACCAGGACTCTGCACAAAGAACGTTGCAGCGGTGCTGTTACTGCCATTCTCCAACCCCGACCTCATGTCAACTGAATACTTTCAGGTGTTGCAATTGCACACACTACAGATACTTCATATTATTCATACACCTGATCAAGTTCAGTGCTGATGATCAGAGTTTTATCTGCCTGTAATTTTAAAGCAATTTATCTTAATATTTCGGATAAATTCTTAGGATGATTTAAAAATGACGGTAATCTCCCAGAAGCAGTAATATATAACCTTGTTTTTAAATTATTAACTACCCCTTAAACATAATTAAAAACAAACCACGTGTAAGTCGTGAGAACTGTGACAATTGGATTGTGAAGTCCTGTTAGCATACCTAGGCAGGATTATCCTAATTAGGAATTAGCTGTACTTATGTCTCATAAAATTGTTTTGCCCGAACACTTTTCTTGTAAATGAGAAATGATCTATTAATAATGTAAGCCTGGCAATCCAGGTCAGCAGGGATCATAAACAGCCTAGGTTGTTTAATAAAATGAAAATTATAATGTTTGGAGTTCGCTTAGTGATTCTGCTCGTTCCACTATACCTCCTGTCGCTCTGCTAAGTCTGGCTACCTTCTAGGTTGCATATAATTTTTCTTGCCTGAGTTTCGCAACATTATGGGTAGTGGTACATCCACCTTCTGTGGGTGTTGCTCCCTGTTGGGTAGTGGCTCGCTCCTCCTCCTGCCAGAAATTGACTTCCGTTGTTGTTTCTAGTGAGCCTGATATCACAGATGGTAGGCTGCTACTTGACCCACTGCTGGACGTCACAGCAGAGCGAACTCACCCTGATTGCCAGATTATCTGGTTTCTACCTGTATGAGTACTTGACCAAGCTACCAAAGGATGTAAGGCCGAAACCAGTTCAAGTAACATTCTCTAACACTCCCCACTCCCCAGTTTACTCACCCATCACATACTCAATCTTCCATACTGCTACCCAAAATTCCTTTTCCCTCATTCTCTCACATCCACAGANCCAACTACATCTGACCTGCACTGGACCTGCAGCCTCAAAAGCATCCAGTAGCTCATGGGACACCTAGGGATTCACGACTCTGGCCAATCTCGCCAAGGTTACAGTCCTGCCTTCTACAACTCTTTGGACCTGACATCTGAGGCTACCTACATGATTCAGGAGTTTTCACCACCACACCATAGTCTCCAGCTACTCCCTGCCCAAGATGGGACGGGACGTAACCTACTTAATGGTACAAAATCTTTATTCCAAATATGTGATGTTGCCTGTGCAAAAGTAACACCAGTTTTGTTATTCGAACATCTGAAACTGATTTGTAAGCCCAACATAGGGATGTCGAAGCAGTATTCATCAGAATATCAGAAATTAATTATTTCAGAAGTCAAAAGATTGCTTTTATAAGGGGTTACTGAAGGCTTTAATTGTCCACGGAGAGTGCAAGCAGTGGTAGTCTATGACAGGTGAGCTATATCTTTGGCGACTGACTACTAGGAAACTAAAAAAAATACACAATGTTAGATGCACATTTTTTTGCCATCCATAGCGAAGGTTTTTTCTGGGGTGTCTATCATGCACCCAATCAGATATAAATATGAAGTTTTTGCAGTTTTTGAAGCTGGCGAGAATCGCTATCAGTTCATGAAAATGCCATTTAGTTGTGACTAAAGGAAAACTAAAAGTTACCACTTTTGCATAAAATATGAAGAACACATCATTAACATAAACTGATTTCTAAATATAATCGAAGTAGCAAAAGTCAGTTGGCCCACTTGCACAAATCTACTTGTATGCAAGCAGCCAACAGATGGTTTCTATAATCAGTAAACCTCTGTAATACACCTGCAGAAGCATGTAACCCACACAATGCCTCTTGATTGCTGTGTGCAGTTGACAACATCTGGGCCACTGTTCACATAACTTCCATTTAGCAAAATATAATTACTGCTTCTGGTTTGCCTTATGTTAACCAAATGTCGTCAGCCAACTGTAGGCAAGCCACTTATATCCCCAGCTATTTGCCCAGCTATTTGCCACTTAAAACGCAGCTATTGGCCACTTGTGGTCCACTTAAAAGCAGATTGCAAAGCATTAAAAAATATATATATTTAATATGATTTATGATTACTTATTTCCCATCTTCATATACGTTATCTTCAGCATTATTTCACAACTGATAAATCTCTTCAGAAGAACAATGAAACGAACTCGCATCCATTCAGTTTACAGTCTAGGATGCTACCAACTACTCCACCATGTATTCATGGTGGATCTATTAAGTAAATCCTTATACCTTTCACACATAACAGTCGCATTATTAATTTTGCTACATACATAATTTATTTTAGTAATACAAGTTAATACTGAAATTTATGCATTTTGTTTGAAATACTAGTATTTCAGTTTCGGGCTACTTTCAGGTAGTATTTGAAATAGAAAATAAAGAGTTTTTTTTACATGTTACGCTTTGCCAGTTTCCAATCTATAATTTTTTTTTCTGTTACTAGCAATGTAGCATTATAATTTTACTTATCATTTGCACGAAAAAAAAAAAAAAGAAGTGAATTCACATACGCTATTTGCTATTTCACAACAACATATAGTTGGTAAGGCATAATATTCTGGAGCTGCGTTGGTGTAGTTGTCAGGCTACTCGCCTCCCATCTAAGCGAACCGAGTTCGATTTCCACCGGAGTCGCTCCAGGATTTTCGCATGTGGGAATCGTGCTGGACGATTCTACCGGTCGGTAGGTTTTCTCTGTGATCTCTCATTTCCCCTTCCATTCTGGCGCTAATCCATACTCACCTCGCATCACCCTTATCGGCTCTCAAGACCTCGAAGTTAATAGACGCCTAAATCTCTCCAATACATAAATTGGCCATGAAAATGGTCGTTAATATATCCCCAGCAGTAACAGTTGGCATTTCATAAGTTGCACATAAGCTTGCTGATCATGTTTCTTCAGTAGTAAGCAACAGTTAGCATGCCATAAGTGGCCCATTAGTATGCTACCAATACATCCGCAGCAGTAAGCAACAGTTGGCATTCCATAAATGGCCCATAAACCAGCAGTAACAGTTAGCATTTTGTCTATCGTCCGTTTGCAGGGCTTCTGTTGAATTCTAACAATCATTGCGAAAGCATTGACTCATACTACGATTATCTTAAAAAATATTTAATGTCACTTTTTTATTTATATGAAATGACTGTAAACCATATAAGAAATGCTGACAGTCATAAATGCGAACGTTTGCCGCCACTGCCAATAGTTGGCCAACTGTTAACTGCTTGTTTTTTGCTACTAAAAAACTTAATGAAAAATGAATACAAATTCGGGCTAAAATAATAAAACTGTTCAGTTCTACCATTGAGAATAATACTTTCATATCAGTTTCTGACTGCTTGGAACCTTTCTGGGATCTCCCACTACCACAAAACCCCATAGGGATACCAGAGTTGTCCTATTCGGAATAGGTACCACACTAGCCTGATGAGATACAAGCATTTTATCAATGCAAGGCATTTCCTTTAATCCAACAACTTCAGAATAAGTTCTGTGGTTTAAAATATCATATTGAACAATCCCTTGTGATGAATGTATAAATGAATTTATACATTTATTATTTATAATGTGTTAAAACATATTCCTCTGATTTTGACATCATTGTTGTCCTTTAACAGAATAAACACCTTATTGTTTTATTTTAAAGAAAATTGTATTACAAATGAGCAGAATAATTTCGAAAATATATAGTTTATTTTCAAAGGAAATTTCAAAGTAAAAACTATAAATGAAATTATCATCCATTAGTGCTTGGAATTTTACACTCATAACTGTGATACTACATAATCGATCATCCAGGTAAATAAAATAGACTGATTGCCGCCCTTTTTAGGGTGGGTAGCATGACACACATAAATGAGAAATTGATTTCACTTGATGACGACTTGAGCCTTCTGGATCGATGAGGATTGATCATTGGACATAGAGGAAGAACTTACCATGTAAACATGGAGAAATCAGCAGGTCACATTTAAAACTAAACCTCATTTGTTCAGTAATGAATATGGTTTTCTAGTCAAAGCTTCTATTCCAGTTTACCAACTCAATCTGGGTGTGAAAAGTCCTATTATATTATAAATTACTAACCAATACCTTCTAAACGTAATCAATGAGTTATTCAATGTGTTTTTTTTTTGCTATTCTGTGAATCGATCTGTTTTTAGTCTGCCATCCAATATCTGGATAAGATCTTTGGTATTTTTGGATTACTTTCATACAGATTGAGGAAAATCATTCCTGTTGGACCAAATCAGCTATCATCGAGTCGTACAACCTCTTACAGCCCATACAGCCTAAGAAATCATGTAGTGGTGGAGAGTTTTCTAATATGTACTGAACTCGATCCTATTCTTACTTTGTACTGCAACAATCATGATACATCATGAGCTGATGTTCCATTACAAAAGTTGTAGGGTCCTGAGCATTTCTATCTTAATGGATGGAAAAAACCGAGATTGTACTTATGAAAATACATGCTCGTCAGAGTGAATACGATTATTGGGCCGAGATTACTATGATTTCACATTTCATGTAACACATTTACATATTTACGATGTTATTTTATATTTGAATTATGATTATTGCAATTATCCTGATTTTTGACGTAGAAAATAGAGAAAAAATAGTACACCTGCGACACTAGCGCCTACTTAGTGGCAAAAATTTTCCCTTTGCGAAATTTTTAACGTTGATCTTCCTAACATGTAGTAAAAGTAACCTTAACAGTACTGACTATTCCCTTGTACATTTCCCTGATTGCAGAGCAATCACAGTTAATCTGTAGCATTATGTAACTGCTGGTGACCAGGTACTGAATTTATTGACCGAAGAACGAAATGAAGGAGTAGGACCACAACAGGATTTACAGAATTGCAATGGGTTTTAGGAAAGCTCTACCTATCAGGAAGTATTCCCTCAAAAATGTCTTTGAGTCCTGCCAATTGAGAATGCAGAATATATATTTCACTTGCTGATAACAATGTTTGATCTACACACGTATCTCAGAGATCATGTAGGAGGACTCGCGGCCCTGAATACCTTATTGGTTATTTTCATAGGCCATAGAGCTGTATGATTATGTTATAAATAATACTCTTCTTCATATTTTGTTTATTACTCTTTGATTTTATGTAGGGAATTCAAGAAAATTGTTTAGATTATTTATACATTCTTAATGCTGTACTTAGAGTATATTAAAATATTGTGTTTTGTTCCCCTTAGAGGTTGTTTACAATTTTTGTACCATTAAGGGTTGTTTGATGATATAAACCAATAATCAAACTTTACCTGGCGGTAACAAAGTAAGTCTAATTGGTGGTTAATGTCATCATGAGGTAGTGTGTCGGTGGTGCCATTGTCATTTTCATAGTTCTTTACTACTGCGACTGGTGATACGCATAAACTAAAACAATTCATAAAATAGAATAGCATGCAAAAATTGCAAGTATATAATGCTCGTATTAAGTAAATCTTTAACAGTTCACAAAAAAAAAAAAAAAAAAAAAAAAAAACCAATGGCTGGAAGTAAGTGAAGAAGAAAATAAAGTATGCTCTTTTTGGTTAGCTGATTCCTTTTNAAAAAAAAAAACCAATGGCTGGAAGTAAGTGAAGAAGAAAATAAAGTATGCTCTTTTTGGTTAGCTGATTCCTTTTTGTATTAGACTGAGTCAGTTTTCTCACCTACTATGTGAACCAAAACCAAATGGAATGCTGATGCATGTATTTGTACAAACATATTCTGAATCATTCATAGGGTCTTGGTATTAACTGCATATTTCACATGATGTTGCATATGCAAGAATTTAAGTAACAAGCCCATTATACTGAAGAGGAGTGAAATTGCGAAGTACTTCTATTGGGGGTAAGCAAAATTATTTAATGTATTTGCTAATTGGTGAATTAATGCATGAAATTCCTTAATTTATAGTATAGTTTAATGCATTTTAACCAATATTGAAACGTGGCTGGGTCTTAAGGAATTGAAATTCTTTTGTTCTTAAGATGGGCATGAAATAATCCAGGAAATATTTTAAGGATGCGACTGGGAATTTTGGAGGGAAACTTGACTGGAGAGGGTCAAATATCGACAGGATGATAAAAACGTGGCTGTTGTTATACCCGGGCGCCAATTAGCCAGTGGTGTTCGTGCTGAACACAGGTTAACACGAAATACCTCTTCTCAGGACAAGGTTAAAAACTGTGACTCTCCTAAGTTCCATTTCGAATATAAACTACTGAAGGATGCTGGAGTGTTTCGGCTGCCCTGACACCGCTGCAGAGACGATTATTAAAACATAGATGAGGGGAGCAACTGAACTGAATTATGAAACTTTCGAGAGGGGGTTCGTCGCTCAACAGGATTACGAGGCGATCCGAAATAACACCACATACTCCAGATACAACATTTACCATGTTGAAAAATTTAGCTGAATTTGATGGCGACTTATGTGGGCACGACATAAAAGGCCCATCGTACGCTGGGGTGCTGACTCAGAGCACCTAACATATGTGAAATATCTGAAGGAATAGGTACAGTTCCTGGAAGCGAAGAGTCGAGAGACAGTGAAGCATACTGTATGAACAAAGAAGTGGAGGCGATGCGACTCACCCGTATGCTTGTAAAAGTTCGAGTGGCTTGTCGTCGGAGGCTGATGCGGTCGGCTCCTCCTACCAAAGGTGAGCTTCCCTGACGATTCTGAATGCATGACGATAAAAAATGATAATGGTACATAGAGCAAAAATGTTTCTTATGCACTATGCTCATGTGACAACCAGGCAGAACTAATTAGGTGGAAAGACTCTTAATTTAGACATGTATATCATATTGCCTGTGTGCTGTTTGAAGTTATGTGTAATTCATTTATATTAATTTAGGCTTAGTTATTGTTGAACCAACCTCAGACTACACNGTGCTGTTTGAAGTTATGTGTAATTCATTTATATTAATTTAGGCTTAGTTATTGTTGAACCAACCTCAGACTACACTACAGGTATGTACCATGATACTTATCATCTCTGAGTTACCATAACCTCTCTCCAGTGTAGGTTTAAGTATGATAGACGAAATGCCCAATATAACATGTATGCACTGATTTATCATAAAAACAATGTTATCTGGTGATAAAATTTACATATATTTTACTTATTTACATGCAGTGTCAAGTAAATGTATAATCTGACAGTTCTGTAAAACCAAAATTAAAAATACACAGTCTCTTAGTCGAAGTCAGTGAAATTACGCTTGTTAGTTGAAGAGTTCAAAAATTTCTCTGTGATTTTCTAATATTCCTGGTACACTTTGGTTAGGCTATATAATTGCATAAACTTAGGAACCACTATCTCTTAGAGAATACATTTTAATGACTGAAGTCATAAAAATTGTTACAGGTGGCTTGGGCGTTGCTGGCATATTGGAGGGGCGAGAGGTGACTATGGTGAACGTGTTACAACATGGCATCACCTAGCATCATCAGTTAAAACAGGAATATCAGTGTGTTACCGGTTCGGTGGCTTTGCCTTTCCAGTGGCATCAGAAGTTTTGTACAGGGAGCAGGCAAGAGAAGGTAATCTCAGTGCTAAACTAACTATCCAGTCTGAAGTAATGGCCCTATTATTCCTTGCCCTTGGTCTGGAAAGCAGCCTCTCCTAAGAAGGATCCTAAAAATGATGGCAGACAACTTACATAGTTCGATTACATCAGATGTCTTTGTACTCGCAGTGGATCCATCATGCACTTTATATGTAAAGCAGAAAGGCCTTCATACATGTAAACAAAACACGGAACAATTGACACCGGTTCTTAGTTAATCAGACATTACAAGTTAATGGCAAACATGGCAAAAATCACAAAGGTTAAGCATCCTGCTGCTCCATGAGAAAATGTGTAAGACATACTCAGAGTAGGTTGGTACTTTGAGTGTTACATTAATATCCAGGGTGTTGGTTTTCCCACAAGAGTGGATGGGGGTGGGGCTCTTGTAAGATGAGTGAGAAACTGTTTTAAAGAATCAAAAGTATGTTGCAGCTACTTGATTAAATCCACAAAGAGATTGTGTCCCTCCATGGGACATTTCATCCATCCTCCACCATGGCTGAATCAGACTGCGCAAACATAGCTATGTGTGCAAAGAGCAGGCGTCTCAACAGTGCGTGGACTGACCTATTGAAACTAACATAATTTACAAGATGCAGATATCCTGGTATTATTATAATTAATGAGACAACAAATGAGTGTAGTAATTACATCAAAACTTACATCACGATGACTTTCTAGCGGTTCCAGTAAGTATGCCCGATTATGAAGAAGTTTACATTAATCACTCATAATTGTGTAGTGTAAATATCAACAAATAAGGCTGCTAGAAATATACTTATAATTTTTTGCTGAATCTAGTTATCAAAAAGTTTACAATTGGAGCATTCTCGACTGATGCAATGATGTAACAGGATACAGTCGGCACTCTTGAGTCGTTCACATGTTATTTTCACGAAAAACAGTTACACTTGCTATGGACCTGTTGTACTGCACACAAAAGCCTACAGATTGTAGTTGAAAATTTTTGCTGCACGCATGGGGTTGAATTTTGTGCCATTCCTAATTAATGTACACACAAGATCTGTGGAATGCTAACTTCTAACATCGTTGCCACATGGTATTTGGCTAAATAACCAATGTCCAGTGTTTAGCTAAACGCTTGCTTATCTCCACACCTTTAAAAGGGGCTCACCTCCTCCTCGAGAGCCCAGGTGTTGATGGTAAATACCGGTACTTTGGTTTGAGTCTGGTGATATCTGCTATCGAGAGGCACGCTCCCCGGACTGTACTCAGGGCTACAGAAATTACCCAAATTCGGGTATAATATATTTTATTTTAAAATCGTAATAAACTGGTATTATGAGGTGGTAAGTTAGTACAATGCAGAGAGAAATAAATTATTGCTTTCAAAAAAAGTAACTTATTCTATGAATATTACTCAAGTTTTAGTTTGAATGCACCAGCATATCAAGCGATATCTTACAAATACGTACAGCTTGAAATGTTATATTTTGTACTACTCAAAATTATATATATATATAACACACACACACACACACGAGGTTCCATTTTGATAATTCTTTAATTCTTCTTAGAACTAGTCTTCAGCATATATTTTTCTGAGGACAGTGTAGTAAGAGAAGGCACCACTCAACATCTGAAAAGTAACATACCAACGGGCTTAAAAAATACGAATTAAATAATTTAAGATATAATTATGACATCATACTTAGAGAACATATCATTCTGAAGGTTTCGTTGCATTCTTTACATTTTCGTACATACACTGACACAAAAAATCACGATGACTTTATTCACGATTCAACCTAAGTTTATATATCTGTGGTGTTACGAAAGAGAGAGTTACGTCAAAAATGACAGATTTTCAGGAGAGGTCAAAGAAAGTCTAAGATTGTTTGCAACAGCAAGACTCTAACTATGTATTTTTTAATAATGTTTGTTTTGTCTTAAGCAATGTGTATTCATGTGACTATTTTTAATTTAGAGTTTATAGGTGAGATTGTATAAGATTTTTTCTCACTCAACCCTCTCTTCCATAACACAACATATATAGCTTGATAACATTATTACCTGATCAACAATACAGACCGAATTAAGCAGTAAATATCGACTCGCGTGTGTGATAGCCGCATTTGATTCTTTACGCGCCATACTAAATATTTATGCATGGATCCAGGCCAACCCGATCCACCATTGCCATTTGTGTGTTGAAGTTGGGGACGGTAATTCGAAGAGTTGCTGCAAATTATTGTCTCTGCTATTAATAAAAACGTACTATTACTTTCATCCACATAGCATGGCGCGGGTGGCAGGTGTGTTGCGTACCTTCGCAGGACTACACCGCACCTTCAACAATTTCAGTGGCGTTTTCTCGAAAACGGTTTACCGAAGCGAGTTCAGGCAAAATTACTCTTTTCCTTCATTCCATTGTGAGTCATAGTTTGTCTAGAATATGTGATTACTACCTATTGTTCCAAAGTTACCTGCGAAAATAGGGTGAGCAATGACGGGAGACAATTTGACTTACCACATTTTGACATATTTATTATCTCAGTTTCTTGAGACACTATTCCGATTTTTGTCGCTCCAATTTCAACATTCAACTCCGCGTACCTCCCTTAATATTCATCACACGATAGTGTTGGTCAATGCATTCTTCACCTTATTTTATAAGAGGAATCACCTCCCGGAGTTTGACACCTAAATTCTGGTCAACGTTGTATACACAAGACGGAGCTGAATTCGATCGGCAAACATCGTGAAGTGATTCCTTATGTAAAATGAAATGAAAAATATACAAGGCAGTTTCTATCTAAATTGAATATTAAGGGAGGAGCAATGCGACCTAGTTAAATGGCCCTCTTGTTGCAACTGCTCAGGACACACTGTTTTCGTGTAAAACGCACACAAATCTTTCGGCGGTAGCGATACAGTTCCAGACACGTAGGCAATAACAATACTTCCTCCAGGGAATCACACGCCAACTGTCATCAGATACAAACAGGCAGTTTCAGTGCTGTAAGCTGATTAATGCATAGTACATGTTGTCTACAGTAAGTTTTAAAAATGTACTCCATTATCGTCTGTGCAGTGGACACACTAGCATACCATGGACGTATTTAGGTAGTTAACTGTACAAAATAAATTGTAGGATTATTTTGATTAAGTTCACTACCAAAGAGGAATAGTTAATTTATCATGAATTGATACAGATTGTAGACTTGATTTAATTGCTGAATATGCAGTAAAGTTAAACTTTAAAATGCCTATGAACATCCTTACTTTTAGTGCTATAAGGTAGTACTAGAAGAACATTTAAAATGGTTATTTAAAAATATGTCAAGATTTTCTAAGGAATTGAGTAAATAAGTTATGATGTTGATTTAAACAAACATTTCTGGAATATATATTCATCAAGGACGAAAAAAAAGTGGACAGAAAGCAATTGAAAAATGACAAGATGTTAGGCTGGAATAAATCTGCTGCATAAGTATTTTCAACAGAGTAGCCAACAAAATAGTACCATTCCCAACAGAGTTAGATACCTACCGCACTGAATGTCTCCAAGTTGATAGGGTAGAGATGAGCTCCAGTTAAAAGCACTGGTCTCTGGGCTCTGCAGATCATCAGAGCAATGCTGTTCTTGAACCTAGGTGAGCTCCTGAACCATGAAGTGTTATACGCCGCCTCGTTAACAGAAAGACTCTGTAAACAACAGTCACAATGAATTTGGGGTAAAAACAAAACAAGATCTCAAAACTAGCAAACTTACGAAAATATGGACATCTATAAACTACAGAACATCAGTGGGCAACGATGTCACGTTTACTTTGTGGTAATTAAATCCATATTACGCAAATTAGAGCATAGGTTTCCAACGTGAGCAGCAGTTGGCATATTTATGTTTATAAGGCAAACCACCTAAATACGGGTGTGTGGTGAGTTTGCATTATTTTGCACATTTTAGTAGGTTTCGGAGATTCCGACGGAAGAAAGAAAATTTTGGAGGTGAAACGGGGTTTTTAGGAAAATAAACGAGACATTTTAAGTACAAAAAAGCAATTTTTACTTTTTTTTTTCATAATAAACTCAAATATTTTTAAACTTGGTTGCGTACCACTTGAATTGCCTTTCGTACCACCAGTGATATGTGCATTACTTGTTGGAGATTCTTGTATTAGAGTACTATTTGTATTGATGTACACAGAAGTTTGGAGAAATGGGAAAAAAACTGATTTTCATATGGAAAATGGGGTGGGGGAATTTTTGATGTCTTGCACAACTAAGCACACACAAATTTATTTCTGCAACCGCCTCCTTCAACACCATAAAACAAAATAATTTAAACAGTTTGACGCTTGCTGCATGGTTAGTATTTAGAAGTGCCACTGTCACACACCCCTTCCTGCTATCTTACCCCCTGCTAGCGCCCTCAGTAAACACATGTGCCACGAGAAACGTGTACCACGAGGCCAGGTCGGCCCGAGAGGGCGGTCAAGCAATTAACACGTGCCGAGGACAGACAAACAGATAACATGTGCGAAGATTATGCTGAGTTAAGAGTTAAAATATCGCCGACCCACCATGAAGGTGAGATACACGGGAGAAAAGGGCTGACAGAGCTTGACAGTTGTGCTGCGGGTTCCTCCCCCCCCCCGTCCGCGAGCAAAACCGTGTGAGAACATGGGCACACGCGGAAGTAATGCAGATGTAAGCTAGAGCCTTTCTTTCCA
>NQII01004179.1:16185-42349 GCA_002778355.1 Clitarchus hookeri
CCGCAGCGATGTCGAAGATTTGATGTTTTACCGGATTCCCGATATTCACGGTACACTCGTGAAATGGTCGTACGCGAAAATCCAAATGTTATCGCTACCTCGGCGATGCTATGTCCCATATTTCGTGTGCCAACTATAATACCACGTTCAAACTCACTTAAATCTTGATAACCTACCATTGTAGCAGCAGTAACCGATCTAGCAACTTTGCCAGACGCTTGTTGTCTTATATAGGTGCTGCCGACCGCATTACGTTACTCTGATTGGTTCCATACCTCTGTTATTTGCATACGCACGCCTATGCCAGTTTTTTTTGGAGCTCCAGTGTATCTTTAAAGGACTAGGCAGCGTATTCCATGAGAGCGTGCTGACGGCCTACTTTTTTCCCGACTTGATTCACTAATACCGTTAATGCTCAGCTCCTATAAGTGCTAGGGCAATTTTTAATACACACAAACCTTCCTCGATAAATGCAGATCATAGCAGTAAAACCCGTATCCAAATCCGTTCACTGGGTTGCGAGATTAGCGCAGTCATACAGACAGACAGCCGCCGCCGTTTTTCATCATTGCCGAAGCTCAGAGCGGGAGTAGATCAGGCCCCGTAAGGGGCCCTTTACCACCCAACGGGGTTTCATATGACCTACAGGGAGATTAGGAAGAAGCAAGATTGGCCCCTCCCCAACTCCCTNGAAGCTCAGAGCGGGAGTAGATCAGGCCCCGTAAGGGGCCCTTTACCACCCAACGGGGTTTCATATGACCTACAGGGAGATTAGGAAGAAGCAAGATTGGCCCCTCCCCAACTCCCTGCACCATCCAAATCTGTTGTTACGGATTTCCCGCCGTTTTTCATCATTGCCAAAGCTCAGAGCGGGGGTAGTCAGNCCAAATCCGTTCACTGGGTTGCGAGATTAGCGCAGTCATACAGACAGACAGCCGCCGCCGTTTTTCATCATTGCCAAAGCTCAGAGCGGGAGTAGATCAGGCCCCGTGAGGGGCCCTTTACCACCCAACGGGGTTTCATATGACCTACAGGGAGATTAGGAATAAGCAAGATTGGCCCCTACCCAACTCCCTGCACCGTCCCAATCTGTAGTTATGGAGGTTGCCCTCCGCAGCTAACATTTAAGGGGCCAACTGAGTTTCCCCAGCAAGCCCAGGTGTCCCATATAATCCCCTCCTCTCCCCTTGTCTACACAGGAAAAGAGGAGGGAGGCAGCAGTGCCTAGTTAGTGACTCTACTTTAGTTTTGTTAAATAAAAACCGGGAATTTTGAATATTGCAGGTTTTTGAAATATCAAAAAGGATTTTAATTGCCAAAGTTTGTTCTAAGTTGTCCTAGTACATGAGGGTGTGACCCGAGAAAAGTTTTGCAATTGAAAAATAAGTCATTCATATTCAGTAATTTTAGTTGTACAAAAATGGGAAATTTTGAATATTGTAGGTTGTTAAGTGAGTGATTTTAAGTTACTGTTTTAATTCGAAAAGTGTTTGAAAGTTTACTAGTATGTTGTTATGAATGTTAAGGAATGATTTGGTTAAGAAGCGCGTATTTCCTCGTGGGTGTGTGTTACTCTGCCGAGCGAAAGAAAGTTGGTTGGGAAACTTGATTTCAAATGATTTTGAGTTGCAAAAAGATGCTGGGGGCATGTAAATAGTGATTTAAAACAGTTTATTAAAGTTATTTGTTCCATAATTCTTGAGAAAAATAGTTAGTTTTGATAAAGAAAGCTTGAAAAAACGATCTGAGGGTTATAACTTTAGTTTCACAGTGTCGGAGGCATCTGATTGGCCGAGAGGTCGCGCGGTAGGTGGGGCCTTCCTCCGCCACTCGAGAGGTGGCAACACTGTCATTTTTTTTTACGTGAAGTGCATAGTAAAGTTGAAAATTTGTATCGGGAAAATTAAAAGCTGTTATTTTNCACTGTCATTTTTTTTTACGTGAAGTGCATAGTAAAGTTGAAAATTTGTATCGGGAAAATTAAAAGCTGTTATTTTGGATTGTGAAGTAGCTAAAATAACTTCTTTTAATATATTTAGACTAGGGAAGAATGTTTTCCTTAGATTTGTTCCCCTATTATAGGCTTAAATTGATTTTTAAAAAATTCTGTTTAATATTTGCATTTATTTTGCTTGTCAGAGTGTGTGTTTTTGTTTCAATTTCCAGGGATTCCCCGGTACAACTTTGTAAGGGAAGGATGAAGTTATTTTAATTCAGAAAAAGAGCTAAGTGCTTCCAGAAGTAAGAAGGATTTTTCTTGAGGAGTTGTCGGAGATTATTGGCTTCTTGCCATGTAGGGGCGGAAATGTGCCATGATGACTGAGAAGTTGGACTCCGACAGGAACCGCATTAGCGAGTTCATGTCTTGGAGTACCTCTCCAAGTCCTCCCGGCACACTCTGGGGTGTGGAATGTTTGGCTGCGAAGCTGGCGGAACTCTGTGTGCGTGATTTCTGCGTGACTGTGGGTAGAGTGGGGATCATAGCTGGCTGTTGAATTCTTAACGACGCCTGTGCGTACGAGAGGCTGCTTGGCAGGTTTTTCGCATCAGAGATTTTCTGGTAGTTAGCCAGATTCCTAGCCGGCGCTGAGACTGGCTTAGATGTTTCTTTTTGTTTTGCCTTGAAGTTGTCAGCTTGTGTTTGGCGTGTTTGTATCTTTTCTAGGAACTTGGGACAAAGTTTTGAGAATGCCTCGTGATTGCCTTGGCAATTACAATAGACCAGGGTCAGCTTTGATTTTGATTTTGATTTTGGGACACTCACTACTGAAGTGTGGCCCGGCGCAATATGAACAGTTGTTATCCAGACGACGATATTTGCGTGTGTGACCGAATGCCATGTAGTTTCTGCATTGGGGAACATTTGCGGCCTTTTCCTATAGACTCACGGGTGCACCATGGTCATATTCAGTCTAGTTATTAATTCTAGGGGTGGCAGATTTTTATCTTGCGCTGCAGTTACGCAGGAGAATCGTTGCGGCTGCAAAAACTTCTTTACCGGGTTTGTGGGGTTTCTAGGATCAGCTATTGCCTTTAAAAATTGGTCGGTTTTTTTAATTACGTAGCCGCGGTCTTCAAGATTAATCTTTATGTCTTCTACTCGGGTGCTAGGCGCTAGGTCAAACACCACTTTACGTGTTGTTTTCCCTGTTTGATTTCGTTGACATGCGGNTCTACTCGGGTGCTAGGCGCTAGGTCAAACACCACTTTACGTGTTGTTTTCCCTGTTTGATTTCGTTGACATGCGGCTGTGTGTGGAATTGTGTGTGAGCTGAGGGGCCAGGTGCTGTTGGGGAATTCCCGTCTGGGATTTCCATCAGTGGGGCGAACCGGTTTCAAACCGGAATGGTTGGTGTCTCCTCTAACGGCGACTGGCGAAGGCGTTTGTTATCACCTTGGTTTTCTTTTTTTTCCTTGTGCCTTCTCTGGCGGTGGTGTTAGTTCACAGTTGGTTCAATTTCCATTTCTGGATACTCGTGGGGTTGTTGGAGGTGGTTTTTCTCAATTAGTGGTGTTGCAGCTGTAGGTGGTGTTGCAGTGCAGTCCCCATGCACTTGGATTGCGTCGGGCGAAATGAGTTGGTCACCAGCATACATCACGCCCCTGACCAGCTCCGGCCCTAAGGGGGGAGGTGGGGAAAGGGAAGTAAACCAGGAAACTCCTGGAGTGCGGGTGTTTTTAACTTGCAGTGTGTCTAAAGTTATTATTAGACGGTGCAGTATACTGTGGCCGCTGACCCACTAGGGGCTAGGTTCGAGCTGACCAGTTTCCTGGCCGGCCACAGTAACCAGGGCTGTGTGCCGGGATTGACAAAGCTAAGAGGCATAGTTGGAGAGGAGAGTTCCTCCTCATGTGTTGTTGTCGACTCACAAGCTGCGAATGGAGACATACAGATGCGCGCCAGGGACTTCCTTTTATACTATGTAGAGATTATTAATGCTACCGCATACATGGCGCTTGAACTGCGTTGCAGAGTGATTGAAATGCACGTTTTTCAATAAAATTATTAAACCTGCGTCCATTGTGCTGATCTATGAAGAAAAATAAACACACTTCAGACGAGGGTTGTTAAATGCTTTCAATACGTCACGCACGTTAGAAACACCATTTCATAGCACTCCAAAAATGTTACAAACGGCTTTTCCAAAGTGCTATATCTAAGAATATACGCGTCAGATACATATAAAACTACTCAGAAAGGTTCTGCATTGAACCTTCATGTAGACGTTCCACCAATAAATTCATAGGGTCACCGTTGAAAGTCCCATAGGTACACATAGTGCGAGACGAGAAAACTGCACACCAGTNACATAGTGCGAGACGAGAAAACTGCACGCCAGTTTAGAGCCTTGCACTTAGCGGCAACGGGACACTTGATGCTGGTGGCAGTGTCGTCCTTAGTGCTCTCGTGCTTCGTGGCCACAAATGCGGAGAAAACTCTAGGCAGGCGGCGNGTTTAGAGCCTTGCACTTAGCGGCAACGGGACACTTGATGCTGGTGGCAGTGTCGTCCTTAGTGCTCTCGTGCTTCTTGGCCACAAATGCGGAGAATACTCTAGGCAGGCGGGGGCCATAAGTATATTTTTTAACATTTGTCCATCCGTCACATATATTTTCAGATTTTATGTCAGTCATTAAAAATTTNGGCCATAAGTATATTTTTTAACATTTGTCCATCCGTCACATATATTTTCAGATTTTATGTCAGTCATTAAAAATTTTTTTTTCTATGATTGAAAATTTATAATTTCCATCAGTTCTGTGGCCAGCAGATGCCTTGGCGTGTATAATCGGAAGAACACGAATAAAGTGTGCAGGCGGAAGACACACGTGCTGGCCCTTCAGACATCAGGTACGATGGGCTATGTTACCCATACCTGTGAACGTGAAATTAGACAGTCTTATTATACAGTATAGATGAGGTGATTCAGAATGCGTGTTTACTTTAACCACTTGAAACATCTGCGAGAGGAGCAAAATATTCTGGGGCGAATGGTTGTATTCGTAGGATCCACATTGCCAACAAAGAGCCGCCAGACAAGTTGCAGACAACTACAGGGAAAATAATGTATTATTTGTAGTACATTTAACACTATGTGTTATTATTTCGTCGAAAATAATTGGTGTCTGTAAACTAATGCACAGACCGGAAGAATGTTTGAAATTTTTTTGCAAAAAAAGAACTTTTTTGAAGGTTTGCACGGAATGTAGCGCTCCACTAGATGGATCTAAGAGGAACTGAAGAATTTAGTTAGTTCCCAGGCATTGTAAAATCATTACAGGATGTTAGTAGGATGTTTATGTTTAAAATAAAATNGAAGAATTTAGTTAGTTCCCAGGCATTGTAAAATCATTACAGGATGTTAGTAGGATGTTTATGTTTAAAATAAAATAGTTATAACCACGCTTAGAATCTATTTCTTTTACTCTTACCTTCACCTTTCAAGCTTAATGATTATACTTGCAACTGAGAAAATCGTTTTGTCTTTACTTATTTAAAATGTAGAAAATAACTAGAGTGACAACAAATGTAAATACCTGTTCTTGAATTCCCCTTCATGGTGGAAGGGGCCTACACTAAGCGAGATTGGTTTAAGCCAGTGTTTGCATACAGCAACAAATGTGTACGGTAGCTAATGCTAACAGATAATTTTGTTGGTTAAACATAACTCAAAATACAAAATGTTGACTTTGTTAATTGAAGAAAATGTAATATTCATTTGAAAAATATCTCTGCTGAGCCAACAAAAGTATTTGGTTGAATCAACTGTTTATAAGTTGTTTAAATGTTGTGTTCATTTCAATTTTGAAGCAGGGCTTAAAACATTGAGCAATATTTTTTATTTTATTTTTATATGCAGTCAGTAANTGTTCATTTCAATTTTGAAGCAGGGCTTAAAACATTGAGCAATATTTTTTATTTTATTTTTATATGCAGTCAGTAACACTGCTATCCTTCATTTTACCATTTTGAGTTCTCTAGATAAAAATGTGTATACTGCCAGACAAAAAAATAGCACGCACAGAAGGATACATCGAATGGAACTGAAACTTTATAGACTGAGTAAGTGAAGATATTTGGGTGGCTCAAACTTTATAGAGTTAGTGATACAAATTAGTAATACAGGTGATCACAAAAACAGAGCAGCAGGACAATTACATTTTAATCCATGGTATGCTGTCGCACTGTGATACTCGTTGCAACACAGTCTGGCATGGAGTCTAGCAGATGCTAGATGTTGTCCTGAGACAGACGAGTCCACAAGTGTTGGAAGATGGGTTCCAAGTCCCAGATAATGTGGCAGGGCACCATCTGGCGTTTCAACTGGTGCCATACCAGGAAAGCAGGCAGGTNGAAGAATTTAGTTAGTTCCCAGGCATTGTAAAATCATTACAGGATGTTAGTAGGATGTTTATGTTTAAAATAAAACAGTTATAACCACGCTTAGAATCTATTTCTTTTACTCTTACCTTCACCTTTCAAGCTTAATGATTATACTTGCAACTGAGAAAATCGTTTTGTCTTTACTTATTTAAAATGTAGAAAATAACTAGAGTGGCAACAAATGTAAATACCTGTTCTTGAATTCCCCTTCATGGTGGAAGGGGCCTACACTAAGCGAGATTGGTTTAAGCCAGTGTTTGCATACAGCAACAAATGTGTACGGTAGTTAATGCTGGTTAAACATAACTCAAAATACAAAATTTTGACTTTGTTAATTGAAGAAAATGTAATATTCATTTGAAAAATATCTCTGCTGAGCCAACAAAAGTATTTGGTTGAATCAACTGTTTATAAGTTGTTTAAATGTTATGTTCATTTCAATTTTGAAGCAGGGCTTAAAACATTGAGCAATATTTTTTATTTTATTTTTATATGCAGTCAGTAACACTGCTATCCTTCATTTTACCATTTTGAGTTCTCTAGATAAAAATGTGTATACTGCCAGACAAAAAAATAGCACGCACAGAAGGATACATCGAATGGAACTGAAACTTTATAGACTGAGTAAGTGAAGATATTTGGGTGGCTCAAACTTTATAGAGTTAGTGATACAAATTAGTAATACAGGTGATCACAAAAACAGAGCAGCAGGACAATTACATTTTAATCCATGGTATGCTGTCGCACTGTGATACTCGTTGCAACACAGTCTGGCATGGAGTCTAGCAGATGCTAGATGTTGTCCTGAGACAGACGAGTCCACAAGTGTTGGAAGATGGGTTCCAAGTCCCAGATAATGTGGCAGGGCACCATCTGGCGTTTCAACTGGTGCCATACCAGGAAAGCAGGCAGGTCATGGTAGTGTTTGGATATGGCAGAGGTTGTCCTTGGCGACCCATGCCATGTGTGGTCGGACGTTATACTGCTGGAATATCACACCTGGAATGTCGGCTATAAATTGGAGCAGATGGGGGTGTAGGATCTCATCCATTTTACCGCTGGGCTGTCAATGTTACATGTAACATAACGAGAGCAGTTTGGCTGTCATAGTCTATGGCTCCTCAGACCATAATGCCTGCCGTGGGGGAAGTGTGCCGCGCGATAGCGAGGTTGGGATTGTGATGTTCACCAGGGGCCCTCCACACTCAGATGCGATGACAATCAGTCCCCATAACGAAGCAGCACTCATCACTAAACACCGCACAGCCAGTCTATGGCATTCCACATTGCTCTAGCGTGGCACTACTGCAAATGGAGCCGTCGCTGTTACACATGTAATGTGCGTTGGGATCGCAGATTCGCCTCCGCAAGGCATCGGGAAATGGTTCGTGGGCACATACAATCCCCAACACTGGCCAGTTTCTTGTACCAGGCTACCATGGAATTTCTCTGCTCCTTACGCACGATCTGTCGATCCTCTCGACTGATAGTTGACCTCGTCCGTCTTGAATCGGTCCTCCGTGTGTGGGTGCCTTCACGTAGCCAGTGCTCCCAACAGCATCGGACATTATGACTGAACAAACCACATAGTGTACTTTAAGGCGATACGACCACCCTGCGGTCTGCAGCCCGAATATGAGTTCGCTCTCGAAGTCCGCCAACTGCGTTAAGGGACATCTTTTGGGGTCTTCCCGGCATTCTTCTTCTTTTTGTAAGCTTGCCTGGTATCGTCTGGTGTTTATCCCATTAATGCGGCTTCGACTACACACAGGGGCCGTGGTGGCTGAGCGGTTAGCCTGGTCTCCTCCCACCAAGGCGAACCGGGTTCATTCTCTGGCCGGGTCACTCCCGAATTTCTGCAGTTGGGAATCGTGCCAAACAATGCCGCTGGTTGGCTGATTTTCTCGTAGATCTCCTGTTTCCCTCGCCCTTTCATTCCGGCGCTGCTCCATTCTCACCTCATTTCACCCTAATTGGCTCTCGAGACCTCGTTGTTAAAAGTCACCCAAATCTCTCAACTCAAATACACATCAGTATCTACGACCACTGGTTGGTTTTTGCAGCTCCACTGCCGGATGTGCAGTCAAATGCAAACGCACCAACATGGGATCACGTGCATACAAGCACGTACTTTCGCTATTTACATAGTTTCGTGGTTTTTTTCATGGTGCATTATTTTCATCAGACAGTGTATTTTTATTAGTTATGCTGACAACTAGGATGACCACAAAAGCCTACAGGTCAAGTAGAGTAATACTTATTGCTCCTGCAGTAAGCTGTGTTGCAGGTTAGATGCTTTAAATATGATATACAGGCCAAAATTTTTTACTACAGTATTCATGACGAGAATAAAGTCATTTGTAGTGTGGGTTTTGTGGTTTTAAGAAGGGTGTAGTCATATTTCCCCCACCTTCTTCTGTACGATGTTGACAGTTCTGAATGCAATTGCGTACAGGCTATTCACAGTAAAATGAACACTTTTGGAAGCCCTCTCATTTGGAATAATAGTCAATAAGTATATTTTATTTTGGCCTTAGGTGTTAACTTCAGAGTATGGTGGAATATATACACTGTGTTTATTACTTACATCGCAATATTTATTTAAAAAGATTTTTAAAGCATAAATGGCTGAAATAATAAAGTAACTAGGGCTTCAAAAGTGCTAACTTTATCATGAACAACCTTTAGTTGTGTTGACATGCACAGAAGACAAAAATCTGTCTACATAGTCTTGAGTCAATGGTTTTATTTTCGCCTTTTGGGGTTGGTTGAAACTTTTTTTTTACAGTTTATTGCGAGTTCTTACACAAATAGAAGTGTGTTTAAAACCGCACAGAAGTTCGGAATCTAAGTCTGTATTCACACTTTTTTAATGAATTTTTTACCAAGGTGCCTTGTAAATGGTTTTTCCTTGTAGGATCTGTATTAAGATTATGCTGGTTCGAGAAGAGGATATCAAGATAATTATTAGGAATTAAGTACCAGGTTATTCATGATTTCTCATTCCAGTGTTACTTAAGCGTAGTGGGAAATATGTGNCATTCTTCTTCTTTTTGTAAGCTTGCCTGGTATCGTCTGGTGTTTATCCCATTAATGCGGCTTCGACTACACACAGGGGCCGTGGTGGCTGAGCGGTTAGCCTGGTCTCCTCCCACCAAGGCGAACCGGGTTCATTCTCTGGCCGGGTCACTCCCGAATTTCTGCAGTTGGGAATCGTGCCAAACAATGCCGCTGGTTGGCTGATTTTCTCGTAGATCTCCTGTTTCCCTCGCCCTTTCATTCCGGCGCTGCTCCATTCTCACCTCATTTCACCCTAATTGGCTCTCGAGACCTCGTTGTTAAAAGTCACCCAAATCTCTCAACTCAAATACACATCAGTATCTACGACCACTGGTTNCACCCAAATCTCTCAACTCAAATACACATCAGTATCTACGACCACTGGTTGGTTTTTGCAGCTCCACTGCCGGATGTGCAGTCAAATGCAAACGCACCAACATGGGATCACGTGCATACAAGCACGTACTTTCGCTATTTACATAGTTTCGTGGTTTTTTTCATGGTGCATTATTTTCATCAGACAGTGTATTTTTATTAGTTATGCTGACAACTAGGATGACCACAAAAGCCTACAGGTCAAGTAGAGTGATACTTATTGCTCCTGCAGTAAGCTGTGTTGCAGGTTAGATGCTTTAAATATGATATACAGGCCAAAATTTTTTACTACAGTATTCATGACGAGAATAAAGTCATTTGTAGTGTGGGTTTTGTGGTTTTAAGAAGGGTGTAGTCATATTTCCCCCACCTTCTTCTGTACAATGTTGACAGTTCTGAATGCAATTGCGTACAGGCTATTCACAGTAAAATGAACACTTTTGGAAGCCCTCTCATTTGGAATAATAGTCAATAAGTATATTTTATTTTGGCCTTAGGTGTTAACTTCAGAGTATGGTGGAATATATACACTGTGTTTATTACTTACATCGCAATATTTATTTAAAAAGATTTTTAAAGCATAAATGGCTGAAATAATAAAGTAACTAGGGCTTCAAAAGTGCTAACTTTATCATGAACAACCTTTAGTTGTGTTGACATGCACAGAAGACAAAAATCTGTCTACATAGTCTTGAGTCAATGGTTTTATTTTCGCCTTTTGGGGTTGGTTGAAACTTTTTTTTTACAGTTTATTGCGAGTTCTTACACAAATAGAAGTGTGTTTAAAACCGCACAGAAGTTCGGAATCTAAGTCTGTATTCACACTTTTTTAATGAATTTTTTACCAAGGTGCCTTGTAAATGGTTTTTCCTTGTAGGATCAGTATTAAGATTATGCTGGTTCGAGAAGAGGATATCAAGAGAATTATTAGGAATTAAGTACCAGGTTATTCATGATTTCTCATTCCAGTGTTACTTAAGCGTAGTGGGAAATATGTGNAATTATTAGGAATTAAGTACCAGGTTATTCATGATTTCTCATTCCAGTGTTACTTAAGCGTAGTGGGAAATATGTGACCTTGACTTCAGGTGACTGACCTTAACCTCTAAAGACTTTCAACCTAAAAATTCGAGAAAATTAATATTTCCATGCTCCTGTGTTTTAGTCAGACATATTCAGTCGCGTTTGCTCTACATGTCATATTGATAAATGTTTATGCACTTACAATTAATTTTCTCCAAGGAAATAAACCATAAAACATCCTAATTTAATAAAACTTGTTCAAACATATTTTATGACTTCAACTTTTGAAGTTATATTTCTTTTGGCACGTTGAGGGTAAAAGTTTAGTGTGTAACGGAAGTTACGCGCACACAGTGTAAAGAAATTCGACAGTGAACGTGGTAGGGGTATGACCCAATGTGCATGCATGTATCGTCTAGCTATATACAAACGCAAGGTGCACAACATAGCACGTGGTTATATTTAAAACCGACAGAAAATCAGTTCATGTAATAAGCAAATTGAAAAACATTTAATTTATATTAGTAATTCATTATGAATATATATCTCTTATTAATTAATTTTACTTACATTGTGCTGTGAAAAATTTGTTAGTGACAAAGATTGTACAATAAAACTAGCTTACCCAGCCATGCATTGCTGTGGCATAAAAGATTTTGGTTCTATTCATTTCTGTGAAATTAATTGAAAGAAGTATATGTATGTATGTATATATATATATATAACTATATGTATATATCTCTATAAGTATATGCATATATGTAAAAAAAAATTGAGAACAACAAACTGAAATGTTCAAGCAGACAACTGTCAACAAAGGCGCTTCCTAACGCGAAATCATGGTAAAAATGAGTTTTTTGCAGATTTTAGTACCTTTGCAGGCAATACAGATAAAAAAGAAAGGTGTACAAACACTCATGGGAACGAAAGGAAGGTTAAAAAAAAAAAACAATGAAAATTGGTGGATTTTTTTGGGAGTTACACGCGTCCGAACAGACGGACACAACATTTTTATATCTATAGATTTCGAAAGTGTTATCAAGTATTTGAGGTTAATTTTTGTATGTATTTAATTATATTCTTTAATCAAACCTTTATTAATTGCATTTAATGTCTTTCTTTGGTCATTTGATCGTTTTCCTATTTACATAAATTATTTGCATACATAATACAATTTTAATTTAGTCACGCCAAAGAAGTATAACTTCTAACGTGCGTACGTAAGTATTTAAAAATAAAATTATGTTTAGGATGCTTTCAGTTGGAATGAAATTATATTCACTGAACTCATTTTTTTCTCGTCTACAGTGTTATTTCTTATGGTCATATTTGTACACAACAAAGGAAATATTATTTATTGTGCTTGATCGACCATGTTAGTTGCAGACCCATTCAACTCTTCTTATAGAATTACTTGGAATATCTGTCATTTCTATTCCATTTGGAGAACTCGTTTTTTTTTTTTTTTTTTTTCTGAATGCATGTGTATGAATTGAGATATGAAGGTAAGTAATTTACAGATAGTACCATGACTGTAAAAAATGTTTGAACACTTCAAAGTCCTAAATTGCTATTCTGTGGGGAAATTCACGTCAGGAATTTTGTCCTCCTTGGGCTGATGTACCTCATCATCCTGCACAATAAACAATTTGGTCTCTATAGCAGAAATAGTTGGTTAAATGATGCACAACACACAAGTTTTCACAAAATTTATGTTGTTCATTTGAATCTTCATGCCTAACCTTTGAACTGTTAGCAGTTTACGTTACTCATATGGAAGCAAGGGTGCCCATTTTTGGTGGCTTTAATAAAAAACTGTCCTGTTTATGCTACGTATTACATTTAAGTTGCTGTCTTTCTTGAACCGTTGAGTGTAGTGGGCATTAAAAGCATTCTGCAGCGTAGTGCTAGTTGCAGTGGTAGAAATGTACTGATAAGTTCTGTGAGTACATGTCCTCCCTCCCCCACCTCTTTGCAACCATATCTTATCCTCTATATAGGTATATCAATGCATGGAAGCCTCGTATAGTTGCATCGGGCCTGCACTTTCCTGACTACATGTGCATGATCCACATGATGCTGAGAACTCTGTGAACTTGATTACTCAACAATGCTTATATTTTTGGAGGCCGCATTAATTAACCTAATCAATTAATTATAATTGGTCAAAAAATTGGAATGTAAGATTGTAATGGTCGTATGTCAGTATGTTTTCTTTTTCAGTGAAACACACAGGGTTTTGCTTGCGTGCCATTGAGAAGAAGTACTTCTGTGTTGGAATAAACCAAATCATAATGAACCTAACTGTCCTTTGTACTTTTTCGTCTAGACTATCTTTTTCAGAGTGGATGAATTAAATTGTGGACATTTGTTATCTTTCAGGTAGAAAATGTGCGGATGTTGGATAGATACAATGCTCGGAAACCCTCCATAGGTACTCTTTACCTCACAACAACTCATCTCATTTTTGGTGATCCAGACGGGAAGAAAGAAATTTGGGTAAGTTGAAGTAGGCCTTAGGACTTACTTTTACGGGTTTTAACATTCGTGTTGCATGTTTACACAATGTGTAGCTTTTAAGACATGTAGTAGTCTGAAAGGAAAATTTTAAGATTAATGTTCTGGTTGTGACTGTGTGTTTAACTTAAGAATATCTTGAGCCATCCACTCTTTAAGTCAGCGTTGCAACTCAAATTGCAGCTTGGGGTAATTTTGAGTGTGTCTTCGTTAGTCATTCTGTCTACTGTAAGGGATAATGTTACCAGAATTTTTTTTTCACATTTAGCAGTGTGTTGAAAATGTTAAATTGGTTGCCCATTAATTTGAGATTTTTATCTANAAAGGAAAATTTTAAGATTAATGTTCTGGTTGTGACTGTGTGTTTAACTTAAGAATATCTTGAGCCATCCACTCTTAAAGTCAGCGTTGCAACTCAAATTGCAGCTTGGGGTAATTTTGAGTGTGTCTTCGTTAGTCATTTACAATTCTGTGTACTGTGAGGGATAATGATACCAGAATTTTTTTTCACATTTAGCAGTGAGTTGAAAATGTTAAATTGGTTGTCCATTAATTTGAGATTTTTATCCAAAGTCTAAAATTTGGGAATCTTCTAGAAATGTACAATCTCGAAAATCTGAATATTAATTATTATGCATTATATAAAAATAGTATGATTAGTTCACATGAAATGCATTGTATTCCTGTTCAGTACTGTACAGCCAAGCTTGCTGATTAAGTATACAATGATGTATCAAGAACACACAGATGCAAATACAGCAATGAAGATGGCAGTATAAATGCAGCCTGATCAGAGTATTTTCATGAATGTCCCTCAATTCTCTTTTATGGCTTACGTCACATGAATTATAAATTAAAATTTGACTGATAATCTTTGAAACAATTCCATTCCTTTATTTATATAATTTTGCCATTCTTTGTGTTGAAGTGTGATGGTAGTTAGTTCACTTCATGCAGTTAGTGTTCAACATGGTACAATATCTCAACTTTAAACCAAAAGAAAACATGTCATATATTAAAATAAACATATTTTTGTAGAAATAATTTTAAAATCCAAGAAAAATTATTGTATCATGAAAGAAAGTTCAACCAGACTTGAACCTGAAATGCTTACTTTGGCCTCTTGTTTAAAAATCCTAAAGTGTGTTGGAGTGTAATGGAATGAAACATAATGTGTTGTAAGACAGTTAACAAACCATTGCCAGAGTAAGCTAGTAAAAATGTTGTAGGCTGTAATTCTGTTGTTAATTTCCATTTACATCCAAGATTCTGTTGGTTATATGGTAAAGGCTGTAGTTATGACTTTTAAAACACACTAGTCATCGCTTTATTGAAATGGTGAGGCAGATAAGAGCTATGTACATATTCACATGCAAAAAATAATGGAACTTCTACTAATAAGTAGAATAAATCTCATATGCTAAAACTGTATTATTTAAATATAACATTGCTATTATCTTTTCATTCAAACCTCAAATGTGGTAATTTATTTTATCTACACTTATTTTAGTAATTGTTACCAACACAAATGTTGGTTATAAACAAACTAATGTTTACTATTTCAAACATTACCACTTAATATAGCACAGGTATGATGTGGTGTTCACATTTGTAAAAATATAGTCTTTGTAGCTGAGGTTGTTTTTACTGTCAAACATAGAAGGTATAGCTCCTTTTGCAATTATTTTTTACTCATTACAGGGTTCTCATTTATAAAATGTGCCTGGTAATGTCTAAAAAAGGGAATTTAACTCCTCAGTAGTCACATACACAAGATCACTTCAAATACAGTATCACTTTCTAATGCTAAACAAACCTGTTAATCACAAATATGAGTGTGAATAAAATCATATTTGAATGCGTATTTAAACAGTTCTGCCTGTTCTACAAGGCACGGATACATAAGAAAATGGACCCTGAACACATAAATGGAACGAGCGGATGACTCAGGATGAATTTTTAACTATTCTACAATATGAAGAAGTATACAGTCCTGCAATTTACAAAATAAAAAATACTATGATGTTGGAAATTACTGATATAGGTTTAGTAATGTCCACATCTCATTTTTTATATTTTTACAGTGTTTAACACAGCATAAATACTACTGCCAAACTACGTGCATGTGTTTATTAAAACAAAAATGATAATAGCCATAGGTGGCAAATCCAAGTATAAGNGCTAGTAAAAATGTTGTAGGCTGTAATTCTGTTGTTAATTTCCATTTACATCCAAGATTCTGTTGGTTATATGGTATAGGCTGTAGTCATGACTTTTTGGCATTCTGTCTATAAAATACACTAGTCATCGCTTTATTGAAATGGTGAGGCAGATAATGGAACTTCTAGTAATAAGTAGAATAAATCTCGTATGCTAAAACTGTATTATTTAAATATAATATTGCTATTATCTTTTCATTTAAACCTCAAATGTGGTAATTTATTTTATCTACACTTATTTTAGTAATTGTTACCAACACAAATGTTTGTTATAAACAAACTAATGTTTACTATTTCAAACATTACCACTTAATATAGCACAGGTATGATGTGGTATTCACATTTTTAAAAATATAGTCTTTGTAGCTGAGATTGTTTTTACTGTCAAACATAGAGGGTATAGCTCCTTTTGCAATTATTTTTGACTCATTACAGGGTCCTCATTTATAAAATGTGCCTGGTAATGTCTAAAAAAGGGAATATAACTTCTCAGTAGTCACATGCACAAGATCACTTCAAATACAGTATCACTCCTAAACAAACCTGTTAATCACAAATGAGTGTGTGAATAAAATCATATTTGAATGCGTATTTAAACAGTTCTGCCTGTTCTACAAGGCACGGACGGATACATGAGAAAATGGACCCTGAACACATAAATGGAACGAGCGGATGACTCAGGATGAATTTTTAACTATTCTACAATATAAAGAAGTATACAGTCCTGCAATTTACAAAATAAAAAATACTATGATGTTGGAAATTACTGATATAGGTTTAGTAATGTCCACATCTCATTTTTTATATTTTTACAGTGTTTAACACTGCATAAATACTACTGCCAAACTACGTGCAAGTGTTTATTAAAACAAAAATGATAATAGCCATAGGTGGCAAATCCAAGTATAAGGCCCATTCTACAATGACACTGATGCAGATGCAAATCACGGAAGTGGAGCACGTCACGCACTCTGTGTTCAGTCTACAGCGAGACTCGTGCGGACACGGATAACATATGGATACTGTAAGAAAGCTGGGCAACTCCAAACTCTTCCGTGTTCGTGAATCTGTGTAGCCAATAGGAATTGAATATTCGGTTTGTTGATATTCATTTTCGTGGTCATTGTGGTATATCCTGCAACGAGAGCGTTGATTTGCAGTGGCTATTATCATTTTGGTTTTAATAAACA
The DNA here is from genome assembly GCA_002778355.1 of Clitarchus hookeri. Classification (NCBI taxonomy): domain Eukaryota; kingdom Metazoa; phylum Arthropoda; class Insecta; order Phasmatodea; family Phasmatidae; genus Clitarchus; species Clitarchus hookeri. The sequence goes on from NQII01004179.1 coordinate 32,954, forward strand.
CATGCACATGGTTTTGCAGTAATATTTACGCAGTTTAAAAACTGTAAAAACATACAAAAAGAGGTGTGTACATTAAAAAACCTACATCAGTAATTTTCAACAGTTGAGTATTTTTGATTTCGTAAGTTGCAGTACTGTATGTTTCTTCGTATTGTAAAATAGTTAAAAATTCATCCCGAGTTGTCTACTTGTTCTGTTTACGTGCTCAAAACTCAGTTTTCTAATGTACCCGTGCATTGTAGAACAGACTTTAGTGGTGATAAAGTTAAAAAAAATTTTAAGTGTATTTTTTAAGACATTTTATTTCTGCCCAATGCCCTAGAAATTTACTGTAACAGTGACACCTTACGAGAGAAGAGCAAATTTTGGGAAAGTGAAATATAAATGGCAACATGTGTTCTCATAAATCTTAAATGCAGCAGCAAAACCCATAAACATTTGGACCCTTAAATATTTTACATAGAGCCAAGCATCACTTAATTTATTTGGTTAACAATGCTTATAGCACATGTTTGGCAAAAGAAACTGAAAATGGGGACAGCATCATAGGAAATGCATTTTCAATCTAAGACTTTAGGGGCAGGTTTTGCATAGGCCTCTATGCTTGAACATTAGAAGTCTTAAAAGTATTACAGTTCTGCAATTAACAACATTGTGATCAAAATGTAACCAAACGTTGCAGTGGTTAGGCTTGAGCGGATAAATCTCATCATCCAAAATGTGAAACCCATCCTATCTGTCTCTTTAATTGGGAAAACAACAGTTTGTATAATTTCTGTTAAAATTTTTTTATATTTTCATTTTGTCAAAACATTTTTGATGTTATGTTTCATGCAGTGATCCAATACATTGCATATAAGGTCATTTCAAATAAAATTATATAAAAAAAAATGTAACCTGCNTCATCCAAAATGTGAAACCCATCCTATCTGTCTCTTTAATTGGGAAAACAACAGTTTGTATAATTTCTGTTAAAAATTTTTTATATTTTCATTTTGTCAAAACATTTTTGATGTTGTGTTTCATGCAGTGATCCAATACATTGCATATAAGGTCATTTCAAATAAAATTATATAAAAAAAAATGTGACCTGCACCATTTTTGATTTTGATAAAAATTTGTTCCTATGTTACCTTATCCTCAAGGTGAAAGACAAACGTTTATTTAGATTTTTATCTATAATAAGTAGATGATGGCAGCCATTTTTCACACACATTGCAAGCAAGTTTCACAGATTTTGGAGGTTTACGTAACTGGCCATAACTTTTTTAATAAGTCACCTATTGTGGAGTTTTTAGTGTCATTCAAAAGCTTACATAAGGTACTATTGTACTGTATATTTATATTATAAAATAAATTTGGTATTTGCAGTATGGTGGCCATTTGCTTTCAGCATTCAGATGACTATTTTATGCCACTTTATATCCCACCCTGCTTCACCAAAGTTGCATTTAGAGATCTGATCGTTTGTGTGCCTAGTGTCTACATGCAGAACAGTTTTTGTTATTAAAGTTATCTGGGTTGAAGACTTCCTTCCTAGAAAAAAAAAGTCTCCAAGTTGGGAAAAAATTCAAATTTGCTGTTTTCGAAGCCAAAAATGTTGTGCAGGGGATGAAATAAAAATTTGAGTTTTAATGAGTGATACTCTTGATGAATAACTATAGGGTACAAGTTGTCCCAGTCTGTTATTTTCACCCCTGTTAAGTACATGGACCTTCAGAAAAATAAAAATAGTCTATTTTTAAATTTCATTTATTGTGCATTATAAAATTCCACTTCATTCTAAATGTGACTAACTAATGTGTGTCAAAGGAATGCAAATGTGAATTACCTTTGCTTTAGTTGAAGAGTGTGCCAATATAAGTTTTTTTTGTGCTTGCAAGTAACCTCAAAACATCAAAAACAGCTTCACGCATAACAAATATCTAATACTGTAAAAGTTAATTCATTCTGGCTGTGGTACCAGTCAGCTAAATTTTATTGCTATGTCTACATATTAGTCTTCTGTTTGTACACTTTTAATAATATTTACTAATTTACAAACTCCATGTTTATGCAGCAATGTTACTATGTTACTGTGTAGTATGTGCCATTCTCTCTATGAAAATCACTGATAACATTTCACTCAGTTTGTCGCTTATGTTGTGTATTCTTCCATTGTAAGTTACTACCTCAAGTGGTGACAACGTTCTTAAAATATTCACTTGTTTCACCCATACCAATTCCTTTGTAAGTTTGAAGTGAGTGCTTGGGTCTTTAGGATGAAAAAATATGACCTTGTACTCTTCTTCTCCCTCCACAGTTTTTTTGCCTGTAACAATTCCAATCCACCAGTCACAGTCATAAATAAAACACACATAATCGTTCATGTCTGGCAAAACAGCTAAATATAAATAGTTCTGTGATGATGAATATTGGTAGACAGCAAGATTATCTCCATCTACTGGAATGAAACCATGATATTGTCTTGTTTTGGGAAGGGTTTGAGCATCTTGAAATCATCTTTCAAGTAACTTTGCTTCACAAACAATATCTTCTGATGGCACAAAGAAAAATGTTATTCCAGAAATGTTGCTTTAACAAATTTTGTACATTTCTTGTGGCGATACAATGTGGTTTTGAGTAGTTCTTTGTAAACTAGCCTTTTTCACAAGACGTTTAACTGTAACTCCGGCACCATCACACAGACTTTTGCCATGCTACGTGGCAATAAAATGCCATTCAGTAGACAAACCAAAATCATCTTTGTGCTTAGCCAGGTTAACAATTTTTTTTTGTTTTTGTATTGAGCAGCTGGACCGACACTAAAATATTACACTTTTGTCCAGTTGGGAAATCAACCTTTCAAATGTAGAAGCAGAACTTTCTGAAAGATGTGAACAGCTACAGTGTTGTGTCACAAATAGTCTCTGACAACACTAAAGTTTTCACTCTTTGTGGAATCACTTTCTTTGTAATATACAACAAATGGGTGTAATGTGGCTTGTGCATTAACCCAATGAAATGCTTGTACTTCATCTTGCATCATGAAAGTATAGTTTTCTGAGAAATCTCCCAAAATGATGCACTCAGCAGACGTAATATCTTCTTCTTTTGATTTTAGAAATTCAGTATGATGTTTTGCAATAAAGTGATGGGTTTTTAATTTTATCAAATTTTCCTTTTGATTTATCAGAAACTCTTTCATATTTTTCACCAAGGTGGCAAGCTCACAGCGGTCAGTTGGCAATAATTGTTTGTACTTTATTTCACTCTGTAGCTCATCTTCCTTATTTCACTCTGTAGCTCATCTTCCTCATAGAAGATTCCATTTAGTACATCAACTCCAGGACATTTATGACATTGTGAAAGCATACAACTTTATTGTGAATCATCTCAAACAATCATTTTTATAAAGTCTTTGTATGACATTTTACTCAATGTAGCTGATAAAATTAATTTCACATTTTGGCGCTGTAAGCACACACACATACAGAATGTGTGCCACAGTCACCAGCTAGCATGCAATACTTGGGCCTTAATGAAGCAAACTTTGAAAACCCTATCTTTATACATGGATGAGTTTCTTTGAATTTCAAGTAAACTTCATTTAAATTAAAGAGTACTGGACATATTTGTTCTTTTGTCTTTGCTCCACTTGAAGATCTGAATGTTACACAGTCCTTTAAACCAGGCATGATTCTGCTTACATCATCACTCTTGTAAAAATATGTTATTACAGTTTCATCACTTAAGTGATTTCCACTTTTTTTGTTATCAAAATTTGGTAGCACACCGTGTTTTGCCTTTAAAGTTTTTGCATTTCGTACTAAATATTCACTGCATTTAAACTTATCTTTGGTTTAAAAATGCTCCAGCATTTTGGCACCAAACTTAAAATGTATTTGTCATCAAATGTGCTAGCATGTGTGAATTTCTCCCTTAACTCTGCTATTAATTTAACGGTAACCTAAATTGTAATTTGAAGTAATTTCTTCATGTTTAGTAGCATCATTGGAAAATGAGATGCAAGTTTCTAATTTTACATGATAGGTTATCAATCTTTTGCTCCATTCTTTGTCTTCTTTTACGCTGATGAAACCTTTGTAAACGAATAGGAAAGTCATCCAGAGCAGCACATGCGTGGTTAACCGATCCTTCAGCAATGCTTTCTGGCTCAAAATTGCTATCTTTGTTTTGTTCTTCTCCGTCAAACAACTCTGACTGTACGGTTTTATTAAACTTTTTAAACAGCGTGTCCATACAGCCTTACCTGGTATAAGTTTTAGATGTTTATGTTTAGCAGACAGCTACATAGTGATTTCCCTTAAGGAGGACTTCAAAATAGGTTTCTTGTGCATGACAAATGGGTCACAACACTTATAACCTTACAACTGAAAGAACTTGTCAACATATTTCTTGTAATGGTTTGTATAGATATTTAGAACTTCATCCATACCATTCTAAGTCTAATTAATGTTTTTATTTCATCACTTACGTAACTTTCAATTCTTAACTGTGGTGATCTAGAGTAAACAACATCGATACTCGCCCATAACAAAACAGCCAACAGAACTCTCCATTGTCTCTTGAATTGAATACAGAACATGCCACCAGGACAGGCAACTAAAGATTGAAGCTCCAGGCAGGATGCGTCTAATCATGTGCTTATCTGCATTATGCAGTCTCATGAAACAGTTGCATCATCTTCAGACTTTCGGACATTACAGAGTGGTTACCCTTACATGTAAAAACATTACTTAAAACATCTCCTAGTAAAATTTGCCTTTGATTTTTCTTAAGTTAAACTGTCTATAGTTTTGAAATTACGGACATTAGATAAACATTTATTTATTTTTATTTATTTCTGTTGTTGCAAAATTGTGAATTTTTAAATTTTTTTACATTGCACTGCCCAAACAGTGTATTAACACTTAGTACCCTTCGTTACCCTAATGTTAATAATATTCAGAATGAAGTGCGATAATATATTGCTCAACAGATTAAATTTTAAAAATGACTTTTTTTCAAAGGTCTGTGTACTCAACAGGAGTGAAAATAACAGAATGGGACAACTTGTGCCCTGTAGCTATTCATCAAGAGTATCTTTCATATAAATATAAATCTCAGATTTTTATTTTATCCGCCACATAACTTTTTTTTTGGCTACAAAAACAGCAAATTTTCTTTTTTTCCTGAGTTGGAAACTGTTTTTTGCTAATAAGGATGTCTTCAACCCAGATAACTTTGATGTTGCACACTGTTCTGCATGTAGACACTAAGCAAACAAAAGATCAGATCTCTAAATGCAACTTTGGTGAAGCAGGGTGGGGTATAAAGTGGGGTAAAATAGTTATCTGAATGCTGAAAGCAGATGACCGCCATATTGAAAATACAAAATTAATTTTTTTAAGTTACGGCTAGTTGCGTAAACCTCTGAAATCTGTGAAATTTGCTTGCAATGTGTATGAAAAATGGCTGCCATCATCCACTTGTTGTAGGCAAAAATCTAAATTAATGTTTTTCTTTCACCTTGATGATAAGGTAACGTAGGAACAAATCTTTATCAAAATCGCAAATGGTGATTTTACATGGAATGACCCATTTGTAATTCTGAAAAGGTTAAACATCTAAATTAATAAAGTTTTATTTACTGGATTCAATAAAAGAATAATGTTGGTTACAGTGACCCAAGAATTTTGGTAATGTCTTGAATATTTGTATTTCAAAATTTAGTTTTTTTTAGAAAATTGTGGTTTTACTGAATACATTGTAAGAGCACAATAATACCATAAAATTTGATACATAACATATAGAAGTTACTATGAAGATACAAAGTTAGGGATGTGGTAGAGTTCCGGAAGAAAATGGAATAATGGATATCTTCATCAGGCTCTATGTGGAGTCCACGTATGGGAGGTGGGTGGCCATATATACAATTCATGAAGTTATACTGTCTAGTGCATAATTTTTCAGTTTTGAACTACAAACATTATGTTTGAATACTCTAAAAAAAAACCAAGTTGTTTATTAAGGGCTTGCAATTCTCTACATTTACATAAGTTGTTTTCATGTGTATGTCCTTGCAGGTTCTTCACATGCACATAGCCAGTGTGGAAAAGTTACCATTGACAACAACAGGCTCCCCTCTGCAAATCAGATGTAAAACATTTTTGTCGGTAACGTTTGTCATCCCGCGTGAGCGAGACTGCCACGAGATTTTCACAACACTACAGAAACTATCACAGCCAGGTGTGTTGGAGTGTACTGAATTTACATGGTTGTGATGAGCGCGTGCTTTCTGAAATAAGTTGTTATTTTGTGATAATCGCTAAAACAGTAGAAAATTGTTTTCAATAATGCTTTCCGATNTGCTTTCTGAAATAAGTTGTTATTTTGTGATAATCGCTAAAACAGTAGAAAATTGTTTTCAATAATGCTTTCCGATTTTGGTATAGGAGTTCACTTGTAAGTCATAATAATGCCTATAGATCATTGTAGGTCCATAGTTAAAACTTTGGTCAAACCTTGACTATTTTCAGTGTCCCTTATCTTGTTCGATCAGAAAGCTGGGAAATGAAGAGTTTTACATTGGTAGGTGGTGGGTGTGAGGGGAATAAATGTGATTTGAAGAACTTTTTTCAGTGTTTCCTTATGGCCTCCGATTGTTTATCTAAACATAATTCATTTGATTATCCTTTTTGTGATATGGATGTTTAAAATCAAAAGTAGTTAAAGCAGATTTAAAAAATNAACATAATTCATTTGATTATCCTTTTTGTGATATGGATGTTTAAAATCAAAAGTAGTTAAAGCAGATTTAAAAAAATTTTTATAATGGTATTAATGTATTGAATATACTTTAATGCAGTTTACTATTTTGTGATTGATTTTTGATCTCATCTCTGTGGCTTTTTTATCCATTAAAGTTATTGATGCCACTTTTTGGAGGGGTGAGGACTGTACCAATATACATATAACCATTATCTGTGTCATGNAAGTTATTGATGCCACTTTTTGGAGGGGTGAGGACTGTACCAATATACATATAACCATTATCTGTGTCATGTCCAGAAATCATGTTGGCAATATTAGTTAAAGCTAATGCTGTTGATCCTGTGCTGGAAATACTAAGAAGAGTTTAATCTCCTTGCAGTGCACATAGAAGACTTATATTGTTTTGCATACACGTCGAGCACAGAGGACATTCCAAAGTCTGCTGGGTGGAACTTCTTTGACGTTCAAGCAGAGTTCCAGCGCATGCGGGTCCCCAATGACCATTGGAGCCTCACCCTGCTCAACAAGGACTATGAGGTGAAGCAAACAGAACTTGTCTTGTTTCTGAGGTGTCTGTCATGTTTGCAATGCTCTGTAAATGCTGACTTTTCCTTCCCGCAGCTGTGCGATACGTACCCTCGGTATTTGTACGTCCCGTCATCTGCCACCACGCAGATCCTGATTGGTAGCTCTCGTTTTCGCAGCAAAGGTCGCCTCCCTGTCCTCAGCTACCTGCACAGGAACAAAGTAAGATTTCTGAATTTTTTTTACTGTGCATTTGGTGACTGCAGTGATCTATGATTGTATTTTTCCCCTCAATGATGTAATGTAGAGTCGACAAGTGGATGGCTGTGTGTGGATTTTTGCATGAGGAAAGCCAATGGCAAGTAAATTGATCATAAACAATGTGCTGCATTCAAGTTTACAGTTATTGGATGGAGCACCTTCATTTTGCATTTCATATATTAGGTGATTAAGTGAATCTACTTATACAAGTGTTACTTTCTTAAATTATCTTCCAGGAAAGGATTATCAGATTTACAAAATGCTAGTGTAATCAGTCGATTAAAATAAAAAATTACAAAGAGTGATACATTTCCTGATATTTTTTAAATAAAGAAATACACGCTTAAATGTCCATAAAAGTAAATAGAAATCATGTCAAATGATAAGGCAACTTGGCAAAAACGGCTTGCATTGATCAAACACTGTGTGAAGAAACTATGCCAACCAGTGAAGTATGTTGTGTTGTGGACGTAGTTCACAGTGGGTGGTCAATTTCCATGCGCTATGGCCATGTTACACTCCACATGAATGCTTACCAAGGCAGACAGTTGTACTAGATGCCTATCTTTGGATGAAGTCAATGTGCATTAATGTTATACATTTTTGATATCGTCCAATGAATTAAGTAGAAACTTTTCATAAAAATTTTTTTTGCTTCCCAGCATCCAACTCAACATGTCCTTGTATGTCTGCGTTTGGTTATTTATGTCAGTGTTCATAGCTTCTGTGTGAGCTTGTAATGACGCAGTATTCTTAATTTTTCATGACACGGGTGTGAAATTCTTTTGTGTGTATGAAGCTTTGGAAAGCTTAGTAATATTTTTATCGGGTTTAAAGTTTAAAGCCGCCGTGGCTAGTTTCCAGTGGTAGTTTGTTTATCCGGCAGACGTGTGCTATTGTAGGTTATCGGGTGGACGTCTGCTGTTTACGTTTTATCAGGAGTCAGTTTACAGTTTCCGTTCGAAACGTTGGATTTTGGGGAAGCATCAGCATTATTTTGCTTTTTCAGGCGAAGTCGACAAGTTTTAGTTCCTCTGGCGCAGTTTTGTTGTACGAGAAGTCCGTTTATGTTGACGGCGCAGGATTAGTTCCTGCGGCGTAGTGTCAGTTACTGTAACATGTGGAGAGTGTGCGTTGCCAGGCCCTTATCTCAGGAGAGAGGGGCGAGAGGCAGAACAAAAGACGCGTCTGTCTGTCGCCCTCCAAGCAGTTGGAGCAGTGCTTCAGAGTCAGTCGGCGGCGAGGGCCGTTAGAGGCGTCACTTCAGGACACTTTACTTCGAGCAGTTTCGTCAGTCGTCAGAAGCATCATACAATGCTCGTTTAGGTCACGTCTGGCGTGACGATAAACCCCCACATCGGCCACTAGAATTTATTAATTTTATTTCTTCGCCGGTGTGGGTGGTAGCAGCATTATATTTATTTTGATGCAAGTTTGGAGACGTTAATAACCTGTAAACTACTGTGGTGCTGGTCTGTACTTTAATATTTATTTGTGAGAGGTTCGTACTCTGTATACCGGCAATTCGTCCGTGAACTGTGAAACTTCAATAGTTAAATAAACATATATATATTGATACCTGCCAAAAGCTGAAGTTTGGAAGTAGGTATTGATTCTGCTCTGCGGCGTGAGGCGCCAGCACTTGATGTTAGCCCTCAGTGATAGGGCGTAGGAATACGTCGACACTGTTGTCTCTAGGTCCAATTTATTAATAAGTTACACTTTATTTGCGAGTTCACGTAATAGAGTTTTATTGTTGCTAGAACAGGTTAACTGGTACATGAACTCACGAGACAAACTCCCTCCCTTTTCTGTACGTAGATTACGTGATACTTGGCGCGGCGATTTTGCGTC